>PVJH01001855.1:0-189499 GCA_004026705.1 Nesogale talazaci | reverse complement strand
GTGGCCGGGACCTGCCAGGTGGGTGCAGCCCAGCCGGACCCTGCTGGGGGAGTCCCCGGCTGCTCTTTCTGGCCCTTTTAGCTTCCAATAGCTCCTGCACAGTTCATTCCCTCCTCTCTCAGCTTCCCTCCCTCCCCTCCAGTCTCCTGGGAGGGCAGGGATTTATGCAATCCAGTGATCAGGCCACTCCAGAACCGTTCTCAGTCTGCAGGGCCAGTTCTGTTCAGGACTCGCACGTGTCCTCCTCTTTCCATCTAAACCAAGCAGTGCTTCTGCTAACAGACTCTCTCGCTTTGCTAACACTTTAAAACAGATTAGAGATCAATAACAGCACACATTCGAGCATGGGGCAGACAGTTTAGCACACCAAGACTATGAAGTAACAGCTAGCACAGCGGTTCTCAACCTGTGAGTCATGACTCCTTTGGAGATCCAACGACCCTTTCACAGGGGTTGCCCGATTCTTAAGAGTGCTGCTTCAACACTGTCATTTTGCTACTGTTAAGAATCAAGGATCTCTTCTAAGAAGCACTTTGTTGATTTGACTTTTTACAACGTAGATTGATTCATTCTCTGGAAATGCATGAGATAGTCATAAACACCATAACTTAAAGGCATTGGTCGGTAGGTAGAGGCAGGAAGCAGGGGCTGTCCATCTACATGCCAAGGCTTCACTCCTACTCCCTTACAGGAAGTTGGAAGCTGATACTGGCTAGCGGGCATGAACAAATTAAAGCCTTTGAGACAGGAAGCCAGTACACTGGGAAGAACCCCCGTCTAGGCCAGCTGAGCTTAATTCAGCCAATAGGGTCTATCAGTACCATCGTCGACCATGCCTCCCAGAGGAGGGCAATGAAAAAATCAGAACTGGGAGCCCACTGCCCTCTTTTCCAGCCTCTCCTCAGCTATACTGGGGTTTCTCTGCCCTCAGGTTTCCACGTGTGCATGTGAACTGCCCTGAGGGTGCCTGTGAAACCCTGGCACTTCCTCTGTCCTTTCTATAGCCAGGCTTCCACTGGAGTTCTTTCTGTGCACAGCCAAGCACCGAGGCATTTCCCACCTGAGGAGTCTAACATTTCTGGGTCCATGATTCAGATAGACAAGGTAAACTGGTGCCAGATATTTTACTGCAGGACGCCCCCACATCCTGGCCTCATTGATTTCCAGCAATCTTCCAGACTTTCACCCCTGGAGAGGAAAGTTAACAGTGACTTGGAGACTTGGTGCCGGAATGCCTTTGGGCAACCAGGAGGGGGGAAAAAAACCATAGTTGGCGCATAGCTGGAAAGGATGCCAGTCTGGATTTTCCCTGCTAAAATACAACTGCAAATGATCCTGGAACTGGCTCATAGGAACCATTCATATAACATATTGCGGGAACACCATCCCCTTGCATCTGTCTTTTTATCTGTGCTCCCTGTTGGTAAACCGGGCTGTGGGTCTGCCTTTCTGTGTTTCCAAGAGTGCTCATGCTCTCCCCAGGCTCCATTCCTGGGATGGGATCGAAACACTGCTGCCTGCAGGGTTGGGGAATTTCGGTTCCCAAAGTCTTTCTGAGTTTCAGTGTTTTGCTCTGTGTACTGGCCACCTAGAAAGCCATTCACGCATGTATAAGCTCTGTTGGTTTATGCAGACCCCCGGTTCTGGTGACTTGCCCACTACCCCACCCCCACTATTCCATCACCCCTTGCAGGTGGGCTAGGCCACCTGTGGTAGCTGCCATTTTCCCAACCATGTGACTCTCCATTCCCCAGTGAAATGGCATTCATTACTCAGTGTCTGCCATTATTGCTGCAGGACAACGGAGCCCGTGACCCTGGCCTTTATGGCACCCGCTGTTCCCAACACAAGGGGGGCAATGCTTAGTGCGCTGGCTGCTGAGGTAGCCTGACTCGTCCCAGGGGGTTGGATGCTCCCTTTCTACACTCTCTTCCCTTTAGCTTTCTCCTGGTTTTCAAAGAAGCTGCTTGATGTTTGCTTTAGTGTCTGCTAGGGTACTCATTTGGGTTTGGTTATTTTCCTCCTGGCTGGTTTTCTGTTGCCAAAGCCTTAGCCAAAGGCATTCCAGAGCCAAGTCCCCAAGTTACCATAACTTTCCTCTCCAGGGGTCTTTCAGCAATCCCACCATCAGCACTTTCCTGACACAGCTCCTGCTACAGTGCCACTGCGACGGTGTGTCCAGCTAAAGATCCCAACTTCCACACAAGGTTCCATGAGCCACTGACCCTTCCCTCTTCCCCATCATAGGTTTGGAAGTCCACTTCTGCCAACAGGCACCTTTGAAGGCAATTGGGAGGCCATTCCAAACTGGTGCTGCCTTCGATGGTTGGCGAATTACTTGTGCCAGTGGCTCCCTCTTTAAGCCCTGTATGGTCACTCAAACCCAGTGGCCATTGCTTGCTGTCTAGAAAACAGTTGGAGGCCAGTTTGCCGGAAAAGACTGGGGTACCTGCGCCCTCCCTGGAACAGGAACATCTGCTTAAAGCCCAAAATTCAAGGTACTCTAGTGACACTTGCTTCATTTGCAGTTACTGACCTTGAGGCATCAAGCTCTCAGTAATTTTTGTGTTGTTGTGTTTCTTAGGAGGGTAGGTTGGGGCCAAGAGGGACCCCACTTAGCTGTATTCCATCTAAGTGGGATAGATTTGACCCTGAGAGGCAGGAGCAACAGACCCTGATTTCATTTTGCAATTTCAGGTGGCCGCAGTACATTCTGGGAGAAAGAGAATCCTAGCCAAAGAATGACACCCTTTTCCTTCCAACCCTGATTCAGCTAGAATATTTCTGTGGAAGTGGGAGGAGTTCACTTATGTTAGAACATTTTCCCTTTGGAGGAGCTGTAAAGACTTCCCACTGAACCTGGGACTCCCCCCCGCCCCCCCCCCCAGGGTCCCTGAAGCTAGGGACTCTTCTACCCCAGCTCTGAACGTGCCAACATTCTACTCTTGGTAAGGATAATGGGGGAGTTTTATCCCCTAGGCTACCCGAGAACAGTTAAGTGTTCTTAAGGCCTAGACAGTCCATAGGCCTTTCATCCTAATTGAATTCAAGTTCAAGCAAGTTCAAAGTGATCTGGGCAGTTACTCTAGCAATCCTGAGCAGTACGTAGAAAGTGTCCAGCCCATGATTTAACTGGGTAGGATGTAAAAGTCATCCTGGGACAGACTATGATGGACTTTGAGGAGGAACGTGTGTTCAAAGGTGCTAGGAAGTTTGCAGAGGGGTTACCTGTGGTGAATGATAAGTACCCAGTCGGGGAAACAGCTGTCTCTTTGGCAAAGGGCAAGTCTTACTCGGGGACGAATTTCTCACACAGGCTGTACCAGAAATTCAGAAGAAGCTCCAAGCATTAGTGTAGAAGCTTGAAGGAGTTACCTAAGAAGAGATGGTTGCTGGTGTCAATGCTACCTTTTACAATGGGGAACTGGAAGGGGAGGCACAGGCTCAGGAGGAGAGAAGGAAGGACATCACAGGCTTGCCCAGGTGCTGCCCGCACTTGCTAACTGCCCGTCAATTACCTCCCAGGTTTCCCAGACCTGGGCAAATAGCTAAAAGGGAGAGTACCAGGAGATTGGACCATCCAGCAAAGCAGTAGGAGAGAGCTGTAGCGAGTTTGGAACCTTGGCTGAATAATCAGTGGGGCAGCAAGGTCAGTGGATGTCCTCCTGGACACTGAGCTGTCTCTCCTCTCCTCAACTTCTGCCCTGGACCCTGGGCACCCTTCACAGGTGGAACCGGGGAATGCTTTTACCCCATTCCTGTGTTTAAAGTGAATGAGCACCCATGCCTAATGGCCCTAAGATTCCTTCTTTTCTAAATTTCCTGTGACACCAACCCCTAGCTCCCAGGACATTGCCCTCTCACAACCTTACCCCTGTCTCACCTAAACTATCCACCTGTTTTGTTTACTTCTTCCGGTATTCTCAGGTTTACCAAGGTCTCTTCAGCAAGGGTGCCAGCTCCAGGACCACCAGCTCCTGGACCACCCCAACCATCGTGGGTGCTGAGCGTGCGACCCTTTCTGACCGTGTAGAAAGGGTGTAGACCCCAGGCTCCACTTCATGCCATTATCAGCAGGAAGCAGCTAGAGATGCCCTCACCCAGTTCCCCAAAGATTTGGGTCCATACCCCTTCAGTGGGGAAAGGTTAAGTAGCTAGAGGCAGAAAGCAGGGGTTGTCCCTCTACGCGCCAAGGTCTCCCTCCCACTCCCTTACAGGAAGTTGGAAGCTGATAAAGGTTAAAGGGCATACACAAATTCAGGCCTTTGAGATAGGAAGCTGGTATACTTGAGAGGACCCCAGTCTAGGTCAGGTGAGCTTAATTCTGCCAAAGGGATCAACTAGTACCATCAACCAGGCCTCCCAGCAGAGACTCCCCGAAAAACTCAGAACTGGGAACTCACCGCCCCCTTTTACATCAGCTCCTTGGCTTGCTGTGCTGGGGTTCCTCAAGCCTTAGGCTTCAGCATGAATTCTTTGTCATGTGAAGTCAAGGACTGAGTTATTTCTCACTCGAGAAACCTAACACCATCAGTTCTTCACTCTTCCGTATTTCCTGTGCAGCTTTTGCATGCATGTGAGGAGATTGAGAATACGGTGAATCGGGTTAGAAGCACTTCTACATTGTGACATGTTCTATTAACCTAATTTGACTGAGCTCAATTATCCTATGGATTCATAAAACTATTGCAGCTTTATAAACAACCTCAGGGAAATAAGTGTGGAATATGGGATTCAAGTCTGAAACTTACAAAAATCATCATCAGTAGAGTAAAATTCCCAACAAGCTATCTAGCTAATTTCCCTGTGTGTAGATTTGACCTTTTTAAGATAATGTTAGTTTAAAAAGAGAAGTATATTTTGAATTCTTCAAGGACAAAACTCTACAAATTAAATCTGTTCTCTGATCCTAATAGAGCACTTCCTCGAAGCCTTCTTTATGAACTTTAAGTACTTCTGGATTTATCAAAAAGAAAATGTATTCACTATAATGCATACCAGAAGAATGTTCTTTCTATTCAACACACCTAATAATTGTGCCTATTATTGGCAGATGTGCAGGCAATTGAGTCCTGACTCTAATCTGAATTTATTCTCAGGTTTGACCATGGATTTCTAAGTCAAGTATGACTCCCAACAGATATCCAAAAATTAAAAATGATCAAAACTCAAAAAAATTGAAACATGTATTTTGTTTTGAGCAGGTACCTATAAGCATATAAGGACATTTTTATTCTAAAAAATCAATTTAAAAATATGCATAAAATAAGCTAGTTGAAATGAAGCTTATAATAGAGGAAAAGGAAGAATAGAAGATGAATTAATCTTACCATGATTGAATCATTGAAAACCAATTTATCTAAGATCAACTGATATTAGATCACTAGGTGGTAGCCATAAAATCATTTGAAATTTAAAAGAAAGTCTAGTCTTACTTCTATATGAGATTTTATTAATTATTCATTTGTAGCTGGAAAAAATAAACTTACATTATTGTGAAACAACTATTGTGAAGGAAATTGAAATGTAATTATTTAGGGAATTAAAATCAACAATGAGGAGGACATAGATATCCTGAGGGTGTGGGAGCAACAATAATCTAGCTGAGAGGAATTACTAAGAGGAAGAAGAAGGGTGATGTTGGGGCATGAAGAAGGTAAAATGAAACAGAAAAGATCTAGGAAGCAAAGTAATGGATAGAGGTATAGACATAGATGTGTACATATGTAAATACACAAATTCATAAAAAATAGGGTATTGGTCAATGTACATATATTTATATGGCAATATGCTGAGGTCGTGGATGGACTTCAGGACTCTGCTCATGTCCTCCCTCAATGCAAGAACACTTTGTTCTGACAACCTGGCATTCTTCGATGCTCACCGCCCCAGCACAATTGCTGAAGACAAAATGGGTGCATAAACAAATGTAGTGAAGAAAGTGGATGATGTCCGACCATCAAAAAATATAAGGTCTGGGGTCTTAAAGGCTTCAAGTTAAACAAGAGGCCATCTGGCAGAGAAGGAACAAGCCCACATGGAAGAAGCCCACTAGCCTGTGTGATCATGAGATGTTGACAGGACCCAGTAACAGGCACCAGAAGATCCAAAACAAACAAAAATAGCCGTAATGCTGAGAATGGGGATTAGCATGGAATCAGAGGAGAAACCCAAAATCCATCTGTAAACAATGGGACATCCCATCACAAAAGGGTCACAAGGAAGGGAAAAGTCAAACAGGGGACAGTCTAGCATTGATGAAACACAATATTCCTTTGGTATCTTGAGGCTTCTTCACTCTTCACTATCCTGGCCCCAGAGCCTCTCCCTTCTAACTACACTAGAACATGTGCACAGGTACAGATAACAGAGAAGTATTGAAGACACATGGAATCCAGGAAAAGGAAGGAGAGTAGCAATACCAGGAGGGTTGGGGGAAGGTGGAGAAAGGAGAGGAGGAAGGTAGAATGGATTGCCATTATTGACATATGACACCCACTTGCCTCCAGCACCCAGGGGAATGAACAACAGAAACTGAGGGGGAAGGAAGACAGTGGTTGTTGTTGTCATATATGGAAATAAACATAATTCATAATTTATCAAGGGGTCATGAGGGTGGGAGGATGGTGGAAGGAGGGAAAAAAGAGGAGCTGATATCAAGGGCTCAATAAAAAATAAATGTTTAGGACAAAATTATGGTAAAATGTGTATAAATATGATAGGTAAAATTGTTATATGGATTGTTATAAGATTTGTAAGAGTCATCAATAAGTTGATCTTTTAATAATGGTGATAATAATAATTATAGTAATAATAAAAAGATTGATGAACTAACTGGGAAAAAATGTTCTCTGATTTAGATCCAGTTTTTTTTTAAGATTAATATCTGGTTTCATGGGTAAATAAATTTTAAAAGAAACCTTAAAATAAAAGTAATATGTCTATTACTAATTATTGTCTTTGATGCAAGCAAATGTATGGAATTTTTACATAAAATAATTAACAACACTAGACAAATTGTCTTATGCTTTAATTTAAAATAGAAATGGCTCAGGATTCAAGTGAATCTTTTGGGGTCAACACACATGTATGACTGAATATTCAGAGAGAAGCTAAATAGGAACAATATGGTTAATTTAAATGCACCCTCCACTCTTTCAAAAAAAGATGATCATGGAAAGTCAAGTACTATGTTTTATCAAGAGTATTTCATTGATAATGTCTATAAGACAATTTCTGATCACTGTTTTCTATGCCAGTGCTTAAGATATGTGCTGGCTCATGAACATTTAAGTTATGGAAAACCTGTAGTTGTGAATCAATTTCTATAAAACCTGTTATATTAAAATGTACATAGCCTATTGTATTAAAACATACACTGATTCATAAGAACAAACACATTACATTCCAATGTGCACAAAATATTTTTACTGCATGTGTTAGTCTGGGAACTTGAGAGAAAACAATCCACAGACACTTATATGTATAAGAGAGAGCGTTATATAAATGCTAATTGTAAATTGAGGAAACATTACAGCCCAGTGCTGCCCAAGCCCACAAATCCAAAATTAACCCATGTGCCTGACACCAATCCACAAAGGCGTCCTCCATCTTACAAAACACACATAATGATGTCAACTTCAGGAGGAAAGCCGAATCACTGAAGATCTGAGCATCTCAGCACTGTCAGGGGTCTTTACATAGCTGCTTCAGGACCCAAGGCTGCATTGTAATAAGTCCATGTGGTTTCTCCTCAGGGATATCTTGCAGCAAATGAGTCTTGCCAGCTGAAGCAGGGAACTGGCGAAGGCAGCTGCACCCTGGTCTGACCATCAAAAAGAAAGAGATCTAAGAACTAGAAAGGCGAGGCTCATGGAGCCATTTATCTCTCCACCCTTCAACTGATCCCACTTGTGTTTATCGGCCAGGTTGGCACTATAAACATGAACTATCTCAATGAATCATGTCAAAGATAAAGTCTGAAAGTATTTCTTATGCTTAGGAAGATTCATTATATACTGAGACAAACATTTGAATGATGATAGATGCAAATGGTATGTATTTGTTCAAACTTACATACAAATTTAACCTAGGCATACATTTAGGAATGGAACTTGTTTATTGATCAGGGACTACTGTAATAATAACAATAGTTATTATAGAGGTAAACGCACGTGCACACACACACATACAATAGTGTAGTGGATTACACGTTGGAATGTAAGGTTAGTAGTCCAACATCACTGACTTCTCCCTGGGAGAAAGGTGAGATTATACACTGTATAATCCTATTTTTCAGTTAAATTAATGGTGTCCGTTTTCAGTGAGAGAAAACCAAAGGGAAAAGAAATTCATGGAGGTTGACTAAGCAGTCATCTGATTTTCCATAGCGAATTTCTGGCTCTGCTAATTTCTTTAATGGCTCTTTTCCAAACTGAAAAACAGATGAATTGTGCATATTTGGAGAATACATTTAAGAATGAGATTGATTGACCTACTTCAAAAAGGGCATAATGTAAGCCTGACATCT
Organism: Nesogale talazaci; assembly: GCA_004026705.1. Lineage (NCBI taxonomy): Eukaryota > Metazoa > Chordata > Mammalia > Afrosoricida > Tenrecidae > Nesogale > Nesogale talazaci. The sequence continues at coordinate 180,969 of PVJH01001855.1, read as the reverse complement.
TTCTTATTTTAAAAAAGATTCGATAGGAATCTAGTTTCAGCTCCAGCAGAGGAAGGCCCGTGGGGTCATCATTTCCATCCTTCCAATTAGAAAAACTATTTTTAAAAAACTGAGGAGTAAAAAAAATCAGCACTTTTTCTTACAGTGAGCTCACATCACAGGTGAGACAAGCATGCAACTCACACCTGGTTCATCTATGTATGCAAAACAGTTCCCTTAATAGGTGAAATAGTCTTTTCTGCAATAAATATTCTTGAGCTTCCTACATCCTTTCACAATTTTTGTAAATGACTTTCTTGTTCTGTTAGAAGGAGCCAAAAATAATCAAAATGTAAATGCTAATTTTAAAAATTGCAACCCAACCAGAGTCACTGCTATTTTGAGCTTAGTTCAATTCATAGTGACACTACAGGACAGATCTGAACTGCCCTGTGGGTTCCCGAGGATGTAAATCCTGGTGGATGGAAGCAGAGAGCCTCGTGAGCCACCGGTCTTGGCAGCTGCCCAACTTGTAACCCGCTAGCCAGCAGAGCTCCTCTCTTGAGGCGAAAAAGATTTGGGAAATATCCTTCTTGGTCTGTGGCACAGAGAGGGTAAGGGTAGCTTTGGAAATATAGCTGATGATGAAGTTCTGCTCAAAAGATTGTGTCCTAAACCAGTCTGTCATAAGTCAAATATCTCATTTTTATTTTTTACTCTTATTGCCTCTAATGGTCAGTATCTTTTAAAATCCTTTATTTATCTTTGTTGGTTGGCCTGAGAATGATATCAGCAAAGAGTGCACAGCGGCACTGCATGTAGTACATAGCACTAGTGATAAAGCATACAACAACAAAAATGCATGACTCTGAGTTCAGTTCATGATAAATATATCACTAGCCTGGGACTACCTGTCTGCATATAGGATCACTAAGCATCTGGATTGAATCATATGATTATAATGTATACACTTGACCAGAATGCCAACAGGTCCTCCGTATAATGAAAATGAATAACAGGTGAAAGAGCTGCAAAATGATCTCTCTCTCTCTCTCTCTCTACTTAAAGAGACCTAAAGTAAAAGGGACAGTCTCTCCCTTTGCTTCCTACTTACCTTCCCTCCCTTTTTCTCTCTGTGTCTCCATTTCTTCTCCTTAACCCCCCCACCCCCGCCGACAAACACACAGGAGAGGAAGTTTAAACTCTTTCACTCTAGCACACGTCAAATACAGTTCGACTCATAGCCAGCTAATAAAACCTCCCATTTTACCCCATTTCCACAATCTGTTCCACCATGGCTGGCTTCAAATCAAGAGAATAACTATAGGGTAGAATGGCCCTACGGGGTACTTCTTGATGGGAGTAGAAAGCCCTGTCTTCCTCCTGCCAAGTGTCTGGTGGTTCCCAGTGGCTGGCTCAGCTGAGGGTCACGACCTGGTGCAGAGCCACCACACCACCAGGCCTCCTCTGGTAGGCAGGACGCATGACTACGGCTGGTAGGTTGAGGACTCAAATAAAATGTCGATAGCATAAAAGAACCAATGAGTATTATAAGTAAGGGAATAGATGCTCCAGGAAAGTCTCAAATGGAGTCTGACCACCTGTCTAGGAAGATGGGCTTGGTGACTTAGCAGTCATCCCCACGTCATAAAGGCAGGAGGGTGAGTGGGGAGCTAGGGACTGGTGCCACCCCTGTGACCATGACGCGGTTTGGAACTGAACTCACCCCGTAGCTCGGTTTTTAGTCAAACCAAGGACAGGCCTCTGGGAGAACAATAGCAGGATGGGACACGCAGTGAAGAAACATCAACCAATAGGGATTGAAGGAGAAGGCCTCACTCCAGGACAAAGTTCAGAGGATGAAGAAGGAAGAATGGAAGCAGAGGACACAGGGACCAAGGGGGATAAGTGAAGGGATTGCAATGGATGGATTAAAACAAAATGTGTATGAGTTGTTATGATGGTTAGATTTTATGTCAACTTGATGATACCTAGCTACATGGAAGTCGGGGGGCGGGGGGGGGGGAGTATGACCTCTCAACCAAGTCCTAGCCTGGTGATGGCTCCTTGGGGTGTGGATTTTTCATAAGAGATACATGAAGAATGTCTCCCTCTCTTTCCCTTCATCATCTTGCCTGCTTGGATTGTGCAAGGGCTCTGGGTTGGTGACCCTGGGAGCAAGGGTGCCTTGCCATGTGTCTGCTGAGCTTGACCCTGGCGGCACAGGACCCACCCTGCACACACATGACGCTGACTCCCCAGCTTCCCACTTGTCTTTCTTGCTTCACCCACTAGCACAGCGGTTCTCAACCTTCCTCATGCTGTGCCCTTTCATACAGTTCCCCATGTTGTGCTGACCCCCAACTACAAAAGTATTTCCATTGCTACTTCATAACTATAATGTTGTTACTGTTAAGAATCATCATGTAAATAACTGATGTGCAGGATGTATTTCCATTGTTACAAATTGAACATAATTAAACATAATCAAAGCATAATGCTTAATCACAAAACAATATGTAATTATATATTGTGAAATATTTGTGTTTTCCGAGGTCTTATGTGACCCTGGTGAAAGGGTCCTTTGATACCGCCCCCCCCCCCCAAAGGGGTCACGACCCACAGGTTGAGAACTGCTGCAGTTGAGTCTCCCATTAGCATCTGATCCGCAGATTTAAGTTGGATTGTGCTGGGCTGCCTTCTTGATATAAAATCCTTTCTTGAGGTAAAATTCTTTCTGATACATCTATGAGTGTCATTAGTTTTGTTTCTCTCAAAAACTCAGCCTAACACAGTTGTTGAATGTAAAACTGATGAGTTACTATATAAAAATAGTTATATAAAAATGTAATATTTTATGGATAAACATGCAACACGAAGGAAAGAAAACAGAGATTTTTAAAAAGATGGGAAATAAATAAACCATTAAATAAGCCAGCTGATTAACCAGATAGTAAACGAGCATACAAAAACATCTTCAACAGTAAAGGTCAATAGTGAGTTGCAAATTAAGAAAGATATTTCTGAGACTAGAGTAGCCAGTATGAAAACAAAACCAAAAACTGTCACTACTAGTGATTGGTAAGGATACAAAGCTACAGAAATTCCCGTTAACTGCTGGTGGGAATGCAAAATGGTTGAGCATCTTTGGAAGATAGTGTGATAGTTTTTACAAGCAACCTGATGATCCAGCAGTCACGCTGCTAGCCACTTACCCATATTTGTTGATAACAAATGCCCATGCAAAAACCTACATGTAAATATTTATACCAACTTTATTGATAATTTCCCAAACTTGAACGCAACTAAAATGACCTTCTGTGGGTGGATGAATAAACAGACTACAGAACATTCGTCACTTCCAACAATAGTACATTATTTCACAATGAAAATAAATGAACTCTCAAGTCACAAAAAGAAATAGCTCACCCACTGGCATTGAACCAATTCCAAAGATATCGAGGAAACTTAAATTCATGATACAACAAGATGAAATCTTGTTAAAAAATCTTGTATAATTGCAATTATCATGATTTATAAATGAAAAAATTATAGTCATGATCAAAGGATCAGTAGTTTTCAGGGGAAAAGGTTATAGACATACAGTTGGTGAGATAAGCAGAGACGTTATGATAGTGGCAAAACTATTCTGGATGATTCTGGTGCATGCTTGAGGGACACATTTCTCAAAACCCATAGAAATTTATAGTTTTAAAAAGGGTAATGTTAATGTATACAAAGTAATTCTTTAAGAAGTCAGGGGATACTACATGATATGTAGAATATGATCAAAGAAACTAACTTAAGGAACCACTTAAGAAACCCCTTAAGGAGATGGCAAAAACAGTGGACATCTAAGTATCTATGGAAATGAACCTCACAAAACTAAAGACCCCAGGAAATGCTTATGAGTACAAGTTGAAAATATTGATACCCATGGGGAAAGGATGTAAAGATTCCAGTACTGCTTTATATACTTATTAGAATAGAAATATGATGTCAATGGAGGCCAGATGGGGGGAGTGAGGTGTTTCATTTTGAAGTGGGAATTACAGGTAAGGAGGCAAGAATGATCCAGCTGTTACTGAATTGGATTGGAGGCATCTGTATGAAGTCATCTTACAGGTACAGAGGGTAACATATCATATACATAAAATGTTTATTGGTATATTTATATATGTTCCTTCCTTTGAGAGACCCTAAAAGAAGCAAAGCCCTAACAGCAGTAAGTACATCTAGAAGCCAGTCTTTAGTTTCTAATACCATTCCTTAATAAAAGCAGCCAGGGTTCCTGGGAGAAGCAGATGCATTTAGGATGCAGGCTGGAAATAGACAATGATTTGGGGGCATCCTACCATCCCGTATAGGAAAGAAGTAAGCAAACAAACAAAACAGGAGTCGATGGAAAGAGCCGCCAAAAGTCACACTCAATTTATACAGCAAAATACTGGATTATAACCCAAAACAGAAGATAAATATCCACTAACTGAAACTGAAACCAATGAACAATTGAAGAAAGAAAGAAGAGACAAGTTTCCTGTGCATGAGTTTCAAATAATTTTTAGATGCCTTCCACTCTCAAGGATGGGGGACCAAACTTTCTTTTTATTCCCCATAAGAGTATGTTTTGGAAAGGAGAAAAATGAGAGCCTTCATGTTGGAGAAAACTGACAAACACTACCTCAGCCAAGGGGTCAAACTCAATGTCAATAGTAATAAATAATGCCAATAATATTTTCTTTGTAAAGGAGAAATTTATACAATGTTTTTAACCCAAATGGGAAGGTTGAATTAAAGCCAACATCAAACCAAACTCCTGCCATCAAGTCAATTCCAACTCATAGGAACATTGTATTGGGTTTCCATCTCTGTAACGCTTTACAGGCGCATATAGCCTCATCCTTCTCCCAGTGGTCACATTACAACACCACCAGGGTTCCTTGAATTCAACTCTGTTCTTACTAAATTAGACTGGTCTTTTATTAGCTAGTCAGTCTGCAAACAAATACTTAAATACAAATTGCTAACAAGTTTGCTAACTAAAATCCATGAGGAAATAAGGGTAAGTAGTCAAACCAGATTGCAAAAGGAATACACACACCCCAAGGAAGGGGATTTTGACAGAGATGTCAAAAGCTCACCCCTTTCAAGTCCAGTGGTTATCAGCAGTTAGAAAACACCACGTGCTCCAGGAAAGGATTACTAATCTTTCTACTCTTATAAAGAGTTATTGTCCTAGAAATCCACAGGGGAAGTTCTACACAAGATATAGGGTCACTGTGATGACCAGACTTAGACACATTAAGGGGAAATGGCAGTAAAATGTTCCTTTTGGGAGAAAAATAGAGAAACAATATCAAGTTGGACAGTCAACTGTTCACTAGATTTCCCAGACAACCAGAAACGTACACATAGCAAGCAGTTTTAAACAGAGATTTAGTGTTGTTTCTTATTACCAATTCCAGGCACAGAATGTTTTACATCAATGTGGACACTTTTATATCCATAGATAAGAATTTTGTAGCCTGCCTTAACATCTTTAAGCACTTTATCATTAGAAGCCTTTTCCCCTAACTTTTTAATCCTCCCATTTGTGACCTCTATCAAAACTAACCAATTCATTATTTTATTATGTCTTTATTCCTTGCTTTTTAAATCTGTTACTATTCTAAAGTCCTCTCTATGAAATTGCCATATTTTCATCTATACAAGGTAGTGGTTCAAGTTTCTCTAGTGTCGAGTGGATGCTCTGAGTTTTCATTTAGGTATGGTACCTTGCTATAATGTGATAAAAAATTGTACTTTATTATTACTGTGGTCTTTTCCCAGACTCAGCCTAACCCATTGTGATCATCAGAACAATATCAGAAAAATCACAATTTATGAACATTCTAAAAAACACCTAGCTGGTGCTCCTCAAAACTGCCCAAAGCATTAAAATCAAGAAAGTCTGAGAAACTCTTACCACCAAAAGGAGCTTATGAAGGCATGATGACTAAAGGTAGTACATCCCAGACAGGACTCTGGAACAAAGCATGGATTTTAGTGAATAACAATTAATTGTAACAAAGATAACATACTAATATCAGATGCTAACAATACAGGCATATGAATGTTGGATATGTGAGAACTCACGATTACTTCCTAGGTTCCCAGGAACAACATAAGCCTCAAAGGGTGGGGCCTTCTGTTGCCCTCCGCCCTTCTGCCCCCATCTGAGGTTCCCTGTCAAAGAAAACAGCTCATACCATTTACATGCATGACAGGAGACCTACGTCTTTTGAAAATGGAAGCACTTGAAGGACTTTCACATGTGCTTCCTTGATTTGTGAAGGACTTGGAGACGAGGATAGAGGGCATAAGACAACCAAAACTATTTACTGTTTTTCTAAGTAAGTAGAATTTATTGTGTTTTAATGTAGATAAAGATGATGACAGCTTCTGATCAGTTAGTTCATCGGCTAATGAGTTTGATTAGTTGATTAAGAAGTTCTAATAAATTTAGTTCAATCAGTTAGCAAAGTCATTGGGCTTTTAAAATCACTGAGCACTCCCCTAACCACCTTAAAGGTAAAAATTGCTAGGGGGAAGTGGGGGAGATCCAAGTTTCTCAGAGTCACTATGAGATGAACCCTACCTAGCCGTGGCTGACTGCAACCACAATGCACAATGACACAGCAATAAGTAGGCTTCAAATCTATGTGTCTCCTACCCTACACTGTCTATGTACAATATGTAATTCTCTAACCTCCATGCCAATGAATATATCAATGTTTCCATTATTCCCTCATGTTAATTTCCAATTACATTTCACTATCTCTTCCCCCACAGGAAATTTCTCCTATTTTATCTGTTCTAGTAATTAGTTGCTCTTGAGCAGACATTTGAATCAGTCTGTTTCTAGAAGACATTAACAGTCTTCACTCACCATATAGTCTATTGCTTTTCACCCCAAACCACTCATGTCTTTTCCACTTCAAGCTTATATTACTCAATCATCTTCTTTTTTTTTTAATTAAAAATCATTTTATTGTGGGCTCGTACATCATTTTTTACAATACATAGATAAACATACTGTGTCAAGCACTTTCACATTTCTGCTGCTGTTATTGTTCTCCAATCATCCGCCTTTTCCCTTGAAACCCTGGTATCGGCTTTTCCATCCTTTCCCCTCTTGCTATCCCCTCCCCACCAACCCTCAGTACATTATTATTGTTCTGTCATATCTTTTCCGACCTTTCCCCCAACCCACTCCTTTGATGCCCGTCCTTCAAATAGGAGCTTCTGTGTATATCCTTGCAGTTGGTTCGGTCTCTCTACCCCACCTTCTCTCCACCCCTCCAGCAGCTCCAATCTAACCACTGGCCCAAAGGGGCTCATCCATTCTTGGTTTCCCCATATCTCCAACTCCCCTCTCTACTACTGTACCTTCTCCAGTCCATCTGGATTTGTAAGGTAGAGTTAGGACCATGATGGTTGGGGGTAGGAAGACTTCAGGAACTAGAGGAAACTTGTATGCATCATCGCTGCCCTGTTGTCCCTTGACTGGTTTGTCTCCTCCCCGTGACTTCCCTGTAAAGTAGTGACCAATTACCCACCAGTGGGCCTTAGGTCACCACCCTGCTCTCCCCCTGATTCATGATGACTTGGTTCTTGTTCTTCATCTTCTTTCTGGATAACTCAAAGTGAAAGATGTGATACTTCACGATGCATGTACTCCCAGAAATCCTCAAACTTTTTAAACAGGGGGCCAATTCACTGTCCCTCAGACCGTTGGGGAATCGGGCTATAGTTAAAAAACAACAACAACTATGAAAAAATTCACTGTGAGCCAGGAATGAGTAGTCTGTTAAGCAGGACAGGCAGTGTGCAAACACACCCCCAGGGGTGGAGGTGGGGGGTGGGGGGTGGATAAAAGTTTTCAGCGGGCCACATGTAGCCCGTGGCCCATAGTTTGAGCATGCCTGCACTAGATTGTTTGATTGGGAAACCTCACATGATCTACTCCTTTGGTGTCTGTCATTTCTTCTGATTCTCATGCAAATGGATCCTCAAATCTTAGACTTAAATATTTCTTCACCAAAGTGTGGGCTCTGTGGTAAAGTGTTAATGCCTGTTAAGCTACCTTGGACACAGTTCTCCTCTGATGCAGATGGAGCTGCTGGAAGATATAACTGACTCAACGGGAACTATTTTTTTATTTTTCTGTGGGGGAAGACTCTTGTAGTATAAAGTTTCAAAATGAGTTTCTGGTCCTGATTTAAAGCAAGAGGTTTAGTAAACCAATGAAGTCCAGCGCTGTTCAGTCAAAAGTTAAAGTCAAACTGTATAAAGCCCGAGGAGGGAAAGTGACTAAGAAGGGGACAACCATAAAAAGACTGAGTAGATGAAGAGAAAATGCAATGTGACCCAGCATATAGACTCTGATCAATGAATAAACCTGGTACCTATACAATGAAGACAGAGGCAATTTGAACAACATTCATCTGGGAATGAAAGGAAACAGCAGGAAGACCAGGGATTTGAAATGTAATAAATTCCAGTGTGACCTTCACAAAGTTATTTAAATCTCCAATTCTTATTGGTTAATTGCGGGTTCTATACCTCTCCAGTACGTTGCTATCAGGACCATTAGAAGAAACATGTGTAAGGAGATTTGATTCCTGTTTTGTGCATAAATCAATGCCTAATAAAATAAACTGCCTCCCTCCTTCACTTCTTACTTTTCCATTCCACCGGCTCTCACTGCTATCTTGACTGATTTTTTTATACAATGGGTTTGCAAGTTATGCTGGGCTCTCTAGAGTAGGCATCTTCAAACTATGACCTGCAGGCCACATGCAGCAGCCCACTGAAGACATTTATCCTGCCACCAGGTGTTTTTGCTGCCACTGCCTGTCCTGCTTAGCAGCTGACTCATCTCAGGACTGTAGTGAATTTGTTCATAGTTGTGTTTTTTTTTAAACTATAGTCTGGCCCTCAAACAATCTGAAGGACAGTGAACTGGCCCTCTGTTTAAAAAGTTTGACGACTCATGCTCTAGAGAAACAAAACCAAGGATTCTTATATGTCTATGTATATAAGAAAGTATTTATATCAAGAAATGGATTGCATAGTTATAGAAGTGGGTAGGTGCAGTCCAGTTCAAGTCCATGGGTGAGACAGTAAGCTTGAGGCTTCTCCTGACTCATGTAGCCATGGGAAATGATAAACAAGGAAGACAGAACAGAAAGACCTTTAAGCAGGTGGGTATAGAACTGAATGAATCCAAGGCTAGCAGTCAACTGATGGCTCCTGATATTGGAAAGTAGCATGGCAGGAGGTCAACCAACCAGATCTAAGATTCAATTTCAATAGAAGCGATAAGCTTTCCCACAAAGTCTTCTTAAAAAGAGAAGACCACACCCACATGAAATCTTCCTTCCAATAGCAACAAAACTATGACCTAATCAAGGGAACTTCATGCTGCCACAACTGCCGGCTGCTCACGCAGGTGATGGTGTTATGTCAGATTCCATTGTATTCAATTATATAATGGGGTATTAGTGCAAAATAATGAGAATCCTGCCTCTGTCATGTTGATGCAAAACCTAACTGTCAAAGTATGTGTACCTATTCTAATGTAATGTAACTTTATGAAGTTATAAGAACTATTTTAACTTTTCTCTAATTAGTAAAATATTGTTTAATGCCTCTCTTGTATTTGAAATAGCTCACCTCACTCGGGGAACAGTTAATTCTCACTTATAATTGAATGTAGCACAGTCAATTGCTCTATCTGGCTCACGCAGCCATGCATGATACTTTTGTGGCTAGGCTATCCATAAGGTTTTCAGTGGATATATTTTTCTTTAGTGAATAGTGTCTTACTTCCACTCTCCTCTTAGTTTGGAAGCTCTGCTGGAAACTTTTTTACTTTGGGTGGCCCTGCTGATATTTGAAATACCAGTGACATAGCTTCTGGTGTCATAGCAATGCACAAGCCATCTTATTACAACACACTGAAGGAGAAATGGTGGTAGTGAAGAAAGATGCCCAAGCAGCACTGAAGGGATTGGCCAGATGCAATTCCAAATCCAGGAATTGATGAAACAGCAGTGGAAAAGTTTTAATAAATTGATGAAATACTGTAAGCACTTTCTTGTCTATGCTAGGAAATTACTCATCTATTGACCAACTGACTGAAAGAGACACATGTTTGTACCTATTGCAAAGAAAGGTGACCCAACAGAATGCTCAAATTAAAAAACAATACCATTGACATGACATGCAAATAAAAATGGAACTTTTGTTGCAGCAATACATTGTCAGGGAACTGTCACATGTTCACTCCGTCTCGCTTCTCACCATCACTTTCCAATCATAGTGCTATTTGGGGTATTAGCCTTGCCACTTCATGCCATGGATTAGCAGGAATTTCTTTACTAATAGTGACTGACTTATATATACTTATAAAGATATACTTATCTATACACAGGCAAAGATGAAGTTCTCAGTTTCTTTAGGCCCAATTCTACCTGAAACTCAATTTAGAGAACTCATCTTTACAACTCCCCACCCTTCACCCCACTTTGGAATGACTCTTGGTACCAAATGTGTTAGGGTGAGTTCTCTAGTAAAACAAAACCCATCATGTTTCATATATAGAAAGAGGTCTATCTATATAAAGAAATGGCTTACACCATTGCAGAAGTAGGTTTAAGTCCAAGTCCAATTCAAATCAAGCTTCTCTCAACTGGTGGCAGCTGATGAATAGAAAGTAGTATGAGGATGCACCTTTGGCAGGGAGCACAGACAGGTCAATGCAGAGATGTATGAATCTGAATTTGGCAAAATGAATTCCTCTTTGATAATTCCCTGATGCCTCCTGGGGTAAGCAGGTGATGTAAAAAGAGATGTGTGTTAGTCTGGGTAGAATAGAGAAACAAATTCATAAACACACATATGTATATAATGGAGAGGTTTATATACAAGAGGAATGGAACATTGAGAAGGTATCCCAACCCAATTCAGTCCACGCCCACAAGTCTGATATTAGCTCAAATGTCTGATACCAGTCTATAAAGTCTTCTTCAGATTCACAAGGCACATGAAATGATGCCAGGACAATCACTGGCCAGTGGGTGCAGAGTCTTGTGTATCCATGGTGGTAGAAGCATCTCGAGGACCTCTCTGTGGTTTCTCCAGTTTCTCAGCACTGGCAGGAGTCTCGATGTGATTTCTCTGGCTTCAGATGTATGCTTCCATCAGGAAAATCCCATGTGGCTTCTCCGACAGGATGTCTCACAGGGAGCCTGCCTTGTGTCTTGTGAGCTGCAATGTCTCCAAAGAACTCACCTGTTAGTGTCTCACCTCCATGGGGGAAATATTGCAAAGTGTCCCAGAATATTCAGAGAAAGCCATGCCCACACAGAGGTCTTATTGGCTACCTCCAGATTGACAGTTTATACTCCACCCCTATACTCCCAGTCATGAAATTGACACCAAAGTTCATGACTGCCACACTTTGAATCTCATTTTTTTTCACGCACTGTTTGAAGACCACATGTATCTATAACAAAAAAGATGAAAATTGTGATTGTTGGTGTGGAAACCTAGAGTTGTCCCACCTTACAACCTTGGCATACCTCTCCCATCTCTGACCTGAGTCCCACGAAGACTGAGCTCCTAGAATCTCAAACAGCTCTTGGATTCCCAGAGCCATAGGTGAATGGCTAAAGCAACATTGATACATGCTTCTCCCCCAATTATAGCTGCCACCAAGCCAAATGTCATTAAATAATTGGAATAAAAAAATAAGGACAATGGCAATTGCCATTGAGTCCATGTCAACCCATGACAATTCTATGGGTCAGAGTAGAACTGTGGTTCCTAGGCATTGTGATGTTTGATGTTTCAAAAGTAGATTATCAAAGAAAGAGTTTCTGGGTGAAGTGCATTAATCATTTGAATCGTGCAGTGACGTCTATGAAACTGAAAACATTCAAAAAATTTTCAACTAGTATTTCATAAATTGAACAGAATATCACAGTGTATCTCAATAATTTAGAAACTGGTCCTCTTAAACATGCATTTTGGGAGCCCTGGTAACATAATAGTTAGGCTGTGACCTGTAAGATCAGCAGTTCAAACCACCAGCCAGCTCCAGGTGAGAAAGATGAGACTTTCTTCTCATATAAGCGGTTACAAGCACAGAAAAGCACTAGGACATTTCTATCCCATCCTACAGGATGGCTAGGAGTCAATACTGATTAGAGGGCAGTGAGTTTTGTTTTCTTTTGTTGGTGGATATGCTGCACTGCAATGTACATTGACTTCAGGGAACCTATTTTGCTTTACACAGTTGAGAAGTCTTGGTCAGAAAATTTGAAATGGCAGACTTTCAATTCTAATACGCCATAATAACTCTGTTTCGAACAAGATCCCGTTTATTCAGGAAGTTTGAAGGAACGATTTTGTTAGGAATCAAAAGCAATAGTTACTTTAACTTAAAAAGTGTTTTTGGAACTTTTAAATTATATATTTATAATTTATCTGTCTTTGTCATAGATGAGTTTTGTTAAATAGCCAGAAGAATTAGATGGTGCCCTGGTAGTGTCACCTACTATTCTAATTAGGGCCACAATAGAAGGTGTCTGATACAATGTGATATAGAAACTCACTTTCCAATAGATAGAAAAGGAGGAAGGAAGGAAAGAAGAAAGGATAGAAGGAAGGAAGGAATGAAAGTAGGAAGGAAGAAAGAGGTTTCAGAGACTATTGTGTTAGATAATCTATAGATTCATGGAAAGGAAACAATCAGAATGAAAATTCTGGGAATGATCACACATTGTTAAGAACAATGCAGAATTTGTCGAATGGGGATGGGAATCTAAACTTTGTAAGCTTTGAATGTCCTCTGCTCCATAAATACACATTAAAATACTGCTTTTTAAAAGTGAGATTATTAAATAACTTCTGCTGTTTTATGCATTTTAACATAGTCTCTGAATTTTCACAAATCAAATAAACGCATGTGAGAGAATTTAAAATACTTCAAATGTAAAAAAGTGAGAATACCAAGTAAATTAGTTAATCTATTGAACTGTATGACATAATTTCTCTTAATCATAGTGCAGATGTGTTTAGCTTTAAGATCTCAGAGTATTTCCTGCACTAGAGCCTCTGTGTTGTGTACAGGTTTTATTTCTGGGGACCAGAAGGGTATTGTATTGGTTAGGGCCCTAACTTTGGGGCTACCCTAAAAAGTTCCTTGACTTTAAGCTACAAAGTGTTTTTGCAAAATAATTAATCTCCTTTCCCATCAACTCTTCTATTCATGAATTTAGATGTTATAGAGTTTTCACAATAAGCAACACACTCTGAAATTTGCTTCAAGTACTTCTCCTGCTTAACATGTCTTCTTATATCCACACTGAGTCCATCACATGACATTGTGACTTTTGAGTTGTAATTATCAATGCAAAAAAGCATAGTTAAGTGGATTGCTAAATGAAAAATCCTTCCTTACCATTGGCTTTTGGTTTGATCCGTAGGTGTCTAGCAAAACTGGTAGAAGAGCCAGTTATGATAATAAGTTCATTGTTAATGTAATAGGAATTACAGTTGTAGTCATTGTTAACATTCTAATGAGTAATCACTACAAGATATAGGACAACCTAGTCTTATGGTAATTTTCTTCTTGCTCTGTAAGTTATAATTTGGAATGCAATGTGGGTAATCAAAAAATTCATTCAATAACTACCTATCTATGTGTCTAATGGCTGCTACTGAAAGGTACCAGTATCCTCAGTATTACCAAAGTTCTTCATCTTTGTCTGTAGTCTTGACTTCATCATTCCCTAATGATACTGGTATATGTCCCTCCTTGCCATGTGAAAAAGAGAACAGAGAGAAGAGATTGTAATGCCAACAAACTCTCAAGACAATACGTTAAGGAGTCTGGGAGGCCGGGGCTCCAGTGGAAGGGGATCTTCACTTTTGCAAGTTGAAGGTGAGTTCCATTCACGTTCTCCAAAGTGAAAGTGATTCCTGTCAATGTGTGTTCATAATAATGTGAAATTTAAGGTGCTGTTTGCAAATACATGGTTGTTCATATAAGGTTGAAGGGCAACTGTTTGAAGGATATCTGCCTAAGCTTATCGCCCTCCAAGACCAATTAGACCTTCTATCCTTAAGTATGGCCCACTCTCTTCTAACAAGGATCATAGATTGTTCTCCAGGAGAAGTGCTAAAAGACATCTAAGGTCAAGCCAGTTGAGAAAGAGACAACCAAGATTAGGCTGCCATCTTGACTCTAGAACCCATCCATCTTGTCACATATATATCTTCCTGTCACATGTTTGCCTCTATCACCTCCCTTAACTATTGCATTGACACCATATCTCATCTCCCTCCTGTTATGTGTATGCCTCTAATTATTAAATTAATAATTAAAGTCTAATACAGCCCCTTCCTGTTAGGTATGTGCTTACCGTGGCTTGTGTGCCTCAAGATTATATAAGTTCTTTAGAATACGTTACTCTCTACTCATGGATCTGACTCCTAAAGTGAGAACAGAGGTGAGCCGTTGTATGGCTAGTCTCATGTCTCTTAATGTTACCCCCTATATCACACAACCTCCCCCTTGGAACCATTTGCTTATGGAGGCTGGTCCCCCCTGCAATCCCATCTTCTTTTTGCTTTGTAAGCCCAACAATAGCCTGCTTAACTTGTAAGTTTTTAAAACTTTATTGTATTCTTCCATAGGAGAAAGACGGGGTTTTCTGCTTCCACTAACAGTCATAGGTCTAGCCTCTCTTGTAGGGTTGCTGTGCGTTAGCCTCGGTACAATAGTAGAAAGTTTGTATCCCTTGGCACTGATAAATAACTGATGTTTATCTATAGCAGAAATATCACACAGCTCTGTCTTATTTGAATACCATGATAAGACTGAGAAGAAAAGGTAGGAATAATTATTTCCTTTCTTGCAGATGAGAAAACTAAGGTTAATGGATTTTAAATAGGTCACAAGACTCTTGAATATTGGGAGTGAAGGCTCATCCTAAGACTTTTTATGTCTACTTTATTGTCTTTTATATTTAATAGATTATGTCCTGTTCTTTTTGAAAACATTTAATGTAACACATTTTCTCCATTACAAAAAGGAAAACTTTCTTCATAAATGTGGCTTGACTCATACAAAACTACACTATAGTCTTCTCAACCAAGACCAGCATCTGGATTTTCTGGTTTCTATATTTTTGAAGAGGGCATGAATCATAAGTTGTAGGCAAAGGGGAGAAATGCAAGTATGGGCTAAGTCTAAGTACAGATCCTACAGGAGATAAATAAATGATTTTGGAAAGTGGGAGAAGACTGTTTTTAAGATGAACTACTTTTTTATGGCCTGGGAACATTTATCTGCTCTGTCTCTTGAGGATATTACAGCCAATACCTTTGAGCCATTACTAATGTCCCTCAGTGCTTAGAGACATTGACTTCAGAACATATACTTAAAAGACATATCCTTGAAAAAGTTTGTAGAAAAATTGAATGAAAAGAGTGAGATATTTTAGGCTGAACCCCGTTGGCATAGTGGTTGTGTGCAGGACTGTAGCCCACAGGGTAGGTGGTTCAAATCCAGCAGCAGCTCTCCAGGAGCAAGGCTGGACTTCCTATTTTTGCCAGGGTAGTGATGCCCCACCCCCTCCATCCTGAAAAAAATGAGTGAGTTTTTTTCCCACAAACTTTTTGAAGTCCCTTTATGCTTTCAAAAGATAGTGGATACATCTACTTAATACCATACTTCAAACTCCTAGGAAGCTATAAGTGGTCATGTTATTCAAATTTGCACAGGGAAGGCAAAAATAAACTAAGGGATGCTGAGACACAGAGACAGAGACAGAGAGAGACAGGAGAATGCATTGGTAGGTTAAAACAACAAAAGCAAATACTGTTACAGACACTATTCTGCAAAACCTAGCCAATGAGTAGATACATGGACAGACATGCAGGCTGAACAGATAGATGCAGGAGGTAAAGTGGAGAATATTGTGAACATATATAAGTTTGGGATAGGTTATTTGTCTATATGTATTTATTTCTGCTGCAGTTATACCCATGGAAGGGTAGAGAATATAGAGGGCAAAGGTATTGTGGCGGTCATATGCTTATGTTAATTTTATAATTGAGATGTAAGGCTGGAGTCTAGCCTGTTAATCTGGAGATAGCTATTGAGTAGCCAATGAAACCTCTGTGTGGGCATGGCTTTCTCCTGATATGTCTAGGAAATCTTGCGATATTTCCTTCATGGAGATGAGAATCTATCTCCCCAGTTGTTGGGAGTTAGTCTCAGAGACGATGAATCATGGACAAGACAGGCTAGCAGCATCTGAGGAGCCAGAGGAGAATCCATACAGCTTTGCCCTGATGGAGCCAGACCTCTGAAGCTGGAGAGGCCATGTGGAGACCCCTGCCGGTGATGAGTTGCTTCTGCCACCACTGGATGCTGTTGATGGACCCTGAGCCCTGGAAGTGAGGAGTCATGGGGAGACCCCTGCCAGCACCGGGATTCTGCACCCACTGACCTGTGACTTCGTGAGTTGGAAGGAGACATTATAGACTGGTTATTGGGCATATGGGCTAATATCAGACTTGTGATTTTTAACTGGACTGGGTTGGTTTGTTTCTCAGTGTTCAATTCCTTTTGTATATAAACCATTCTCTTATATCCATATGTGAGTCTATGTATTTGTTTCTCTAGCCTACCCGGACTAACACAGATATGGAAACATCTTACTCATAACCAAGCACCTTGAAGGGATGAGCTATGGAATCAAGAGCAGATGGTATTTGGCTAACACTTCAAACTGTACTGAAAGAAAGAAATGCATTGCATCAGAATGTCCTGGTTTGAGAGGGAAAAAAATGGAAACAAAACTCAAGTTATTTAAAAGAACAGGTACTGGTTGGGTAGAGACTGGTAGAACACCTCACAAGACTATGGCTCTAAGTTTCTTTTCAGGTCTGGAAGTCAACCCAATCCTATGGTTCAATTTTATAGATAATAGACAAGTCTATAAGGGGAACTCAAATGCATAACTTGGAATAATCAACCACTTAAGATCAAAGGGCTCAGAAGGGTTAAAAAGGGAGGATCAGAAATAGAAAACACAAGAAGGAAGAGAGGAAATTGTTTAGGGGATTTCCATGAATGAGATTAAACAAAATTTGTTTGGATTATTGAATGTGAAACTGATTATCTGCAAAAAAATATTCACCTATTAAAAACTTTTTTAAAAATTTAAAAAGCAATCATTAACTTAAATACCTATTGAAGGAAAGTGAGAAAAATCTTGCTCATAGAAGTTTATGACACACATGAGATTATTACACAACACTTTATTTTCAGTATCAGGACTGGATCTTGGATCTAAAAATGTGTGATTCAGTATCCTTTCTTCTCTTAACAAAAATATTAAATGATCTCCTTATAAAAATGTATTCATTGGAGACCCTTCTAGAAAATCAGGATACTAGGAAGATAGGGTTTAGGCAGTATTTTTCCAAAGGAAAACCAAGTAATTTTAAAGTGCAACCATGAGTATTAACCAATGCCTAGGCAACCATAAAATAAAACCTTAGTAATTCATACAATTAATTCCATACAAAGGAAAATGCACTACAAAATAGAATAGAATTTTAATCATCACTTTATTGTTGGATGTTTTCTAATTCAAATAAACACAGCCAGAAGTGATCATCAAAATGTTAAAAAATAGTCTTTAATAACTCTTGTTTTATTGCCTTTAACAGCTGTTTTTATATATACATTAGTTGTGATTAAACTATTTTTAAAATCAATAGACAATCCCTAGGATCTTTGTAACACTACTCAGTCTTCTAGATGATTTTCACCTTCAGTATCTTCAGAAACTAGGTAAGATGAGACACGCTTATTGAAATTTAAATATAGAAACTAATTCCTTATCTTTGAGAAGACTGAATGAAAAGAATGCTTCAAGCTTACATATCTTTTAGTATATGTGCTGCTGAAGCAAGCTCACTTACGTATCTTTAACATGGGCTTGGTTTTTATTAGTTTTTTTTTTTTCACACTCTCAAAAAAATGCTATCATTAATTACTTGTAAAGTTACTAAAAGAAGGAACTAATAAAAGCCTCGATTCTTCTTTACATTTCAATTATATTTCACTTCTTTTCTGACACCAACTGCACACCGGTTTTTCTTACTCTGGTGCTAGTCACCAGAAGTTAGATCATATCTCAGAAGATAAAGGGCACCACATTCCTGACTGGCAGATCCGCCCAAGACTTCAGATGCCAGCTGCAACTTGGGAGTCCCAATGACACTCCTCTCCAGTCTCCTTTCCCAATCACAAATTTGGTTTACTCACTATGCTTCTAGGATGCCTGCCATAAACTCAGCAAGTTCTAATTCTTCATTTCAGGTCTGCTATCTTCCACTCTCCCCTCACGTCCTACTGCTCACTTGAACCACAACTCACCCAAGGAACCAGGCTTATGATGAATATTTGGTTATAGGGAAAGGGGAACAAATAAAGAGACACCTTGGGACTGTGCCAACATGCAGTTTCCATGTCCCAAAGGATCTGCTACCTCCTTATTCTCTTCAACGTCTTTCACATACCACAAATCCCATCAAGTGTTTCTGTTGAAAGACTTCATTAGGGACCTCATTGTGTATGCAAGTATTATGAATTAAAATGTGTCCCCTAAAAAGACATGTTATAAATTCTAATCTCTATAATTGGTGTAATCCTTTTTGGGAATGGGACTTGCTTTTTTTATGTTTATACAGCTTTTTTCAGAGTGGGGTGTCACTTAAGCCAATTACTCTTTTGGTGGTGGTGTTGGGGGGGGGGGCAAAAGACCAGATTTATTCACTAGGCAGACAGTACCAGCAGGTACAACCACAGGACTTCTCTGAAGCTCATACTTCCAAAACACATCATTAAAGTCACCAGCCTGCACAGTGTGTCCTCTGTAACAATACCCCTATCCCTGCAAAGCACTACTATTACCATGGCCACAACTCGGCAAAACACAATTCAGCCAAACAAACATGAAAAAGCACATTTTTAATTTTCTTTGGATCCTAAATCAGGTAAAAGAAGTAAAGGAATGAGCAGCTTTTGGTAACAGTCTGGATGCACATTTTTAATGTGGGTTTACCTCCTGTAGTCAGGGAAATATCTCAAAGGTCCAAGGACTCCCACAGACACATCAACTCTGAGATGCAAGACAGGGCCAGAAAGAGTTCAATGGCCAATCAAAATAGACAAGAGAGACTATAGCTACTAAAGTAAAAAATAAAATAGACAAGGTAGATAAATTGCAGCTTTGAAAACCCAAGACTCGCCTGTTCCAATGTCAAAACTTTCATGCAATACTCAGAAGGAAAGAGAAAAGAATCATCACAGTGAGTTAACGTGAGTCACCAAGGAATTTTAAAACAAAAACTATGTGAACCTATCATAAGAAATGCATCTTCTGGTGATTTTATTTCCTCAAAAATGAAATTCTATTTCTTTAAGAGAGTAGGCACTGACGAGTTAAATTAAGTTCCCTGAGATACTGTGCACAGCTGCCCCACCTCTCCTGGCAGTCAGGTAGACAAAGTACTCCGGAATGCATAAGGTGGTACATGGGCACTCTTGGGGCTCCTATCAAATTGTATTTATTTATTTATTATTTATTTTTTCCAAAGGCATTATTTTATTGGTCAGCGTGTTTTGGAAGCGGACAGGACATCAATCCTACCGCTTCCCACCCCAGAGGAAGAGTTGTACACAGGACAGGCACAGTGTCAACGGGCGCACGGGGACCGGACTGCTTTGTCCGCCTCTTACTCATAGATCCAGTCAAAGCAACAAGACTTGTAGTCCGCCAGTTCCTCCGGCTTAAACCAGAGGCTGGTTTCTTTCTCGGTGCCTTTAACTGAATACTGCCACGAATGATGTCCCTGCCAACTTGAATACAGAAGTCCCTTCGGATGGTGCCTGGCTTAGAATGCGCTGGGTTGGTCTCTCCCAGCATCACCCAGCCCGTCGTCACCACATTCAGCCCCTCCTAGACCATGGCTACAGTGGGTCCCGAATTCATGTACTTCACCAGCCCTGGGAAGAAGGGGTGGTCTTTCAGGTCACTGTAGTGCTGCTTCAGTTGTTCCTCGGAGAACTTCACTAACTTCAAGCCACCAGGCGGAATCCCTTCTGCTCAAAGCGCTTGATGATGTCACTCACCAGGCCGCGCTGCACGCTGTCCGGCTTGACTGTGATGAAGGTGGGCTCGTTATTGGTCCTGAGTGAAGGTTACAGAATAGATCAGCTTACACTCAACATATACATATTTTGTTCCATGCCATTGATTGAAATCCCTATAATCACAAATCTTACTTCTCCTGCATTTCCTGATTCCATTCTTAAATAGCTTCAATGAAACAGACATTATTACTTGGTTATAAATCCTTGTGATTGGTTCTGCTTCTCCCCACCCCCAACCTCCCCCTATCCTCATGGTATCATTATTCCCACTACTGTTCCTGAGAGGTTTATCTGTCTTGGATTCAATATGTGGAGAGCTCTTACCTTTATCAATGTTTGTACTCAGGCCTAGCCAGATTTAGAAGGAAGACCTGGGTTATAGTAGTGGGGCAAAGGGAAGAAAATATTCAGGAACTAGAGAAATAATGTGTGTTTCATTGTTGCTATACTGCTCCTGATTGAATTGTGACCCTGCCTTGTGACCTTTCTGTGAGGGATGTCCAGATGCCTATAGATGGACTTTGAGTCCCCACTCTGATTCCCCTCATTCACATCAAGATAATTGTTTGTTTGGGATCTTTTGATAAATAATACCTGACCCCATCAACATCTTATGATCACACAAACTGGTGTGCTTCTTCCATGTAAGCTTTGTTGCTGCCCTGATAAATAGATACTTGTTTATCTTCAAGCCTTTAATACCCCAGATGTGATACCTTTTGATAGCTAGGCACCATCCTATTTCTTCACTACATTTACTTATGTACCCATTTTGTCTTCAGTGATCCAGTTGGGAAGGTTAGTATCAAAGAGACCTATAAGAACAAAGTGTTCTTGTGCTTAGGGAGGCCTTAAGTAGAGGCCCAAAGGTCCACACTTAACATATGAATGTATATACATTGACCTATATTCCTATCATTATAAATTAATATATTTATATAGATACATACCTCTAGCTATACCTCTATAAATAACTTTTGCCTCTTTGTTCTTTCCTCTATTTCCTTTCACCTTCCTCCTGTCCCACTATCATGCTCACCCTCCATTTGGCTCTCAGTAATTCCTCTGAACACACTGAACTTGATCAGAACCCCCCAGACATTCTACACCCTCATTATAACCATCAATCTTAGATCTTTTGTTGTCCCCTTGGCCCTGAGCTTATTGTCTCCTCTCGTACCCTCCCCAAACCCTCTTCTCCCATGTCTTTCCAGAATCAATGGTTCAGTTGTTTTCTTCTCAGGATTGCTTACCTGCCTGTCTTATATAGATAGACATAGAGTGAAAGAAAAGAAAAGCATATAAATAGTTCCAGGTCTGTGTGTTGACCCTTAAAAATGTTTTCCAATCAGGTCTTATGAGGAACCAACCCTGTCCTCTGAGTCAGAAGTCTATTTTCAGGTTTCTTCAGGGACTTGGTTACCTTGCTACCTTGTTGCCCTGCCTCTGATCATCACCTACTGTGAGTGGGGCAGACTGGGGACACTTTCTGCACAGTGTCTCTGGTGCTGTTCCTCTTCGCATTGTAAGCCAAGCACTTTTGAGATATAAAGAGAACAGTCACAGCAAAGAAGCAAGGATGCGCAAGTGGAGAATGATGAATGCTACGTGGAAATCAAGAAGCCATGGAAGGGAAAGTTCGAGAGGGAAAGATTTTCTCACAGGGTCTACTGAGTAAGGATTATCCTAGAGTGTGGTTTAAGCACTTGGCTGCTGATCAAAAAACTGGCAGTTCAAAGTCATTAGTTGCTCTGCAGGGAAAAAAAAAATATGTATGGCGGTCTGCTTCTGTACCTTCAAATAACAACAAAGCCTGTTACCACTGAAGCATTTGCAGCTCCGAGCGACACAATGGGACAGATTAGAACAGACCTGGAGTGTTTCCAAGGTGGTGTGAAATCCTTGGTTTTGACCTTAACATCTCCAATGGAGAAAGACGCGGTGTTTTGCTTCCGTAAAGAGTGACCGCCTTGGAACCTCCATGGGATATTTCCACTCTGCCCTCTGGGGACATTGGGAGTAAGAATCAACTGAAGTACAGTGGGCTAGGCATTAGCTCAGTGTGAATCAGCACTGCTTTAAATGGGGATGGCTGCCTTCCCGATTCATCATCACGGTGTGTAATTAAGGCTCTGGGTCTGTGCATGAGCGACAGCCGAGGCTCTTCTCTTAATAGGAAACTAAACAGAAACCACCTGGCAACCACCCAGGTTCCCAATATATGTAAGAAAGAAAGAAAATAGTTCTTTGTTTGCATTTTGTAATTATAAAATGGCTTTTCTAGAGATTTCAGTTGAGAAAATTCACGGATGGCACTTTGTGGCATTTTGAGAATGCTGACACAATGAACAATTAAAAAGTAAGAATTAGCAGATGCATTGCTGACAGAAACTTAAAGACTGACAAATGTAATTATTCCCTTAATGAGAAAATGATCCAAAAATTATTTTTAGGAAAAGTGAATGCAAAATACTTGCAAAGGAATGGGAAGACTTGTTCCAAATCAACAGAGGCTCAGAAACGCTAGTAAAATGGATTTTAATGGGACCTGTAGTAGAGTGCCCCCTATCAAACAAGCCCCTCACTTGAGGTGAACTAAAATAGAGCCTAGGTCTCATTCATTGAATGCACTCAAATGCTAACAAAGGGTTGGAGGTCCAAGCAGAAAAATGTGGTGATTCACTTCTGAAAAATCGGCCATGGAAAACCCCACTGAGCAGTGTTTTGCTCTTACATTCACGCTCTCTTGATTATACAGGATCCACTGCACTATACATGGGCTTAAATTTGTCACAGGTTGAATGCAACTTAGTTTGGTAGTAAATAGATTAGAAGCTGCAGTCAAACTGCCTGATCTGAACCCCATTTTTGTAAATTAAAAGCCAAGGACCTGGAAAAAAATCTCTTAATTTCCCCCACCACCCTGTCACCTGTAAAAGGGTAAAATAATAGTAGTAGCCACCCCATATCACTGTTTTATGGCATAAGTAAGCAAATATATTTGTGTACCTAGATTTTTAATTATACTGCTTTTATGTGTCATCCAGTTAGTTTCAATTCATTGAAATCTTATTTATAACAAAACAAAACACCGCCCAGTCCTGTGCCATCTTCACAATTGTTCCCCTCTGAGCTCATGTTGCATCCATTGTGTCAATCCACCTTATTGAGGGTCCTCCTTTTTATTCATTGTCCCTTTACTTTACCAAACGTGATAGCTCTCTCTCCAGGAGCTCGTCTCCTTATAACATGCCAGAACTATGTGAGAAAAAGTCCCTTTCTCCTTGCCTCTAAGAGCATTCTGGCTGGGCTTCTTCCAAGACAGGTCTGTTTGTTCTGTTGGCAGTCTGGGGCACATTCAATCTTTTTTCACTAGCACCACAATTTAAAAGCAGGTTTTCAACTTCAGTCTTCCTGAATTCAACGTTCACATGCATATACGATAATGAAAAACAACATAGCTTGGGTCAGGCACACCCTATTCTCAAAGTAACGTCCTGCTTTTCAACCCTTCAAAGAGGTCTTGTGTGGCAGATTTATCCAATGTGATGAGTCATTTCATTTCTTGACTGCTGCTCCCATCAGCATGAAAGACTAAATCCATGACAACTTTGTAACCAGTAGCCACTCGGTGGGAGAAAGATGAAGCTTTTTACTCGTAAGAGTTAGTCTCAGAAACCCAGAGGAGCAGTTCCTTTCTTTCCCAGGGGGTCTCTATGAATCAGAACCGACTCAATGGAAAGGAGTTTGTTTCAAGAAACATATTAGGAATTGATATTTACCCCCCTGTGCTAGGCAATGTACTCTAGAGAGAAAATCCAGGACACTGTGGTTGTATTCACAAAAGCATGGGTTAATATAGTACGAAGGACCACAGCAACCAGTCGTTCCACACAGCAGTACAGAGGGCTCAGACCAGCTCATTTTGGTGGGACAGTTAGTGTACAGACGATCCTCCCTACTCAATCACACCACTGGTCCAAGGTCAAGAAAGCAGAATCTGCCCAAAGGTAGCAGACATGGCAAGGTGGGGCAACAAGAGCAGGAAGATGACTATGTCCAGGTGTAGCAGAGGCCTGTGGCTCAGCAGCATAGAGAAACAGGTCACTATGGAGCCTCAAGACAAAGCAATGCTGAGCACGATGACAAGATCCACCTTATCTATGGGTTGGCTGGGCCCACAGGTAGTGCAGAGCAGCTAACTCCCAGGCTGCAGCTCACTGGCCGGATCAAACATTCTAATCCCTGTCCTAGGCTGGCTAACTCCTTTAAAAAATGTATAAGACAATGTTATATTAAATTGTTATAAAAGGCATAAATACTTTAAGTGTGCTCCCTGTAAAAAAAATGGCCCCATGAGGTTTGACTGCCAGTTAGATTTAGAATAAAGGCAGTGCTTTAAAAGTTAGCATTTGCTAGAAGAGAATTTATTTTCAAGTTCTCATATGTCGAATATTAGACTTAGCAATCAGATCTTGAACCCTTTCCTAAAAATTTCAATGCTCTAATTGTAAGGAGGTAATGTAATAACATTCTATCTTAACATTTCTTGTTATGTAGAAGTGAGTTTACCTAGGTAGTTATGCTCAGCTGTGGGCAGTATAAATAATTAACACACTAGGTAACTGATTGGAATACTGGTTGCCACA
Source organism: Nesogale talazaci (assembly GCA_004026705.1). Taxonomy (NCBI): domain Eukaryota; kingdom Metazoa; phylum Chordata; class Mammalia; order Afrosoricida; family Tenrecidae; genus Nesogale; species Nesogale talazaci. The sequence goes on along the minus strand of PVJH01001855.1, from coordinate 156,054 downwards.
TACTAGTAGAGGCATCTTGGAAAACAAAATTACTGAAAAAATAACCATGGAAAACCGCTTGGGACACAGTTCTACTTTGAAACCAATAGGGTCTTCATGAATCAGAGCTGACCAGAAGGCAAGTGATTCATGGTGTAAGTGCTAATTGTACTCAGCAAGAGCACTCACTACCTTTGAGAAAAGAGGGAGAGGTAAAGTAATTGTACCTTTTTGGTTTTTACTTCTTATCTAATGCAAGACCCTGGCTGTTTGTCAGGGACCAGCGGCTGTATTGATGGATTTAGTGCTGATATCAATTGGCTTGTGTGCAGAGACTCCTAGTCCAGGATGTTCAAACTTTTCTCCTGAGATGATTTCTTTTCATGTAAAAACAAAACAAAACAAACCCTAACCCTCTTCTTTTGAGTCCATTCTGGTTCACGGAGAATTAATAGGCTATAACACAACTAACCCATTTTGGTTTGGGGGGGTCTCTAAATCTGTAAGGGAGTAGAGAGCACCGTGTATCTTTCTCCCTTAGAGTGACAGGTGAAATCAAACTGCTGACCATGTGGCTAGCCGTCCAATTTGTAACCCACTGTATCACCAGCCCTCCTCTTCATGCAAGACAATTTTAAATGGCTACTTATCTCCTCCCAATAGTGATGATCTGTGATGTATTAATTTAAAAGCTGCCACAAAGTCACTAGAAGTTCAGCATCAGTTTAACATGAGTAGATTTCACTGATCATGACAACAACAACAACAACAACCAAATCACTGATGGCATCTCTTTGTCAGCAAGTGGATTCTGACTGAGAGCAACCCTGCAGGACAGAGCAGAGCACTCTCTGTGAGTTCTGAGAATCGAATGCTCACCTCTTTGAACTACTGAGCTTGAGGTGAGGGGCACAAGGTATGACCCATTACACCTCGGGAACACCTTCATTGACCACCGTAGACCTGAAATGCACTTAAAACAGCAGCAAGAAACTATTAGACAGGAAAAGTGAACAGTATATGCTTACTTTATAGAGAACATTTAGACTTACAAACTCCTTGAAAAACTCCAAATTGCTGATCTGACCGTTTCAGTCATTTCCTAGTCAAAAAATTCTCTGTGACTTCAATACCACCTTCTAACCTGATCTAGCTTCAAATATGTTTCACGCCTTTCAAAGGAATTATGATTGTACTATGTTTATTCATTAAAATGAATGATTAATGAAAATTGTTACCAATTATTAATAAAAGGAGAGGAAGAACACTATTTTGCGGAGGCAGCGGCCAATCTTCTCCGATGTGTCATGAAGGAGTCATTCTCCAAAATGATTGGCTAGAAAATTGAGTAAACATAAAGGCAATAAAGAAAAAGATTTCTTCACACTGTATGAAATCAGTCCACAGAGTAGCATGGAAAATTTTGGGACAAGCACAACAATATCCTGGCGTCCCCCATCCCCCACCGCCACCCCCGACCCTGCACTCCCGCACTCCTCAGGAAGATATCTCTTGTTTGCAGGCATCAGCTGCAAAGTGGAAAAATTCCTCCCCATATATAAATATCATAGAGTTGGCTGTGGTAGCATGATCCCGTTCTTCCCCATGTGTTCCCCCAACCCACCCTTGCTTTTCTTTCTTCTGAGTACCAAACTCAGCAATACACTTGCTGAAACAAAACACTAAAGAGGACTAATAAATCCTTCTTCCTCTCACCCCCTGCAAGTTCCTGACAGTATCACTGTGCACAGCTAAACCCTCGTAGCTCACACACCATTCTTTGGAATTCCGCTTCAATTTCTCAGATAACCAAGCTACCTAATTTTTTTACCAGCTCCAGTTTAGACAACATAAGTCATTGCATAACCGTCAGTCGCGAGTCCTAGGCCTAGCTTATAATGCTTGCGATCCCTTTCCATGCTGCAAGACATTGTCCTCTAATGCCAGCATCGTCTGTCTGGGCCCCGTGGGTTCTAGTATAAAGGAGGAGGTAAATGAATGACAGCTTGTGTTCTTGCTAAGTTCAGAAGTTTGACTAGGAATGCAGAAGGCCACCTCTATCCTAGTGTTCATTCTTTCACCTAACGTTTAAATACTGACTACTTCTCACGTACCACCATTCTACGCATCCGTTTTTATGTGTTTCAATGCAATTTTTACGGAGTGCTTATTTTGTGCTACTCGCTGTGCTATTCAACTCTTTCATGATCTGCTTAGGAGTTAGATACCATTCTTAATCTTATTTTACAGAGGAGGGAACAGATTAAATCATGTGCCCAAGGACTCAAATGTAGACCTTCCAAGTTCAGAACTTTGCGGCTAGTCTGGTGGGGAAATGAATCATCATTTCCAATATGAGAATGCCGGACAATGGATAGATGGATTGAGTGAGAAAGAAGAGAAAAGGGAGTCGGGAGAAAAACAGAATGACGAGAAGAAAGGTGAGAAACTATCAACTTCCATCAGATTCTGTTTTTCAATTCCAAAATTTATTCAATCTTGCTAACAACTCAGAGTATTTAGGCCTAAAAGGAAAAAATGATAAGAAGTGATTTGATTTCTGTATATGTACAGATGTGAACATTTCCTTTGGAGATCCGGCTTAAAAACAAAACAGTAGTTGAACAATGCAGTCTCACCAGCTGTGAAGCATCACATCTAGAAGTCTAGCTGTCTAGGGAAAACAATGCAGGCTGTAAGAGGTCAGAATGGAAAATTCCTCTAGGCTCAAGAAATTCAGACGCTTGAGGGAAACCATGGCAACAGGAGGACTTGCCTACATTTCTAAAAGGTGATCACTCTTCCAGAGCTCAGGTCATTAGCAAATATCCCAAGGGAGGGGGGCTGATGAGCAAAGCCATATAGAGAAAGAGTTTCAGGGGCGGGCTGGTGTGAGAGAATGTGACCTGGAAACTTGTGGGAGGAGGTGAAGTTGGAAAGGTTGACTGGGTTCAATTTTGTGGCAAGCCTTCTCCAAAAGCCAATGAGAAGCCATTGGAACGTTTTGACGGACAAGATGAGGAAGAGTTTGGGAGCAAGTTAAAAATCAAAGACAGTATGCAAATGGATGGAAACGAGGAAAAATATAAGGCAATATTTGCATAACAATATGCTGGGAGTAGTGATAACGCATTGGGCTGCGCCATGCAATGTCAGCAATTCGAACCCACCGGCCTCTCCTTGTAAGGGAAGATCCACGCTTCCCTAAACAGTCTCAGAAACCCCAGGGACAGTTCTACTCTGTCTTAGAGATTGGCACTGACTCCACAGCCATGAGTTCGTATTTTTGTTTTAATTTTGAGATCGTAGGCGGGTCAGCAAAATCTCACACACACACACACACACACACACACACACTTTGGAAGACTGACTTTTGGCTCAAACCCTGCCATCCCCTAAGCCGGCCAACCCACCCCCAAGCAAGCATAAAGCCAAGCAACTCATTGCCTCCTGCCAGAGACCTCCAGGGAGATGGAAAAGTTTGGGGAGGAGTCCTAGGCTAACCAGAAAGGCATTTTTCATTCCTCAACTACTCTGAGGTCCTCCAGAAGGGAGGATGACATCCGGATAGTCCTCCAGCCACTCCTCCCCCAGGGAGGATTATGAAATTCTGGGCAAGTCACACCTCACCCCATGGTTAAGTCCTCGGACCGAGGCCCCTCCCCAGGTGTATAAAGGTCGCAGCCCTGGGGAGTTGAGCTCACTTGCTTGCACCGTCAGGTGTCAGAAGTCCACGGGGACAGGGACGCGAGGCCACTGCAGGCTCTTCACCAGCTCCAGCCACCCCGCGGCGCAGGCTACAGCCCAGCCCGTGCGCTCCCCGCTGCCGCCCGCCCGCCGCCCGTCGCCCAGACCAGACCGCGATGGAGACATGTGTGGCCGGTCGCGTCCTGGCGCTGCTGCTCTGCGTAGGTAAGCACAGTCCTGCTCGGTCCCCAGCACCCGGATCACCTTACACTGCCAGGCAGGGGGCGTCCCCAAGCCTAGCAGTGAGTTTTTCACGGAGAGGTATACAGTGTACTCCATTTCAGAGGAGTTCCCTGCGTGGGATATTAGAAATCCCTTTGGATGACCAAAGGAACCATGGGTGTATCTATTTTTAACGCAGGCATGGATCAATATATTTCTGAGTAAGTCACATTAAAACATTGGAAAACTTTTCTTTGTTCCCCAGCTTTCCTTTCATTTTCTTTTAAAATGTTGCCAGACCTAGATGTTCAATTCACTGTCACGTTTGTTCTTTCTCTTGAAGGGTCAGGGGATCTAGACTAGAAAGACTTTTTCTTCCCAGTCTTGTGCAACTTCCTCAAATCCAGTATGAGACAGATCAAGGTAGAGAACAATCTTCCCAGAGGCAGCTTGCACTGCGCTTTGCTGGACTTGGAGAGACTACAGGCTTAAAATGCTGAAGAGAGAGGGCCCAGACTCTGTGCTTTCTGGCCCTTGGCCAGGACACCTGCCACCTGCTGTCACTACCTCCTCCCCTCACCCTTCAGGTAGCGCCCCAGGAGGCTGGCCAAGCTCTTTGCAGGTCCTGCAGCTAATTGCATGGTTCAGCCTGCAACCCTGCTGTGTTTTCAATCCTTTCTTCTCATTTGAGATGTTAGAGTTCTCTCATGTGCCCTCTATGTGGTCACTATGAGTCGGAATAAATTCTGGTGGACAGAAAAAAAATACAGTCTTTTGGTTTAAATATAATACACATAAATACCTCTCTGTCATCAAGTCAGTTCCCACCCAAAGTTGTCCAATAATGGCCCTGTAGATAGAATAGAACAATTCTTGTTGATTTCCAAGGCTGTAAATCTTCACCCGTGCAGAATGCCTTTGCTTTCTTCCATGAAGAAGCCCGTAGGTTAGAACTGCTTACCTTGCTGATAGCTATCCAACACTTAGGCCACCAGGGTGCGCTCTCCCTCTGCCTTTCTCTTCTCCCTCATTCTTTTCTCCTCTTCTCTCTCTCTAGTTCTCTCTTTCTACACACACACACACACACACACACACACACACACGAACACACACACATACACAATTAGATATGTATATGCACACACATCTGTTAGATACATTTCCTTAAGCGTTGAGAGGAATTTCGTGAAGTCTTAGTGATGCAACAGTTAAGCAACCTGTTTTGAAACATCTGAGAACCCAGTATAATGACCCAAAGGATTCCTGGGAGAAAGACTTGTTAATCTACTCCCATAAAAAGTACGGACTAGGAAACCTCCGCGGAAAGTTCTACTCTGTCATATGGGATCGCTGTAAGTTGATGTCAAATCCATCTAACAAAAACATGAATATTTTAATAAGGAAGCAAAAGTCACTAGTATCACATTCTTTCTGGGGTTGCAATGAACTGAATTTCCCTAACACATTAGCTCTACCTGTGCAGGATGTAACAGTTAAGTTATGATTTCGACACACCTTTTCACAGGGGTTGGGAGAACTCATGAATTGCATACTCTGCATAGTTGAAACTTAGGAGCCCAACGTCAGAGCACAGGTGGAAACTGGCTCTAAGACTTCTACCCAATCCAAGCTAGGAGTGACTTAAAGTATGCCCCTTGGATTAAGTGATCTTCCCATCTGTTTTCACATTTCTCTGAAAAGAATAAAAGACAGCAATTTGACACTCTTACTAGAGTTTGAAGTTAGCTCAGAGTTCAGAATGGCTTAGCACTTTTTTTTCCACCTGTAAAGTTGAACCTGAACAATGCCAGTGTCTATTCTGAACATCTCATTGAATATTCTAATTTGAAACAGTAAGAGCCATGAGCCTGTAGCCTATGAATAACCTGGTTACTGCCCACCTAGTGTGTGTACTGTGTGTGTTTTTGTTGTCACGAAAGTGCTTAACTCCTTTATTGCATTACTTAATTACAGTTCACCTATTTCATCAGCTGCCAAGCCCATTTCCAAATGAGCTAGGTCAGTTTCTGTTTTCCTAGTTTGGTTAGGTATTTCTCTGCCAGCAGGAAAGTTCCTGCTAGAAATTCCGTATCATATCTCCACACTGTATTCAGGCATGCATCTTTTATTCCAAATGCATGCTGTTATTTCTGCGATGGCCACCCCCTAACCAAAGAATACAAGTAATATTCACTGCAACTGTTTGTCCTTTAAAAGGAGGAGATATTTACTTTAGGTTTCAGGAAGCATTTTGTGGAATTTGTATCTACTTATAGTTAGGGTTGAATTTTAGACACTTTAGTTTCACCTTCCATTCTCAACATTTCAAGATATAGATTGTTAAACATACTTGGTCATTTAAATTTTTCTTATTGCTTGATAATGAACATTCTTTCCAGATGTATTGGAAACTATGGTGCAACATCACACAGAGAAGAGAGAATACACTGCGAGTTTTCACACTTGGGCTTGTTAGAACTTTAATCCTGCTGCACATTTTTTAAAAAGAAAAAGAAAAAGGATTGACATATACCATGCTAGAGAACTAACTTCTAAATAAGCTTAGATTTTAGAGGTGTGTTATTTCTAATCTTGTCACTGTTCCAGAGGGGGGGGGGAGAGAAATGTTGAGTTCTGCAGGTAGTTATGTTTATAGGCAGAAGAAAATATTCTTTAAACTTCAGGAGATGTTTGAAGCTAGGCACAAGCACATCAGTAAGCAGGTGAATGTCACCATTCTCACACTCTGAATTCAATCATTTCATACCTTGTAATACCAGAGAAAGTGCAAACAAGTGCTTTGAGCATAGTGTAGAATGATATTTCCATCACAATAAAAAAGCAAATCAAACCCATTGCCTTGAGGTCAATTCGAACACATAGTGACCCTAAAGTAGTTTTCTGAGACTAGGTCTTTAAGGATCAGGCAGTGTCATCCTTTTGCTTGGTATGAACCACTGAACTTGCTGTTGGGAGCCCAATGCTCCCCCTCCCTCCACCATGCACCTGCACTTCTTTCCAAGGCAACATCTCATTGTCTCACTGCTGTCAAGTTGATTCCTACTCATCTTTGCCCTATAGCACAGGGGAGACTTGCTCTTCTGGGTTTCTGAGACTGTAATTTTTTTTTACTGGAGTAGAAAGCCTCATCTTTCTCCTGAGAAGCGACTGGTAATTTTGAACTGCTAACCTCGCAGTTAGCAGCACCTTGTGTAACCTAGCACATCATCAGGGCTCCTTTCCAAGACACGATAGCTTTACTTACTTCCACAATGAAGGAAGATTGAGCAAAATAAAAACTCTTTCTTGGGAATATGGGGAGCGTGGTTTTCACTGGCACAATTTTCACTGGTCTGAGTTCTTGTCTTTTGACTCTGACCACTTATGAGCTACCCACGTTTGGGCACAAGCTGAGAGGACATCATAGACCTAAACCATGGGTACAGGATTCTCACCTGGATTTTGACCCAAGTACCCTCACAGCTTGCCATACGCAGAGTTTGGAAAATCTGCTGTTTGCTCCAGCCTAGGACTCATAGATGTTAAGAAGGGAAGTAAGCATGTCCAAGTGCTTACAGTGTGCCAACTATGTTGTGTGTTGGGTGTTTCACACCCATTGTCTCATTCCTTCTTTAAAATAGTCATGCTAAGTAAGTTTGATTAGCCCATTTGGCAGATGAGGAAACTCTGGCTTAATGAAGCCAAGTATGATAAAAGAACTTTAAGAGTAACCCTTTGTGGTCACTAGGAAAGTTCTCAGAGTTACCTGATGGAGTTAAAGACAAACGATATGCTCTAATTGTCCCTCAGTAGTATGTGGCTGCTCCAGGGGGTTGACCTTGTTTGGAGACAGGCATTGATGCAAAAATGGACCGGCCGAGTCTTCTATCAGGCTCTTTGCTCAAAATCAGGTACAGAGCACTCATGACTCTTCTTCTATATGAAAATACAAACCCAGAAAGTGTAGAGGGTTTAATGGAAGCTGATAACTGGAATGTCAACAGTTCAGACCTCTAGTCACTCCTAGGTAGAAAGCTTAGCTTGGGTGCTTCCGGGAAGGGTGACAGTCTCAGAAACCCTGTGGGCAGTTCTACTCTAACCAACTCTGAGTTGTTATCAACTTGATGCAGTGTTATGTTCAAATATGTTGAATTTGTGTGTCATCTACATCCTTCATTTTCACAATATAATTTTCAGAATCTGACTGTTCTTATTTATAAGGAAGGCCTTAATATCATCTTATTAAGGTTATTATTTCTCTAGGTGCTAAGACAAGCTCACCAGTGGGATCAAACATAAGAACAATCTCTGAAGATGGGGCGGGACCAGGCAGCATTTCCTTCTGTTGAGGGTTGCTATGTATGGGCACCTAGTATATAGCACTGAACAACAGCACACTCAATAAGGCCATCCAGGAAAAAAGGATACCTTTTGTCTTTTCAAACTCCTTATTCCCTTCATAGTTTTCTGTGCTGAATAAATATATTGTCACCATAATGTGACTATGAGTTGGAATCTACCCAGTGGCAGTTAGAATTTTTTGCTTTGGCTTTTAGTTTTAAGGGTCCACTTTGGAATCTACAGACCTTTGCTATTAGTAATTAGAAAAAGACTATTACTTTGGTTGAAAGAAACTCCTGTAGTTAAATCTGAATGCTGCCCATTTTTGCATAAGAGTCTCCCATTTCCTGGTTAGTGATCCTTAAAGTGATGCAAATGTAAAATAAGAAATCCTCCTCAAAGTGACTGCAAGCCAAGGTGTGGTTTCCTCCTCTGTCAGTCCTCACTCTGAATATAGGCCTCTGAAAGCAGTCTAATTAATATGCTGTCACTGCTTCTGGGAACATTCCCCAGGAAGACAATGGGAAGTTTTTGCTCCACTGTCATGGGGAGAGATCCTTGGGAGGAGGAGACAGACAGCCATAGCCTTGCTATGGCAGAAAATGAAGCAACAACACGGACTCAGTGTCCTCTGGCAACGCAGCTTATGCAACACCGAGGTGTCTGGTTACAGTGCAAATAAATGTTGAGTGACTTTGTAGGTTAAAGTAATGGTTTAATTATCTAGCATACTATTTATAGTCCCAGGGTGATTTAACAATTGCACAGATAAAAAAAATGACTCTTTATTTATTAGGTCAAATGCAGTTAATATTAATTTTGCATGACAGTGAGATAGTGTAAATCTTCTGGAAAATCCTTAGACTGAGAGGAAACTGTCTGGTGTGTGTGCGTGTGTGTGTGTGTGTGTGTGTGTGTGTGTAGATATCTATGCTGACCATTACCATCATTGAATTAAGAGGCAGAAAGAACACAGACTTCACACCTTATTTTATTTCATGTTATTAAAAAATCCACTCAACTCCAACTCAGTTTTCTCATCTGCAAAACAGATCTTCAAAAAACAAAACAAAGAAACCAGATCCTGCTCTCTATCTTGTCAAGTTCAGGTGTTGCTTTAATAGGTAGGATGAGATTACAAAATTATTTTAAAAATATCTTTTGAGGTAAGACTATCACATTGTGAGGCTTGCAGTCAGTACCAGCAAACAAAATGTCCATACTTCATTGATGGAAAACTCATTTGCTGCGCAAGCTTTTATAAAACACAATCCCACCCCCCCACCCCAAAGAAAACAAGACTAAACTCAAATGCATTACCACCACCTTGATGCCAACTCATAGTGACCACTGGTGGTCTAGTGGTTACACATCATGCTTCTGAAGGCAAGGCCAGACCTTGGCAATTGCATGTGGCTGGGCTCGCTCCCAAAGAGCTAGTCTTGGAAACTCCACAGGAGGCAGTGTTAGCCTGCCCGCATGTACAGGGTGACCATGAGTCAGATCACAATAAAAAGGTATTAAAAGAGAGCTATCATCATCATCACTAACAAGCAATCTTTCTATTAAACGTTTCATTTGATCTTTGCAATTACTCCTTCTTGGCCAGAACAGACATTGTTAACTTGATATATGCAAACGAAGAGGCCCAGAGAAGAGTGATCTGCCATCTCAGGCTCCATGTTGTACAGACTGTAAGCTCTGCCATGGGTTCCCCACCTCACTCCTCACTTCTCAGAAAACTGAAAGAGAAGTGTCACGTGGATGAGCCCTGGTGGGGCTGGGGCTGGGGCTGGGGCATTGGGCTACTGACCACAGGGTAGTTCGTTCAATGTCCCCACTGTGCAGGAGCTTTGCAGGAGATCATAAACCAGGCTGTCTACTCCCACCTCAACTCCCTCTCTGCTCCATGGCTATTGGTTTGGCCTTTCTTATTTCTCCTTGGTGCTGTTTGGCTCCTCCTCCATCAGTTCATATTGCGGTAGGGCTCAGGAAGCACTCAAAAAACAGCTCTTTGGACAGGTGGTTAGATTCAGCCTTTATTCATTTTTCCCAGGGCTGTGTTGAGATCCCACCAGCTGTTCTTTAAAAATTTGTTTGAAAAACAAGCTACTTTAATGAATGAAATTCAATTTTTGTTTCTGATAAATTGGAATCATTTTCTACTCCTTGTCTCCCATTTGATTCCCTTAATTCAATCTATACCTTCTGATGGTTGACCTAGTCATTATGTGTCCGTAAGAAAAAGAAGAGGGACAAGAGAGAGGAAGTGACAGAGAGAGAGACATAAAACAATGATTGAGCAGTGATAGGGCAGAATGGCAGCCGGTCAGTGGGAGAAAGAGAAGTATTATATTAGAAAGGAAAAAGACTTTAAGAACCATCTAATCTAAATCTCATTGACTCCGTCTTCCCTAACCCCATCTCCGGTATCTGTTCTCAGAGCTAAGGAAACTTAGTTGTAAGGACATAAAACTTGTGGCATAGCTAATGGAGGCCATAGCTTACAAGCTAAATGCCATGCTTCTTAGTGTCACTACTACTGACAGACGGGGCTGTCCTGTGTTTTTTAGAGTATTTAGCAACAATCCTGGCCTCTATCCACTAGATGTTAGTAGCACCTCCCACATGTGACAATAAAAATGCCCCTGATTGCAAAATGGTCCCTGACTGAGACCTACTGGCTTGGTGGGTTTTCCATAGTTAAAATATGTCATCATAATTCACATTTTGGATAATTAATATGCAAACTGCCATGACAAAATGAATATTAAGATTGACTGGATACAAATATGAAAACAATTTATTTTAGAATTAGCTTAACAATTTTCATGGCAGGATTCAGAGCCATTGTTTTTAATTATGATGAATAATGTATTTATGACAGTCGCCAACGCTTTCTTCAATCACTTCCCTGCAGATCATCCTTACTATTTTGGCTCCAGTAACACAGAACCTTATTTTTTCTCAAATTAGTTTTCCATATCTATTCACTCCTGACCACAGGTTTCCCAATGCTCTGTCATTTCCCATTCCATATTATGGTCCTTTGAATATCTGAATGGTTCTTAAGTCCCAAAGCTTATGAGAGTTCAAGCCGCCTCTATCAACTGCATTCCTATTCCTTTTCTCAACGTCTGCAATCGCACTACTCATGAATATAAACGGGTGCTGTATAAGCATCAAACTCAATTGGTTTATTCACCATTTCTGCTCCTGTTACCTAATAGCGAGCCGTGGAGGCACTAACGCCCCTGTCAATGTTGGACTGTCAACTGCCAGGTCAGAGCTTCACAGATGAGACCATCTCTTCCCATAAAAATGTATAGCTTCAGAAACCCTATTTAAGGACCCTGTGACTCAGAATTAACTCGAGAGCAGAAAGACATTTCTTTTTCATTTCTTTTTCATAACTACAGATCCCATCATCAATGGGCCATTTTCTTTTCTGTCAATGACATCCCATCCTTGTTGGTTTCATCCTTGAATTCTCTCCTTTTCTTCTAATTCCCAAGAGTGTAGTTCTGTTTACGTTATCTGAGGCAGGAACAATGCCTTATTCATTGGACTTTCTTTTAGTTACATATTGATTTGAAGAGTGTCAAGTGAAAAAAAAAAGAGTGTCAAGTGTTGTCTGCTAACCGAACTCTATGAGTACTTTGAAATATAATTTATTGCTAGCCAAGTGGAGGAGTATAACTTAATGTCTGTGACTTAAATGCTAGCAGCATACGAACCCTCTCATGACCTAGAGGGCACACAGCACTGGCCTATATTTTCCTTCTCTGGGGTTTGTTAAGCAGCTGGGGCAGGTCTATGTATAACTATTAGAAATTGAAGAAATAGCTGTGCCCCACAAACTACTGTTGTTATAGGGCATTGTATGAGACATATGTGTGATTCTAATCCTCCCCCTTCCCCCAATCCCAAGCCAAGAGAAACATGAATATCCTATATGATTTTACCCCAGAACCCAGAAATTGATACAAAATCCATATTTCATAACAGCATTTATGAAATGATTTTTGATTCATTGAGGAAATGAGTTTGATACACAGAGTAACAAAAACAGGAGAAAATACTCAGACCATGAGGGGGCCAATCTCTTCTTACCACTTTACAAGGAAGATTTTGGGGGGGAGCTCTTTTGTCATTTAAAATTTAAATAAATATCAGGGGGCTTCAAAAATATTCAGGGAAAATGGAACGAAAAAGCAATGAAATCTCCCTAGGAGCTTTTGGAAGCAGGCTTCCCTTTATTTGCAATCCTTTATCGTGTCAACCTCTGCTTTCATGTTGTTTCACCTCACGTAGCTGTCTCTATGTTTTACATCCATATTTTAACAGCTTAATTTTTAAAATCATTTTAAGATCATGAAGGCTCACACAACTCCCATCACAATCCACCCACCCACCCACTGCATTCAAAGAACACTTGCACTCTTGCTGCCGTCATTCCCAAAACATTTTCTTGCCACTCATTTGTATCAGTTTGTTTCTCACCTTGCTCCCCGCTCCCCATAAGGTTTAATTTAAAGCAGAGCGTGCACATCTGGGAAGAGAATGATTGCTGACAGAAGGCAAAATTGTGCTTTTCCTCTACATGCTTATAGGCATGTTGTTCTCTGAAAAAGTTGTCCCGAGGTGTGGAAAGAAATACTGAGTATATAAGGTGATAAGGAATTTTTAGTTATTTAAACCACAGTGAAGCAAGATCTTATTTAAAAGTGAAATTCAATTTTGAACAAAGACACCTGGAAAAGGTGATCGCATAATGCACAAGACCTAACAAGTCCACACGTCCTTAAGTTACTGACATCCACGGAAAAATGCAGAAAACTAACATTTGTGAGGAGGTTGGCGTGTGACCCAAGCAAAAGCGTGAACAAAGCAGATTTTGTTACCTGTCTGGGCTGGACAAATCCTATGATTCACTGTGCATTTGCTGCTGTGGTCTAAATATTTAGAAAGATTAAACTGGGAAAATAAGACGATGCCTTTCTTGCATTCTGTAAGCGAGCTCACCGTCGGGTAGATTGCGTTAGCGGGCTTGATGGTTCTCCAGGGGAACTATCCCCAATGGGCTTTGCACACGCTTGGGTCAGCCGGTCACGGAACCCAGTCTCCTGCCAAAGGAGCCCACCCGCGTGCCCACTAAGAAGCAAGGTCAAGAGAGAGCGCATGCAAACACGCAGGACGTTTTCTACACCTGGCACTCGGCCTGACTATGGGGCAAGCACTTCTTAGCGCTCCAGGGCTTACGATATTCCGTGCTCCCCCTATTCCGGTGATGGTACTCACCTCTCGCACGCACTGTCCCCACATGGTGTCAGGGTGTGGGCTGGGCCCTGACTCACAGGGAAGAGGTGATTTGTTTCCTGTGAGTCAGCGGCACCACTTCCTGCGGGCACACTCGAGATTTCACTGAAACAGCCTCTGAGAGGTAAAGGCACCGCGACTGAGCGGTGAGCTTCACTGTCCCAACAGACATGTGTGTGGAAACTGGTCAGAAGGCGTTTGATTTTAATAGCAGCACTGGATTAGACATTCCAATTGCCAATTGACAGGACCATCTATCTACCTCATGTCACCCTGCACAAAATGTTTCTATATCTTACTATCCTATGGATACTGTTGTAGACTTTGCCACCGGGTCTCTGTTTGTTTGTTTATTGCACATAAATGTTATTCAACAGCTGTAGCATCACTATGAATTATTATTATTGCAGAGTCGCTTCGTCTCAGAGGCCAAACATAAGTATTATTTTTCAATTTCATTATATTTCAATTCCATTTTCCACAAACTTTTTGAAGCCCCTTCATATGGTGTTGGCAGATGTATCAAAGAGAGTCTATTTCACGGCTCAGCTGACACTGGAGACATAGAATGGAAAAAATAGACAGCTCAAGGATCTGCTGGAATACAGCCTTAGCACCTGTGCCATTCCTGTCTGACTTTATAATGATGCGTTCTGAATTTTTATACCCACTGTCATCCAGTTGATGGGGACTCATAATGACCCTTTCTATGGGGTGTCACAGAAGATAAGTCCTTAGGGGATCAGATAGCCTCAACTTTCTCCTGGAGCGCTACTGTTAGATTCGAACCGATGATTTTGAAGGTAACAGTCCATCACTTACCCAACAGCCCCACCAGGATCCTTGTAAGAAAAACAGGACAGTGAATACCAGAACCTTGCAATGGTAGATTTTCCATTGACCCAAGTGCAAGGATTTGGGGTAGAGCTGAGGGGGAGGGAAGCTTGAGAATCAGTGTTTTATAGCGATAGAATTAGAAATATGGACACGCAACTTAGAACTAATTTTGCTGTTGTTGGCTACCCGTGTCCAATTTAAATGGAAAAGAAAGTTCCTTTCAGAGGAACATTTAAGTTTATTTTCAATTTCACCTGTAAAATATTCGTCTTGTGGATTAATACAAGTCTCACAGAAACTATTCTGAACGGTGGACTGTGTCCAAGGGAGACTGTCACAGGTAGAGAAAGGCCAGTTTTCACAGACAGAGGCACACCCTACAGTGAACATTCTTGAATTTAACCAAGACAAACATCTCACCTGTGGCCTGGACAAGTGGAACAAAATTTCCAACAAAGGAAAAACCAATAACCACTAAAAATGCTAAAACACACACACACACACACACACACACACACACACACCAAAAACCAACCACCACCACCACACTACAAAAAGACAAAGAAACAACACTCCAATCAATTAGCCAGATGCTGTACTAGTCAAGTGATTCCAAACAGGAAAGGCTGGTCAGGCTCTGGTTTCTACAAGGGGTAGAGAAATACTATTAAATGTGAGTTTCCCCTACTCTGGCTGATCCTTTTCTAGTAGGAGGTCTGAGATTGCCCCTCCAAAACTTTCCTCCTTGGAAGCACAGAGGAACCAGATGGAATGTCAAGGAGGCAAAGTATGTAATTAGTTCTCCAGTGTGAATTTTAGGAGAATCCATAAATTGAGAAGTACGCTGATGTTAGAACGAATATGCTAGGTTGCTAACTGGATGGTTGGAGGATGGAGTCCCAAGAAGTGGGATCTGTATATCTACTGCCACAAGTTCAGTGACTGAAAATTTTATGGCGCTCAGCTCTTACACTCCTGAACAGAGGGTACTGGCTATAACACCTGGAGAATGGCTTCTATTTAGGGGCTCAGTTCTTTAGCAATGAAAGTCTATGCCAAAATCCCACTGAGAAGTAGAACAGAATTAGCTTTCAGGAGAATGTAGCTTATGTTGTAAAGCAACTGTGTATTAAAAATCATATTTTAAACCATTTAACTGATAGAGGAAATAAAGAGAGCCATTTCTTGTCTTTTGAGAGAGAGGCATTTATTTATTTATCTATAAGAGCAATTGAAACAGCGTTTATACTGCAAGAGAAACATGCATTGGGGAGGAGAGGTCTGTAAACTTTGCAAGGAAACACTATCTTCAAATCATTGAATGATTACCAGGCTTGATGTCAAAAGAAAGATTTTCCATTCTTTTCCCCCATGGTTGCTAAATGTGTCATCTTGGACAAGATATTTCAGACTGTTAGAGGTTCATGCTTACTTCACAGACTTATTGTGTCAAGTGTAAAGGTTTATTGAAACATAAACCTGATGCTGATGTATAATTCTGGCTTTAGTACACAGAGAGCTCAAAATGTACTCAATAGCTACCTCTGAGAAAGAAGAAAATATCCTTATGCTACTTGAATTAAATAATCCTTTAAATCACTAAACAACAAAGAAGTGTATGATCTTGTTGTAGACCAGTAGAGGGCACCTCCCACATAAACTGTTAAAACGTGAAGTGTTTCACTGTACATGTTGAGGAACATTTTTGGGAGAGGTTCTGACAATTAATGCACTTTTTAAATGCACTGTTAGTTTAAGTCTCTTAAAATCCAGCCCATGCAGCATTAATGAATTTGTCCAAAATAACCTAGTCCAAACTTTCCCCCAAGATCTCTTTTCCATCATATTTTGCTGCTGGCTATGGGATGTATCATTCTGTTCTAGCCACAATCATGCTGGCATGTTCTGCCTAAGACCCTGGATACCGTAGTCCCGTTGGTTGGGCTCTGGTGGCACAGTGGGCTCCATGTTGTGCTGCTAACCACAGGCCAGCAGTTCAAGTTCACCAACTGCTCCAGAGGACAGTCTCCATAGGAAAGCACAAGCCTCTCTAGCCCTGGAGACACGCACACCCTCAGAAACCCACTGGGACAGTTGTGCTCCGAGTTATAGCATGGCTACGACTTAGCATCACCACAAAGGCAGTGACTTCCCAAAACAGGTCCCTGTTTTGAAATTCTAAAAGGTGGTCCATGTAACAACATAACTGGGCATTGTTGGGAAAGTTACTTAGATTCCTGTATCTATTAGGGAATAGCATCTTCCCCGAGGTATCATGAAAAATTGTCAAATGGGATAATCCCAAATATGGGATAGATAGAACCATGTCTGCCTCATGATGATGTTCAAGAAATAATAGGTACTGCTAACCTCTTTTATTACTCCCACCACAACCACGGATACCACGTCCAGTGCTTACCTTATGAAGTTACCACCTACTCATATAGGTTGGAAAGTGTGGTTGGAATACAAACACCTGGACATTTAAACCAAAGAGGCTAAATGCTCTTAATTAAACATGTGTGCAATTGAAAGTGTTCTTCGCATCATGCTTTCTATGAAATTCAGTAGCTGCTTGAGTCATTCTGATGCCTATTCCAACCTCTATCCTGCCATTGGAAATAAGTACAGAGACACCTTGCTAAAACTCTCCAGGAGCTTACAGAAACTGCAATCTTGGAGGGGGTGGAGGGAGGCAAAAAAAAAAAAAAGCTGATACCAAGGGCTCAAGTAGAAAGAAAATGTTTTGAAAATGATGATGATGGCAACATATGTACCCATGTGCTTGGCACAATTGATGTATGGATTATTATAAGAGCTGTAAGGGGGAAAAAGAGCTGTTGGAGCCCCCCAATAAAGTGATGCATTAAAAGAATAAAAAGTGAAAAAATAAATTAGAATCGAAGCGGCAGTGTGGCTTTTTGAGCCCAGTGGCACCTTCTCATACTGGATCAGATTTCTTCTGGGCTTTTCTAGACTGCATTTTACTTGTTGAAGTCTATGGAAGTGGGCATTACAATACCAAGGGTAACCTAGGCACTAAGTCAATTCACACATGAATCTTAGGTGGAACATCCAGTTGAGCTGTTATTGGTGTGGAACTTGGTTTTTACTTGAATAGAGAGAGGGAGAGAGGGGGTGGGGAGAGGGAAAGAGAGAGAGAGAGAGAGTCTTGAAAAAGGTAATTTTGAGACTTGTAAAAAAATAAAATCTGTCTCTATCACTAAAAGGTTGATTAGTGCTTTCATCTTTGGACTGAAGAGGTAGGAATTCATTCATTTACTATTATACACCTGCTTCTATTCTTTCTTTTGTGGGGTTGAAAGATTTAAATCCTTGAAATAACTAGGAAAATTATATAACTGCTGTGTTTACATGGAAAATATGATCAGAATGTCTTTTCCTGAAATATTAATGATACATTTGTGTCCTCGCTCACCCTAACAGGTTTCCATCTTCTTCAAGCAGTGCTAAGTACAACTGTGATCCCCTCGTGCATCCCAGGAGAATCCAATGACAACTGCACAGCTTTAGGTATGCCTAGCTTGGTCAGTGCTGCCTTAAAGAGTAACAGGTTCTTTCACAGAACTCTACATAAATACCAGGCATTGCCTCAAAGGGGAACAATTTGCTCTTAGAACAAAAAGAAACCTTTTAACTCTTTCATTACCTAGGAGGACTAGAGAAATTATTCAAAGGAGGATCTGGTGGGAGAGGTACTGGGCATCTGGAACTATACAAAGATTTCATCTTAAAAAGATAAAGAACAACAACAACAACAACAACAAAAAAACAGACTCAAGAAGTTGAGATTTCTTTCACCTTTCCACCAGGCACTGGAGCCTCATATGACACCATTGCTAGATGTCACACAGATGAGCTTGATCTCAAACAAAGTCAATTTGGGGGGGGGGTGTTAGAGGAACAGATGACGTCCTTTTCTCCCAGCCAAATATTTTATCCCCCAAATAGGGAATTAATACATGCCAAATGTAGCCTTTGGGCACAAGAGGTCGAGGGAAAGTAAGACACAGTCTTTTTTTTTTTTTTCCTGAAGGACCAGTGACCAACCAACTAGCTGCTCACTATCAAGTTTAATTCCACTCATGGAGCCCTGCTCCCTGGGTTTCACCTAGAATTGCTCCCTTGTGTTTTCAATTACTGTGATCTCGGATATTTCAGAAGTAGGTCTCTAGACTTTTCAACCCAGTTGTCCTTGGGTACAGTTAAACTGCCCATCTCAAACAGCCCTCATGGGCTGTACAAGTACTCCAAGGAAGACCTATTTTATACTGCATCTGAGCTAAGTACCAAAGACACATCAAAGTTTCCAGAAGATGTCCCATAACAATTTTGTCATTTCTGTTGTCCTTCATCATTGGGCTTTCTGGAGATTATAATCTGTGCCCTCTCATCCTCCTCCTTTGATTTTATTATTTGAGGTAAAGTAACCAGTATCCTTTGTTGTTGCTGTTGTTATTTTATATGTATCTATCACCTTTTAATAGTTAACATATTCAAAGGTAAAATTTAAATGTTGGGGACAGCACTGTTCCTAATGAAGCTTCTGCAATTCCTGGTTACATTTACAGTGTCATTTCTAATCCAAGGTTTGCCTGGTTAATATTCAGATGTCATCTTTAGCTATATTGCAGGACTTGATTAACTTCTCACAAATTTGGGAAGGAATACCAAAGCAAGTCTGATTGGCTTAAAAACATACCATAAAATTAAGCTCTCCTGGGTAGGCTTCCACTTGCAATTAGTTTTTAGAGTGGCAAGTGTTAGAATTAGAGACAAAACTAAGGTTCAGAGTGAAAAAATAATGAATATGTATCTCAGAGGGTAATGTGTTTTGTGTGTGCCCTGAAACTTATTTCTTCAGTTCTTAAAAATTCTCCTCATGGATTAAGTCCTCAGGTTTTATTTTGTTTTGTTAGTGGGCAGGGCATTTTCCTTTGGGTTCAGGTATTTGTCTATTGATCTAACCAGTTACTGTGGTCAGACCACGTTGACTCATGGGGACCTTCTGCGTTTCTGAAGAGATCTGTGCTCTAGGGCGCTTTAAGTGACTGATGTTTTGAAAAAATGTTGTCAGTTCTTTCTCTTTGGGTGTTTCAGAGTGGGCTTGAACCTGCAATCTTTCAGCCAGCAGCTGAACTCTGTAACTGCATCTCCCAAAGCCTCCTTCTTGGTGGAAGGAATGTAACTGCATCTCCCAAAGGCTCCTTCTTGGTGGAAAGAATGTGATAACTTGACTGACTTCTTCTGAGAAATCTCCTGAGATTGGCATGTCACCTGTTTTCTTGAAGCAATTCAATGGGGAATATGCTGATGATGTGATGAATGCTTTCAGGGAGGCAAAAGGATATATTCAACTTTCCCTTTCCTTCACAGTTCAGAGAGAAGACAACCCAAGAGTCGCTCAAGTGTCAATAACAAAGTGTAGCCCTGACATGAATGGCTACTGTTTGCATGGACAGTGCATTTACCTGGTGGATATGAGTGAGCACTACTGCAGGTAATATGCCAACCCTTCAACAGCAGAGGGTTAAAAAATATTTTTCTCTCATTTATCTTTCAAAGTCAACCTATAATCCCATGGGCTGTTAGAAAGCAGTTTCTATTTGACATCAGCAATGTTACTAGCCATGTCTTTAAAATGATGCAACAAATGATTTTCAACTGTAGCTATACTTCAAGGGTGGGGAAAGAGGAAGAGTTCACATGCTGCCCTCCAATGTCGATAATTCCTTTAGAGGACTCCTGTCTGAACCGTTGTCTAGATCAAGCAAAATCCTACAAAATGTATAAGGCACTATTTTAGATCATCAGCCACCCTACCCATTGAACCAGACCTTTTAAAGTCTATGTACGTATACAAATGCTTACGCACACACATATCTTCCTGAGTACTATGTAGAGATCTCAGCATATGATCTCGCACCATGGGTTCCCAAAACTATTTGACCTTCTACCCCCTTTTCAGCATTATTTAGTGTTCTTCTGGCAATTAGATTTTTTTTGGTATTACAACCCATAATTCAGGATAAAGCATACATTTCTGCTCTTGCAGTTTCCATGGAGCCATTTGCACCCTTCCCCAGGAGAGGGATACTCCCACTTTGGAGAATACTTTGGGAAACTAAACTCTAGCCTTTCAGTTACTCCTTGAATTCATCATTGCAACACTCTGTGAACTCTATTGCATTTTACTGTGAAATTCATTCTCGCAAAACTAGGTTATAGCCATTATTTCCCCCCTAAAACGTTGGTGTTTCTCTCATCTGTTCCTTTAGGTGTGATGTCGGGTATACCGGTGTCCGATGTGAACACTTCTTTTTAACCGTCCAGCAACCCTTGAGCAAAGAATATGTGGTTCTCACTGCGATTCTCATTATCTTTTTTATTATCATACTTGCTGGTTTGGTATACTACTTCTGCAGATGGTAAGACAGTGCTTTTTGTTTGTTTGCTTTATAATGTGCCTATAAATTACTTTCATGCAGTCTATCTCTCACAGATAAACACATGTAGTACTAATAAGTACCACTATAGTACTAATAAGTACCAAGGCTTACTTAAGGCAGAATAGAATTTGTTGTGAAAGAATTTATAAAGACATTTTAGAAGCACTTTTGACTCTAAAGCTAGCTCTCATATTATCCAAGTGACCTTATGCAAATCAAACTTGGTGCCTTGATGCCTTCCTCTAAAAAAAAGACTAAGAAAGCAATTCTCCTTACTAAATACAGGACAGCTTTTAGTGTAGAATATGATAATGCATGTGAAAGTGGAGATGCGATGCTAATGTCATACATAGCTTCCTGTAGTTAATGAATTAGAATCTCATTTACATTCCATCACCTGTCAGTTGGTCAGTCTGTGGTGACTTGCAAGGTGCTACTACCAAAACTTAGCTACATAATAAAAATCTTAAGGGTTGGTGAGAACATGTCCTGATTCAATGCCAAGAAAGACTGATCCCTAGAAAAAGACATTTGAGTTAGATAAAAAGATCAACACAAATGAAAGAAATCCCTAAGAAGCTGGGTTGCAGCAATAGTCACAACAATGACACAAAGTGGCAAAGAATTGGGCAACGTTTCATCTTTTTGTTTATGCAGAAAGTTGCCAACACAAAGACAACTAACACTGAATTTATAGCACACAAAACAAAGCTATTGCAAATGCATAGTCCGGAGGCTCATGAACGTAGCAATGAAAACAGACATTCCTGGTGGTGCAGTGGTTAAACACACAGCTGCCAAATGAAAATTGGCTGTGTAAACCCACCAGCTCTTCTGTTGAAGTAAGATGTGGCTGTCTGCCTGGGAAAATCACAGCCTCTGAAACCCGATTGGACAGTTTCACTCTGTCCTGTAGGGCTGCTATCAGTTGGGCTGGATGACAACATTTAGACAATAATACCACTTATTTTTAAAAAATGGTTCATGGTAGATGACTCCGCCAACTGGAAGGGGGTGGGGAAGAGGAGCAGAGAGAAGAAAAAGAAGGGCCAAGCCCCGGTGGCATAGTGGCTGTGCACGGGACTGCGGCCCACTGGGATGTAGGTTCAATTCCAGCAGCAGCTCCACAGGAGCAAAGGCTGGGCCTCCTACTCCCACCACCAGAGGGCAGTGATACCCCCCCACACACACAAAAAAAAAAGAGAAGAAAGGGGCTGAGCGACAGTGGCATAGTGATTGTGCGCGGGACTGCGGCCCACTGTGATGGAGGTTCAATTTCAGCTCCACAGGGGCAAAGGATGGGCCTCCTATTCCCACCACCAGGGCAGTGATGCCCTAAAAAATATAATAATAATAAAAATTTTAAAACTTTAAAAAATTTAAAAAAAAGAGAAGAAAAATAAAGGGTCATTGAAACTACTGACCATATGCGACTGGCAGCTTCTTAGTGCAATGAACAGTGGATGGGAACAAAGTGTAAAGTAGCTAATACAGTTGTCTTAAAATGTTTTCATGGAGTCCTTCTAATAAACCAGTACAAAGTGTCCAGTGTAGATTTGAATGTTTTGTTTTGTTTTTCTCCTGGAGGTAGTGCATTTCTACTTTTGATTATCTCAAGGTGTGCTTCTATTATAAAAATCAAATGCGTTTCGTCTAAGTTTGAGTTTACGTATTTATCAAGTTGTTTCTTCCTAAATCATCTTGAGGAGCCCCCATTGGCAAAGTGAGTTATGCGTTAAGCATAACTTCAAGGTCAGCAGCTCAAGTCTATCAACCTTTCTGAGGGAGAAAGATGAGGTTTCCTGTTCTTGTCCAGATTTGTAGCTTCAGAAACTCAAGTCTTAGATGTAGTCATGTGCCCTTTTTATAAATGTCGCAGTATTTATGTTGCACCCTCAAGAAGGCCCTTTAACTGTGTCTCGCCATTTCCCTTCAGTATTACCTGGCCATGAGCCATATCTCGTTCAATACCCAAATTGACTGCTCCCAGCGGTCCCAGGGCGTTCGAATCTGTCACCTCGACAGAAGCAGACAGCCGCATCGCCCTCCCCTGGAGGAGCTGGCAGGTTTGAACCACTAACCATGTGGCTAGCCGCTGAGCACATAACCGCTGTGCCACCCGTGCTCCCTGACTCCTACCTTCTTACTTCTTTTTCTCCTTGACCATCTTGGGAACCCGATGGAAAAAAAGGACATCATACTCAGTGAAATGAAGGGTCATGGAAAAAAAGACGATGACGCTCAGGCTGGCGGATTGACATCGTGGCTGCAACAATGCACGCCAACATTAAGAGCGTTTGTGGATATAGGCCAGGACGGGGTGGCGTCTCCCTCTCCTGTGCATAGGGTCGCTCTGAGTCAAACAGCTAACAACAGCTAGCTATCCTCCCTATGCTAATGTACCTTTTGAGTCCATATATATCTGTTTCTTCAGTTAGCACACTTGGTTTTTAGGACCACGGTATTAATAGGTCTCTCTTTTTTTTCTCCCTGCATATTTTTAGGTACAGAAATAAAAAAGGTAAAGAATCAAAGAAAGAATATGAAAGAGTGACCTCGGGGGAGCCAACGTTGCCACAAGTTTGAGTGGCACTACCAAGCTTAGGGGCAGCAAGTCTCAGACAGGAAACCTGGTTGGTTTTGGTACTTCTATTTTATTAATGTTATTTATGTTGGGTCATGTATTACATCAATAGTGGGTATATTTTTAATAAACTGGAAATATTTTTTTAATTTTCTTTTGTTTGTTACAGACTACTAATGTATAATGTATGCAAAATATTTAATACAGAAAAATGTTGATATTTATTTTGTAAAAAATATAATTTGTGGATAAATATCTTATTGAAAGTTTCCAAAGTTATCCAGGGGGCTTCAAAAAGTTCACAAGAAAAATGGAATTGGCAGAGAATGGAATATTTCCCCCACTTGAAATTTCCCAAGTCCTCTCGTATGCCTGCTACATAGTGATTCTTGTTCAGACATAAGCACTGCTCAAGTCATTGCTCAGGAAATGTCAGCAAATGACAGGTGTCTGTAAACCTAGAGACATAGTGAACTCAATTTAATAATGTTTTCTGCTCTTCAAAAAATGATAACTGGTTTGACTATTTTATGGTTTGACATGGGGTTGACACCATGGTGTCCTATCTAAGAAAACTAACATAACAGGAATGGAGAGGCAAACACAAGTTGTGTGGTGAACATTACACATTTGGAACAAACTAAGCCACGGAATCATGAAGATGGCTTGGGTTTTGTTCTGCTGTACATAAGGTCTCTTTCATGAGACAGTTGACCAACAACAACACACTAAGGAAGGATACACTCCTTCTGCCTTCAGTCTCAGCAACAATTCAATGCTTTCATTAAAGGGCAAGGTTGTAGTTCTCCTTTTCACTCACAACTCCTTTGGGTACCAATCACCCATTTAACAGATTCTCTGTAAATAAAGTGAATTGGAAGATTTAATTTTTATAGTACATGTTGTGTAAAATAGTGGGTATTTTATAGCTTCAAATTGTGACTTTTGACATTTTGTAGAGTACATTTTAATGTAAGATGGCTGTTGTCTATGTGACAATGAGAAGAAATCCACAATTAAGCCCAACATTCCTGCTTCATTGTAGGGAATTTATTTTTATCAGAATTTTGTGGAAGACATAAGACCAAGTCAGAGTCCAAAATTTGATTAACTAATCAGAATTACTCTTTAAGTATATTAGGACGATAGTGCAATAATATCTAAGTATGAAAACTCAGTTCTTCTATGTTCTAGAAAAATAAGTTTTAATTTGAACTTACTCATTTGACGTTTTCTAGAATTTATTATTCATCACTAAAAGGTATGTTCTCTATGCAAGAAGTAGGAAAAATTGGGGAAAAATTAGGCACTATGTGTTGTTTTACCAAATTAGCACACTTATTTGAAATATTTTAGACTATAGAGACTTAACTACATCTTCCTGAGGAGGCTGAGATAAAACCAGCTTCCTTGTCCCACACTGTTTGCTTATGTTTTGGAAAGTTCCTTCTGCACTCTGAGCCCATATGTCTTTGTGAGTTAATAAGAGTACTTTGGGCAACTGCAAAACGAGTCATGGTGGCCACCACCTCCCTGCTTCATTGAATGTTAAATCTTAGGGAGAGTCTCTCTGGACCACATACCAGGTCAGGGAGGGCCTCCCTTCATCTTTTTTTTTTTCCTGGCATGTGCTAGGCCAACAAAGAGATAATGAGCTCTGACTGCCCTCTGGTGAGCCAGGTGCCCAGACTCGTCTTCATTTGCATCTATGCATGATGTTTCTTGTGTGTTCACATCACTCTCATCCAAAGTACTGGATCTGGGTGCTTACTAATAAAAAAGCAAACTACACACACACACATACACACACACAACACACTGGGGTAAGTAAAAAAGTGTTGTTATTAACCTTCCAGTTCATATTTGCGTGGTTTATTCTAAACAAAAGAGTTTATACATACCTCTGTCATTAGTAGATAGCTGCAGACAAGTTCTCTCAGCAACTTCCATACTTTTGTCTCATTAGGATGCTTGCAAAGACGGACAGATCAAAACAGTGGCTTCCGAGGAAGTCTACTGCTGTTGTTTTCCAATGCCATTGAGTTGGTTCCAACTCACAGAGACCCTAGGTACACATTTGTTCCTATGTTTGCGCCCATTGTTCCAGCTTCCATGTCAACCAGTCTTGTTGAGGAACTTCCCCTTTTTCATTCACCCTCTACTTTACCAAGTATTATGTCCTTCTTCAGAGACTGGTCTTTCCTATTGCATATTCAAAACACATGAGCTGAAGTCTCTCCATCCTTGTACATTTCAGATTTTCTTCTGACATCTATTTTGATCTTTTCTTTCTTTCCAGTATTTTTAATGACTTCTTGCTTTCATCATGAATGATGTTCTTGATGTTTTCCCACAGCTCATCATGTCTTTGGTTCAGTAATCTTCAATGCAGCAACCCTGTTCTTGCAATGGTATTGGAATTCTGGTGGAATATACTCAAAGTCATATTTTAGCTTTTGTATACTTATCTTACTTTTCTTCAGCTTCCACTGGGACTTACATATAAGCAACTGGGTTGTCTGTTCCCCAGTCAGCTTCTGGCCTGGTTTAGCTGCTGATATTGAGCTTCTCTATTATTTCTAAACCCCCTGTCCTGATGTAGTCCATTTGATTTCTGTGTATTCCATCTGGGAAGGTCCACGGGTGCCTTTTGTGTTGTTGAAGAAAGGTATTTGCTATGATCAGGTCATTGTTCCTGCAAAATTATTTCACGTGTTCTCCAGCTTCATTTTTAACACAAAGACTATATTTTCCAACTATAGTTCCCTCCTTTTTGTTTCCAACTTTTGCATTCCAGTGGCCAGTAATTATCAATATGTCTTGATCGCACAGTTGATCAAATTCAGACAGAGGGTAGGCAGAATACTCCAATTCCTTCATCACCAGCCTTATTGTTTGGTGCATATATTTGAATAATAGTTTTATTTATTTAATTTCCTTGAATAATGCTATATATAATCTTTTAATGGACAGCATTGTACTTCAAGATAAATCTTGAGATGTTCTTTTTGACAATGAATGCCACACCACTCTTCCTTCTTCTTGATTGTGTCATTCCTACTATAGTAAACCATATGATTTTCTGATTCGAAATGACCAGTACCATTCACTTTCAGTTCACTAGCATCCAAGATATCAATCTATGCATTCTGTTTCATTTTTGATGACTTATTACTTTCTTAGATTATTTTTTGTAAATTTCAAGTTTTTTCTTTAGTAGATTTTTGCAGCTGTTTCTTCTTATTTTGAGGCATGTCCCTTCAGCAAATAAAGGTCCCACAGGCTTTACTCAATCCACACCACTGTGTTCTCTTCTACTTTGAGAAGGCAGCTCTTCCTCCGTAGTGATATATCCTTGAGTGCCTTCCGATTTGAGAGGCTCTTCTTCTAGCACTCTGAAAATGTTCTGTTCCTATTCAGGCCTTCAGTATCTGCAAAGATTTCAGTCTTGTCCATAAGGTTTGCAATACCTAATTCCCTCAAACTAGACAGCCTATTTCTTCTTTGTAGTCTGCTATTCATCTAGAAGCTCTGCTGAAATTTGTACACTTAGAGTGACCCTGCTTGTATTTGAAATATCTGCAACATAGCCACCTTCATTACTGCAATATGAAAGTCACCACAATAAGAAAAAATGACCACAAGTGGTGGAGGAAATCTGCCAGACCCATTAAATTCAGGGCATATAGGACAGCTCAGAAGTTTATGGAGATTGTTTTGGGGGACTCCAAAGGAGCAATTGTGGGTGGTTTTCTTGAAGGACATGGAACAATCATGGGACTTTAAGGCAATTGAAATATGCACTGATAAGGGAAAGGGCAGGACAGTTATTCTGAGGAATTTTCTTCCATCAAGATGAGGCACGTACTCATTTTTGGCAGGAAGCAAGCAAGGGCTGTCTGTAAATATTTTGTTGAGAAATTCCACTTCATTTTCCAACTCCATTGGTGCTTTTTTAGACTTCCTCTGTTACCCGATTCAAATCTTGTCAGTCTGCAGTTAAATGTGAATTTATGTTAAAAAATAAACACAGTATTTGGAAATATGTTCACTTATATTTTGTAGCTGGTTGTTGAAAACTCAGTCACTGCTCATAGAAATCAGGTAGTATACAGGCATCATTTTGAGACTTTCATAGTTGTCTGTAATAGCCCATCTGGCTCATGGAGAACTAGGTCAGTTATAGAAGTTGATGACATTAAAAGAACAAGACATTGGTCTTGTGTAAAAATAAAAATATAAGGGATATTGTTTGAGGCCTTGAATATGTCTAAACTGCTGTTTTCCTGTGGTGTGTATTGGAAAGCTCAGAATTCATCAGGCAAGTGTTAGAGAGATGGGGACACCACCTGCAGATAGATGTCTGTTGACCTAGATGAAAGAGATTTAGAGAAGTAATAGTTTTATATTTTGCTATTTTGTTTAATAAAGATTTCTGCAATTTTATAGTGATACTTTTTTACCTACCCTTGTATATATCTATACATACTCCACATAAATATGCACCTCTTAAGCTAAATCAATCACAAAATTTAAATCATCTATTGCCCTCTCAAATTACATATGAAACAGAAACTAGAAATAAGATTAAATAAAAAGAAATAGTATAAAAATCAATGCATTTTTATATTCTATGAAATGTAACTTGGGTAAAATGTATAAGAAGACAATGCAAATGCTATACATGCATCTTGAGTACCTAAAGGAAGTCTTTCTATTGTTACTGTCCCAAAACAAATATAGTGACTAAGATCTCTATTCTAATCTATTTTATTTATAAAAATGGGAATTATAATAGGTTTATCTTAAGCATTTCAATTTATGTTACACAGCTAAATGCAAGTAGATTTGATCATTTTGTATCTTAGAAATGTTTATTAATGGCCCATTGCAAAAGGTAACTCTCCATTGTAATTATAAATATTTAACAATAATAAGGTATAGCATGGATGGCTTTTTATACTTCATTTTATAGTGAAAACAAACAAATGTAAAAAGTGATTGTTACAAATTCATTTTTCCCACAGATAAGAGAAAGCTGTTTGGCTCAATTTAGTCTACAGTCATTGTTGTACAGATTTTTCATTATTTATGTCTCTTGACAGGGCTATGCATATCTGATATGTTAAGCATGAAAGCAGGGCCAGATATATAGTTTCTCACCAAGGTCACAGCGGAAACCAGCTGATACACGTGATAACCAAGAGCATAAAACTCTGTGATTGATGCTCAAAGGGTGAGCTTTAAAATTCAGATCTGTATAACCTATCACACATTCTAGAACC
This sequence comes from Nesogale talazaci, assembly GCA_004026705.1. Lineage (NCBI taxonomy): Eukaryota > Metazoa > Chordata > Mammalia > Afrosoricida > Tenrecidae > Nesogale > Nesogale talazaci. The sequence goes on along the minus strand of PVJH01001855.1, from coordinate 127,330 downwards.
TAACTGGCCTCCCAGCCACCCTTTTCTCTTATCTCTCTTCCAAGAGTCAAGGAAAGGAGCGACATAAGTGTGATGCTCGCCTGTGACCATGTCCTACCACAGCTTTCATGCCTAAGTGTTGGAGGAGAGAGCTCATTGAAGTCAGCTGTCATTCACGTGTCTAATTTTCTGTAGCAAACATTTGATGCTAGTGTAATTTCTGCCCAATTCAATAATGCAAATTTAAAGATATATCAGTTGGATTTTGTCCTTATTGCTTTAATGTCATACTGTGTATTTGGGAGAAGAAAAAAAACATTTGATTTTCTGCGTATGGTTTTCTGATATTTTCTATGTCTTTCATGTGGGAGAAAGGGGGTTCTAAGTTGTATTAGCAATGTTTCTGGAGAACATCTTAATGTTCTAACTAAAGAAACATTTTCTCTAAGCTATGTTACTGAAATGGGATGATGTTACATGTACGATGTACTATTCTCTTTGCTTTTTTGCACTCTGTCATTGCACTTTTTAAGTTTGAAGAGCCATGTTGGTATACAATTTGTATTAAAGATGTTATGGAACATAAAGTTGTATTGCATGCAATTTAATGTAACTTATTTGGTTCTGAATTTTATCAGAGTACTGAATTGTATCAATTTGTTTGTGTTCAATATCAGCTTTGATAATCGTGTACCTTAAGGTATTGAAGGATAATATAGATAATTTGCAACCTGCTATTAATTTTATTTATTTTTGTTGGGAACTAGAGAGAGCATAACTGAAAAGATAAAATACTGTAAACATCATGCATTTTAAAAAATCTTGACTATAAAAAATAAAGATGTTATTTATAAGATTATAAGTGTTCGTTTTTTGTTTGTTTTAAGATACAAAAATACAAATGTCTTACTAAAAAATAACTTTTGGCAAAATACATCCTCAAGAGCTGCCAGGTTGGCTTCTCAGAGCATTTATAGCTGAAAGCACTCATCTGAACCTCTATCACACTAATCCCTTCCTTACAACCCACGGAGGATTTCATCTGCTTATTAATTCTGGATCCATTCAGTCACCTATAAGTAGTTCAGGAAGCCTGACTATGGTATTTTTATAGGGAATTTCAGTAATTATCCCAGAGCTTTGCTAGTAGTAAAAGGTAAATCCAAGTCTTTCAGATCCAGTTCCACTACAGTTTTATACATGTCAGAAACATTCAAAACCATTGTGAGTAGTTATTCTGAGGAAGAGTTTTCTAGGGGGAGTATATATATGTATGTATATACATACATACATACATACATACAATCACTGCCTCATGTTGATTGCAACTCATATCCATCCTATAAGACATAAAAGAAACACCCCAGAGAGTTTCCTAGTCTGTCATATTCATGGGCCATCCATTTGCCTGTGACTACTGTGATGACTTGTGTGTTGCTGTGATGTGGAAATGGTGCCAGGGGAATGTCGAATACCAACAGAGTCACCCATAGTAAAGAGAATTCATTGGAGCTTCTAGACTAAGACACATTGGGACGAAGAACCTGGAAATATGTTTCTGAAAAAAAAAAGACCAGTGAAAATCTTATGGATCCCAGTGGAAGAGAGCCAGAAGATGAGGCTTACAGATTGAAAGCCACTCAAAATATGACTAGAGAAGACTTGCCTCCTTACAGTAGAGTTTATGTTAATGGCACAAATACAGCAAAGCTTTTGAGACTTCAGTAGCTGATGTGGCATAAGTTAGAGTGAGAAGACAAAGTTACAGATATCCACTAGCACAGTTATTGGCTCATGTACATATATATTTTCGGCAGTGCATTGAGTAGCGGATGGACTTCGGGCCTTGTCTTATACCCTCCCTCAGTATACTTTGTTCTAACCAATTGGTAGCCTGAGATATTCACCCTCCAGATACAATCGCTGAAGACAAAACGGGTACATAAGCAAAGGTGGTGAAGAAAGCAGATGGTGCCTGGCTATTAAAAGATATAGTGTCTTGGTTCTGAAAGACTTGAGGCTACACAAGCCACCATTCAGCAGTGAAGCAACAGTGCACATGAATGAAGCGTACCACTGGTGTGATCATGAGGAGTCATTGGAACCTAATAGGTATCAGCAGACACAGAACAAACAAAAATATCGTTGAGAACAAATAGGGGCTGGGGCAGGGATCCAAAGCCCACCTTTAGACAATGGAAGACTCTCCCCACAGAGGGGCCACAGGGAAGGAATGATTCACCAGGGTGTGGCAGAGCATCGATGAAGCACACTATATCTCTCTGGTTCCTTGAGGCTTCCTCAACCCCCACTACCATGATCCCAGTGCTGCTTCCATCAGACAAGGCCATGTGGCTTCTTGTCCAGCTTGTAGAGCTCCTCGGACACTGCCATCTTGTCTTGTCCATAATTCATCATCTCTGAAACGAACTCCCAACAAATGGGGAGCTAGCGTCTCATCTTCATGAGGGAAATATCGTGAGATTTCCCAAAGTCTCAGGAGAAAGCCATGCCCACAGAGAGGCCGCATTGGCTACTCGATGGCTATCTCCAGATTAACAGGCTTGATTCCATGCCCACACCTCAATCATGAAATTAACACAAGCACATGACCACCACAGTGTCTAATATTTTTTACATGTCACAATAGAACACAAATAGTATTTTGAGACGATTAAAATAGGAGGGCTTGATTGAGAGAAGGTGGCTTGATATACTGAGACCATCTGAGATGCTTTTGCCATGACCAAGACATATACTGGAGAGAATGTAGATAGAGACTATGCCTGAGTGAACAGAGAAGAATGAAGGAGAAGCAAGCCTGTGAAGCAATTGATTATGAGAAGTGGGAGAAACAAAAATTGGAATGAATATATGTTGAGATAGCACATTTCAGATATTTGGCAATATCTCGAAATTGTAGACTACTTTGCAGGTTTTAAAAAAAAATCTTCACATATGTTGACTTTCTCATTAAAAAGTAAACATTCTTTCAGATGGCAGAATAGAGATTAATAACCATTATCTCCATAAAAAAATAATTTCCCGGAAGATCGCAATTTGCTCTGGGTCAAAAGCAAGTAAGTCACAAACCTCTCTAGTCTAGCTTTCCTAAGTACCAGATTTCCATGCACCACTACTGCCTCCCTATTATGGAGCTGGGAATATGGTCTCCAGCAAGGAGGTGATCGTGGGAACTCCTTGCACAGAGTCATAGAAGAACACACATAGTCATAGAAGAAGCAAACACTACAAAGGGGAAACATGTCAGGAAAATCAAGTGTGACTTTAAAGAACCAAGAACTTGATCAAGCTCCTGAGCGTCGATCGAGAACTTCTCTAGTGAGTCTCTGAGACTGTAAAGGTTTATGGGAGTAGAAAGTCCCACCTGTAACCCCATGAGTGGTGGGTGGCTTTGAACTGCTAACCTTGTGGATGGTGTGTGGGCTCTATGAAAAATGAAAACAAGAACCTATCATAGTAGATGGTGATGTAATTTATATTTTAGTTATAAATGTATATATACATCTGTACATTTTAGATATAAATTTACATATAAATGTAATTATTATTCATAGTCTCTTCTCCGGCACCACAATTCAAATGCACCTATTCTTTTATGGTCTTCCTTTTCAATGCTCCAGAAAAATGACTGCAGTTGAAAGCACAGTTATGATAAGGGAAGAGCAGGGGAAAGGAGATGGCAGGCTTTCAGTCATTGACTTTTGATTAAGGTTTTACAATTAAAATCAGACATAAAGAGAATTTTTTCTTCTGGTATTTACTGTGTCCTAAAGTAAATGTGTTCTCTTCAGAGAGGAGGTTAGGATTATTGGTTAAAATAAAGTCAGGAATTACTATTGGATTTCACTTCTTCCTGTCTCCTTTGTTACCCCTAGCCCAGATAACTGAGAGTTGGCTCTCAACCCGAGTTTCAGGAAAGGACTAATATCTGTGAGTCATGTGCTTACATAAGATGAATCTAGATTAAAGTGGGGAAACCTGGTTGAGGAAATATAAATAAGCCCTTATCAGTGGGTAGGGCCTCTTTATAACACATAGGTTGGACTACAGAACAGAAAGTTGAACTGAAGGATATACTTAGGAGCTATATTAAGAATCAATTCACTCTCCAATGCATATGTTAGCTCCCGGACCTGTTGCCAGCGTCATAAAATTTAGAAATCTCATGAGTCGGAGATTTCGTGTTAATGGATACAAGTTATGGTTGACATCACGGAGGTAACCCTTTGTTCCCATTGATATTATGAGACTAGAAGAAATAAAAAGAAATTGTAGATGAAATGTTCTTCCTTTTAATTTATATCTCCAGTGAGTCTCCGGGCATTCATAGTCTCAATGATAGTGTCCCTTGGTATGTCCCAGTCCCAAATAATTGTTCCTAGTCCCCCTTGGATTGATTTTTTTGTGCCACTAAGCATTCTTGGAACAAATCTAGGGTCAGCAAAGAGGCCTGAAATACAGCTTGTTCTTATAGCACCACATAGATTAAACAACAAAGGAAACCCAGAGATAAAATGCCAAAGAAATGGGGTGAGGGAATAAAGTTTGCTATCTATTTTTTACTTTAAAATCAAGTACTCAGTGGTAGGGGTTGGATGGCAAAAGCAATTTTACAGAAGTTTTCTTTGGCAGCACATCTAGTTGAAAAAGTGTCACATCTTAGTTTTAGTTCTACCATTTTAGTTCTATAATTTGTGACCAGGTAGGCATTAAAATTCCGTGAAAAATATATGGTCATTCATTCATTCTCCAATTTTGTGTGTGCTTCATTTTATTAAAGGACTATACCCTTTGGTCTAACAAATAATGATTGGCAACTTTAGAAATCAATTATTAAATTGTAGTAATAATAACAAAAATTGCTTGAATAATTTGATAAATTACATGTCATATGCATATAAAATATATGTAGTTTTATAACTATTTCTGTATCCACAAGTAAATAAAAGTGAGAAGAATTCTTAGGAATAATTGTATCAACTTACTAATTTATTATAGGTCTTCAAAATTTATAGTGTGGTTTCACAACCAAGGGCCCAGTTATAAAGGAGGAAGTACTGCAGCACTAGACTGCCACTTATTTGTCAATTTGGTGGCTTACGTTTGGCTATGAAATTGTAAGACCTGGCACTGGAATTTCAAATACAAATAGAGTCACCCATGGTGGACAGATGTCTCCCAAATTCTAGACTAGATCAGATTAGGAATGACAACCAGGTGGTCATGCTTCTGAGAATATTGTCCAGGAAACAGCACATGAATAGTAATAGAATGTAGTCTGATATAGTGCCAGAAGATAAGCCACTCAGTTAAAAGGTATTCAAAATATGAAGAGGAAGTAGCTGCTTCATCTAAGTAAAGTTGGCCTATATGGCTTGGGTGGGATCTTTACTTGTTGATATGTTGATGGGTCATGACCCGAGGAAGAAGCAGCTGCAAATACTCCAATCGTAAAATGGAACATGTAGAATATAGTTCAAGAAATACTAGAAGTTATTAAAAATTAAGGTCTCTATCCTAGGATTGCTGAGCTGAAATGGAATGGTACTATTTTGAATCAGATTATTATAAGATATACGATAACAGGAACAACAAATTGAAGTAGAGTGGTATGACACTCATCATCAAAATAAATATTTCAAGATCTGCCCTGAAGTACAACTTGATATTGATAGGGTAGTACCTTTATTTGTACAAGGGAAACTAAGAAGTTGGGCTATACAAAGATGAACATGGCATGAGAGCCGGAGAAAGGCTCATTAGCAACCTGCAATTTGCAGATGACGTAATCTTGCTTGCTGAAATGACTTAGAGTACTTACAGATGAAGAGCTAAGTCTACAGCCTTCACTATGGATTACACTTCAACATAAGAAAACAAAAGTCCTTACAAAGGAACAAGTAAGTAACATCATCATGGGAAACGGGGGAAAGTCTAAAGTTGTCAAGGATTTGATTTCATTTGGGTATTTGATCAATTTCCATGGACACAGTAATCAAGTAATCACAGTAATCAAGTCAAATGATAGATTGCATTGGACAACTTAATATAAAATGATCTCTTCAAAGTGTTCACATCTAAAGATGTCATTTTTGAGGATTATGATGGATCCGACCCAAGCCACAGCATTTTCAACTTCATCTGCATATGAACTCTCAACATTGAATAAGGAAGACGGAAGGAAAATGGATGTTTTTGAATTATAATGTTGGCAGAACATATTAAATATATTGTGGATTGCTAAGTGACTGAACAAATCTGTATTAGAAGAAGTACAGTCAGAATACTTCTTAGAAGGGTCATACAGAAGAGAGAAGCCAGTCAGGGTGCAGTATCACACTGATGAAACAAAACTCTCCTCTAGTTCTTTAATGCTTCCCCACCCCATGCCTCCGCCCCATGCCACACTCATATGACCCCTATTCTACCTTACAAATCTGGCTAGACCAGAGCATGTACATGGGTACAGATAAGAACTATAATCACAGAGATTCCAAGACAGGTAAACTCTTCAGGACCAATGATGAGAGTAGTGATACCAAGAGGTTGGAGGAGAGACAGGAAACAGATCACAATGATTTATATATAATTCCCTCCTAGGGGGAAGAAGAACAGAAAAGTGGGTAAAGGGAGACATTGGAAGTGCAAGACATGGAAAAAATAATTTATAAATGATTAAGGGTTCATGAGGGAGGTAGGAAGGGGGATGAAGGGCAAAATATGAGCTGCCAATACCAAGGGTTCAAGAGGAAAGAATATGTTTTGAGAATGATAATGGCAACAAATATAAAATTGTGCTTGGCACAATGGATGGTTGCATGGATTGTGATGAGCCATATGAACCCCCAGTAAAATGATTTAAAAATAATTATAATAAATAATTCTAGAGACTGGGGAAGGGGAAAGAATTAAGGATAGTAATGCTTTGTCTGACATACTTTGGACATATTTCAGGAAGGACCAGTCCCTGGAGAAAATTAATAGAGGATCAGTGAAAGAGGAAGGTTCTTAATGACGAGAACTGACACAGATGTTGTATCAATGTGATCAGACATAGCGGTAATTTTGAAGGCAGTACAGGATTGGGCAGCACTTCATTCTGTTGTACATATGATCACTATGGGCTAGAGTCAACTTGAAGGAACATAACCATGATAGCAACCAGAAAGGTTTGATAACACAACAATTATTTATGTGTGAGCTATTCTCTAATGCCAATGATGTAGACAGTCAAGAGTTTCTCCAATATCTACAGTCAGAATATAATCAAACATGCACGGAAGCTGCAGTAATAATTACTAATGCAAGCGTAGAAGGAAAGAAAAATCACATGTCGGGAAATATAATGTTGGTGACAGAACTGACACTGAAAACCGCATGATAGAATTTGGAGTACTAACAACCGAGACATTGGAAACAGTTGTTTTTAACAACATAAAGGGAGACTATATGTGAATCTCACCTGAAAGAATTCACAGGAATGAAATCAATTACATTTGTGGAAAAAGACAGCAGAGAAACTTCATCAATCAGGAAAAGGTCAGGAACTAACTGTAGAACAAATCACCAAGTGCTCGAATGCAAGTTTAATTTGAAGATGGAAAAAAAAGAAAATCTATGGGAGTCCAAATATGATCTTGAGTGTACCCCACTAAAATTTAGAGACTGTTTCAACATAACTTTGGTGCATTGCATATTAATGATAGACGACCACACCAGTTCTGTGAAGATGACATCTAGAGTGTCACACATGAAGAAAGCAAAAGGAGACAGAAGACACATGAAGACAGAAAAGGAGTAAAAGTACAAAATAGATGTCAGAAGGGATACTGAAACTTTCTCTAGAATGTAAAGCAACTAAAGTGATTGGGAAAAAAATGATGAAATAAAAGCACTCAACAGAAATTTTCAAAGGGACTCTCAAGAAGAAAAAGTGTTGTAAAGGAATGGGCAAATCCCTGGGGTTATAAAAACAAAGAGGATGAATGCATCAACATTTTCAAGCTGAAAGATAAAGAAGAAATTTAATCCTAGAATTGAAGGATTTGATGCAGAAAATATTGAACAATGTAGGAAGTACTAAAAGAAGATAGAGGGAATACACTGAATCACTGCGCCCCCCCAAAGAGTTAATTGATGTTCAAATATTTCAGGAGGTAGTATGTTCATCAGGAGTTAGTGGTATTAAGGAAAAGTCCTAGTTGCACAAAAGATAGTGGTAAAAGAACAAGGTTCAAGGAGTCAAGATATCAAACAGGATAGTGCATTGATATGTTGCAAAGGACCTGTAAAGTATTAAAAAACACAGATGTCAGCTAAAACACTAAGATGTGCCTAAGCTAAGCCATGATATTTTCAGTTGCCTCATATACAGCAAAACTTCCTGTGCAGTGCGCATTTTGTCCTTGATTGGAAAAGCGAATATAGCATGCAGTAAAACTAAATGCTTAGTATAATAAAATACTTATGCATTCTATTATTTGAATATTGGCATTCCATAGTTATAAAGGCCTGCACAAGTCAGCCTTTGGTTGGTAACCTCTGTTTCTTCTATAAAATAGAATAAAACCAGTGACCTAGAAAGATTATTTTTATAATCAGCTATGCTGTTTGTCTAACCTTAGCACAGTACCTGGTACAGAGTATGATCAGTTGATCCTGAGACTATTTCTATTCATGGAGATCCTATCACAGTTCTGAATATTATTCACTCTGTAAAGTGGGATCACATGGCACCGAACATTCTGCTTCATAGACCACTCTGATTTTCACCCTACATTTCAGGACAATTAATTTTGGTATTAAGGAGTTACCTCTCAGCTGTTTCTATTTGTTGGTTTCTAGTCAGCTCTGACTCATGGTAAACTTGTGCACAATAGAATAAACTATTACTCAACTCTTCATCATCTTTATGATCACTAAATCTATAATCTACTGCTGCCTTATTATGCAGAGTGTTCAAAGCTACAGTGCTCACTTTGCAGAACTGCATTGACCCTACTAATAGGACAGTAGCATGCTGTGGCCCATAAGATTTTTATTTATTAATTGCTAAAAGCAGATTGCCAGACCTTTCTTCCTAGCTTGTCTTAGTGTAGAAGCTACACTGAAATCTGTCCATCCTGTGCGACTGCTGGTATCTCAAATACCAGTACTGGAACTCACCATATCAGAGCAACACATGAGCTACCACAGTGCAAGCTGACAGGTTGAAGTTCAGTCAAGTTTCTTTTGCCATTGAGAACTAGCATTATAGAAATACACAAATCATCTACTGAGTGATTCTCTTAAGTCAATTTTACTCGAGTGCAGAGAATGATAGGAGCCCTGAGAGTGTGGTATTTACGCATTGGGCTACAGTCTGCATGGTCAGCAGTTCAAAACCACCAGCATCTCCATGGGATAAAGACTGGGCTTACTACTTCCTGTAAACAGTCATTGGCTCAGAACTGGGTCTATGGGCTTACTACTTCCTGTAAGCAGTCATAGGCTCAGAACTGGACTGGGTTTACTACTTCCTGTAAACAGTCATAGGCTCAGAAACCCACAGGGAGTTCATAAGAGTCAGTTCTACCTCAAGGGTGGTGAATCTGGTTTGGAACGCAGATAATTACATAGCCACTGATCATTTTATCAACAGTTTCAATGAGCAGTAAGTGACTCCAAGACTTTGTTTTTTCGTCCTCCCTATGGCTTGAAAATAGACTCAATGGCACCAAGGACAGCTACTACTTTTTCCAGAGATACCCTTTAAAAAATCTCTCCCACTTCCATTTTAGAATATAGCTAAACTAAAGAGCGATAACGGGATTTGGAAAACATTGTCGATAAGTTCCATGGAGATGATTCTGACTCATAGTCAACCTGTGGACAGCAAGCAGAGTGAAACACTGATCTTCCTTATGTCTGAACCCAATGTTGAAGCCACTTGTCTCTTTTGTCTCTTTTTTTTGCTGCCTCTCCACTTTACCAATCATGGTGTTCATCTCCAGGGACTGGGCTCCCCTGACAACATGTCCAAAATACATGAGACAAAGTCTACCCATCTTTGAATCTAAGAAGCATTCAAGCAATTCTACTTACAAGACAGATCTGTTTGTCCTTTGGAGAGTCCATGGTACTTTCAATGTTCTTCACCAGACCATAGTCTAAACAAGGATTGGGGTGGGGGGGGTGGTTATCTTCAACCTGCCATGGAAAATCACTTAGGGAAAGGTTGAAAGGGGAGCTAGTTTACCACATGGAAGGCAAGCAAGCATGTAGAAATGAGACAATTCCACAGCAAATGAAAGGCTTTAAGTTTATGAAATATTTTCTCTTCTGGAATGATAGCATTAGCCTTCCAGATATTGTCTTACACTTGATATTTATTTTAGGATCCCAAAGCTGCCACAGTTTAGTTTTTTTAAATAAAGGAATCAGTACAAATCCTGGGTAGAATTTTAAAGACAAATATTTTGAACATTTTCCTCTTCATGGTTTTGGTTTAACATTTGAAATGATTTTTTTCTACCTGTTTGCTCATAAAAAATTCTGAAAACCCAAACAGTTGCTGTCAAGTAAATTCCAACTCATCCTGATGTTATAGGATTCAGTAGGACTTCCCCATAGGGCTGGCAAGACTGTAATCTTTGGTGTAGTGGATGTATCATGCTTTTTCTGAGAAGTCATTGTTGAGTTCAAACATTGATGCTTGAGTTAGTAGCCAAGCACTGATCTATTGTCCTATCAGCTCTTATTAATTGGGACATGCAGTTCTGTGAATTACATCATAATACGGCCCTCGTGGCCAGAGTCTTTGTGACTCCTACACAATGGTTGGGCAGAATCCTTCAAATAAAGTAGCCATCAAAAGGATTGAGTAGCTTGTTTCTAATTCAAATAAGGAGTATGCCACTCTGTAGAAGTGGGACCATGAACATAAATTATGTGGAATTCTAGTAATGAGCTTGATCATTTTTTTTCATGATGCTAGTCTTAAAATAAGCCATTTTAGCCGTGACAGGGGAACTGCAACAATCAAGAGATGAAATGATTTACTGAATTGGGTGAATCTGCTGCATAAGATCCAAAGTGGTGGAAAGCAAGGGTGTGCCTGACCCAAATTACAATATGTTCAATTGCCTCATATTCACGTGAAAGCTGAACAGTGAATAAGGAAGATCGATGATTTGATGTATTTGAATTACTATGTTGGAGAAGAATAGTCAAAAAGATGATGGACCACCAAAAGAACACACACATCTCTTTGGGAAGCAATACAGACTGGTTGCACCGTAAAGGTAAGTAAGGATGGTGAAACTTCACCTCACGTACTTGTACTCTGGATATCTTTTCAGGGGATCCCAGTCCCTGGAGAAGGATTTACCATGACATTTGATATATTAGAGACACCATGAAAAGGAGGAAGTTTATTGATAAGATGAATTAGCACAGTGGCTGCAGCAATGGGCCCAAACATAAGAACAATGATGGGCCTGACACAGCACAGGGACAGTGTTTTCTTTTGTTTTACACAGGGTCCCTGTGAGTTGGAACTGACTTGATGGCACCTAAGGACACCAACCTCATGGGTTGTTTTCTTGAGCTAAGCGTCTCTATGTACACATATACTAAGCTGTTCTGGTGTTGGGGTCTTAAGAAAACGCAGTCTAACACATTATCCAGCTAACCAGCTAACAGCATACTGCCTAAAGACAGAGGCAATCATGGACAACCACTAATCCCACTCAGCGAATACACAGTAGCACCATTTCATACTGTAATAGTTTTTGTGTTTATTTTTTCCTCTGGAACTCATGCTGGACAGCTTTCAAGAATCCAGACATTTTTCTCTCTTTGTCTTTTTCGATGTAGAAATTGGAATTTCACAAATCACAATGCTATTGGCAATGGGAAATGATGCCACATAGATCTCTATCTGTAAGATAAATAGACTTGAGTCTAATAAGATGGCTGTGGAAGTTAAAAGGTCTTCCACATTCTAAATCACCTTCCCTAATATTAATGTCAATCTTTTGGATTAAGACAAATGATTCCTTTTAAAAGGTCAATGTTGTAAAGGAGGGAAAACTCAGCACCCTAATGGCACCTTTCATACATTATCATATATTTATATACCACATTAATAGACAAATGGGTCCCAGAGAGTGAGGATAAGTGTGGACTACAAAAAGTTATTGAATATGACAATTCTGGCTAAGAAACTAGAATGTATACTTTGGAACATGAGACAAGGGGAGGAAGAGTTTGAAATACAGGAGGAACATGGTACGAAAAAATATGGACATTACATCAAACTATGGAGAGCAGGAGAAAACAGCCTTTGTATTTTTACCGATTTGCTCATGCACAGTAAATAATTGCAATTGGTGACATACTTAGGTCATAGTGTTCTCTTTTAGTTTCTCCTTTGTACTTCTGGTAAGTAAGGGTGCTTTCTCAGAGAGCAACAGCATGGATAAGGATAGTAACTATCAAAATCGGTTAATAGGTTAAACTATTGACAATGCAATGAATACAAAGTCAAAGTTTCAGAGGTTACATTCATTAAAGCTCCACCCTGTTAAGCAGGCAACACTTGTTCTGTGAAGGCCCTCCAGTGAGGGTCCACCAGAATAAGCAGAGTCAAGTAAAGTCACAATTATTAACGCCATGACTGCTGCAGCCAGGTAGAAATGGAAGTCAAAGGACACTGTGTGAGAGGCCATTACGAAGGGCTTATTATGAATTGTGGGACTGTGCTGGATGATTTGAGGGTGGACTTAAAGAGTGCAATATTGTTTGGGATCGAAAGTCGGAGCAAGTCAATACTCGGGAATCTTAGTTTTTATTTAAGAGGTAAGAAGAAGAAAGTGAGGCTTTTATTACCAATGGCAAAGATAGCATCATCCTTCACACTTGTTACGGGAGATAAGTGCATCATTGATTTCACAACGTCACTTTTGCTCTGCGCGCTCACATGGTTGCGACATAGGCTCCTTTATGCTTCTCCCACATGGTGGTGGCACAGGCGAGTCTGACTTTTCTTGGTATCCTGTGCTTTTCTGTATAATTGATGAGACTACTGTGAACACCTTTGAGTTGCTAGTTACCTGCCAGGCCTCAATTGTCAATGGTTTTAATTTTTTTCTTTGAAAAAATTTGTTGGTGTATGTTTCACATATCATACAATTTAATCATTCAATTGTATTAAGAAAAGAAGTTCAATCATCACCACATTCAATTTCAGAATATTGCCTTATAGTAGTTATCATTGTTAACTTCCCAGTTCCTCTCCTCCTTCCCTGCCACACAACTACATATTTGTTAATCCAGTTATTGTCTCATAGATTTACCTATCCTGGATTCCATATACAGAAAAATCATACAAAATGCAAACAGGAAACAGAGAAGCAACAGCAATGACTAGATAAAATAGGAAAACTTCCAATGAAAATAAAGTAAAAAATAACAAAAATTGGAAGAACTTAAAAATTGAAATCCTAAGGAGAAAAGGTGTCAGAGCTTAGAATGTGAACCCATAGCTTGCAGATGACAGTGGAAGCCCCAAAATACATTTTCAGGGTTGCTACATCAATTACACCTCTGCAAAATCCCTCTGACCATAGTAGAGGGCTGTGAATAAGTTTGCAACCAGAAAGCCTTGAAAAGTTGACTAGTACTGTTTTAGTTAGGTTTAAATGTAATACTTCATCATTTGATCTCCCTTTTGACCCATTCTTAGTTGTTTCACTTTCAATATTGTGTCAGTGATTTTTACTTTAATTTTCCATTTAATTTTAACTTTCTCAGCTCATTAATTCTTGGAATCAATAAATGTGTACCAGTGTCAGTATGCGCCTGGCTCTCTGTGGGGGTAGTAGCTTAACAAGACAGAATTCAGGGGTCATAGAGTGATAAAATGCATGACTTTGCAGCCAACTGGCCAGGTTTAAATCCTGGGCATTTAGTAAGTGTCTCCTGGCAAATGGTACTTAATAACATTAATGCTCAGTTACCACATTTAAAAATGGCAATGAAAACAACCTTTCCTTTAGCAAGGAGTCATCAACATGATATATCATCATGCTCCTTCTCATCATCCTCATCTTCATGGATCTCATCACTCGAGAAGACAGATATTGAGTAAGAAATTATGAAACCATTAAAATGTCACCAAAAGTGGGCCCACTAAAGGCTATGGCAAGATGTACCACAGGGGCTTTGATTCAATCACCTCCTATGTACCTCATTGATAAGGGAGAGAGTTCTGCCTCTAATTTGGTGAAAGTCAAACACAGGGCATCAATACTGGACCTATGAGCTCATTGGCAATTTATTAGTAACATTCACGATAGTCTGCAGGAGAAGAATGTTTCACAAGATCACACTGGGATCGTGTTTAATCTGGGACAGAGTGAACTACCATAGGCTTTGGGAAGCAGACATTTTTGTATCAAGGATTTCTTCACACGGGGACATGACTGGCTTGCTTGAAAAATTCTACAGGTGAGAAGGGAATTAATATGCCACCAATCTGGAATAAGAAGGTCCATTTGATAAAGAGGGTTGTTTGGCTAGGGCATCGGCTCCAAATTATTTGGCCTTCAGAAAATAATAGCCTCGGGGTCCCATCTGGTGATTAAACTTTTGTACATAATTCTGGATAATGTGGAAGTATCTGCTTTGGCAGAGTCCCTGGTTGGTTTCAGAACACACAGGAGGTGACATCACTCCACTTTGGGAAACAGAAAGGGGAGGAGAACTTGCAGGTAAGTGAGTTGAGCCCCCTCCCCGCCCCCCAGAGACCCAGACTGCACATCAGTTCCTATTGGCTGCCTTTGAGTTGATGCTGACTGAGAGGAGACCATATGTACAACAGAAAGAAACATTGTCCAGTGCTGAGACATCTTCCTAAATTTTCTTTTTTGACATTTGGTCCAATTGTTATAGTCACTGTTTGAGTGCCCCTCATCAGAGCCTTCCTCTTTTTTGCTGCCCATTGACCTGACCAAGCAGAGTGTCTCTTTTCAAGGTCTGGTCTCTCCTAAAAACATGTCCACTGTACATATGAAAAAGTCCTGCAATCCTTTCGAAGAATCATTCTGGCTATGCTTTCTCCAAGACAAATTTATTTGTTCTTCTGGATATCCGTGGTACTTTGAGCATTCTCTGTCAGCACTATCATTCAAATACATTGATTTTGCTGAGATTTTCCATAGTCTCTGTCCACCTAAAGCATACTGGAAGGCAGGTGGGGACGTCAAGGTAGTGTCCCTGACTCAGAGACCCTGAAGATGGAGTGGACCTGCTAGATTAGCAGCTAGAGGGTTTCCAAGGTTGTTAATCCTAAGGAAGGCAGCCTGTCCCCTCATTTTCCCTGAGAAGTGACTGGCAAGGACTTTTCCCAGCCCACTTCTTGCTTTGCAATTGATCATTTTAACTGATGCCAACCAGGGATCGTTCCTAGAGATGACATAACCAGTGGATCTCCAATTCATGTCTGTTACCTTCCCTTCTAAGGAGGCGAGTATGGTTTCTGGAGAATTGATGGCTTCTCTGATACACTCTGAATCTTTTGTTTTTCTAAATATAGTGTCATTTTTTCCTTCTGGTGACTTGGTAAGTGTCCTTGCCAGGATAGCAATGGAGTTGGCATTTGAAGTGAGAGACTGAATGAACTAATGAACAATGACGAACCCAAATAAAAACAGAACTCTGATTCATTGTTGAGAGCAGTGTTTCTCAACCTTCCTAATGTTGCGACCCCTTGATTCAGTTCCTTGTGTTGTAGTGACCACCCAACCATAAAATTATTTTTGTTGCTACTTCATAACTGTAATTTTGCTACTTTTATGAATGGGGCAGCTCCTGTGAGATGTTCATTCAAACTCCAAAGGGGTCACAACCCAGAGGTTGAGAACCACTGGTTTAGAGTATCCATCCCAGAATGGCAAGTTTTTATTTGCTAAAACCATGGTATTTTCTGGTGTCTCATATGTACATGAAAATTGAACAATGAATAATGCAAGAAGAACCGATGCATGTGAAATACGATGCTGATGAAGGATCTACAGTACCATGGACTCCCAGAGGAACGAAGAGAACTGTCTTGGAAGAACAACCAGACCACGTATTGGGTATGAGAATGTTAAGACCTTGTCTCACATCCTTTGGACATGTTTTTGAGAGAGACCAGCCTCTGGAAAAGGACATGCTGACACTAGTGGAGGATCATAGAAAAAGAGGAAGCCTGTCAAGGACATGGATTAAAGCAGAGGCTGCATCAAAGGGCATAACAACAATTGCAACTATCGAGCAATGTTTTATTCTCTTGCGCCTAGGGTCTCTATGAAGGGGACCTGACTTTAGGATCCCTAATAGCAGGAACATTAACCACTCAAGAAGTCTCGGGAGCCCAGTGGGGCTATCGGGTCAGCATGAAACTGATAATGACAAGATCTTTAGTCCAATGCTATCAGGCACTTCATGAGAGAAAGGCAGGGTTTTCTAGTCCTGTAGAGATTCACAATGTCTGAATCACCTTCATGGGAATGCATGGGGAATTCAGAAAGCTAAATAATATCAGCAACAATAGGACCAGCTTGTGCAGGACTTTATTAATAACGCATAGTTTCCTCAATTTTTATCCAAACATTTAATTTTAGGACCAAACAAAGAAAGTCCAACATGTCTCCCAATCAATTGGAAAGAATGCTCACTTCTATGTAACTTAAACACAGTTTCCTATGGTCAGGACAGTCGCTCCAGCCAGGATACATTGGAAAGCTTCCATCATTTATTTATTTTTCTAGCTATAAATAAGTATATTTCTCATTTTTCTGCCTGCCTTGCGTCTCGGTCGAACAAAAGCTAGAGTTACTGGATCCCTTACTATAATAAACTCTGAATAAACAGCCTTCAATTACTCCTATTGCAATTTAACTTTTTTCCCTCTAGTTCCACAGAAGTTATCATTAAAGAAAACGTAAGAAAGCTGAGCAAGATCACCACAGAGCGCAGTGTGATCTTAGATTCCAATTCTCCTAAAGAATGAATTCTCAATGTGGGGTCCAGTCCTGCTCTCTTTCTCTTTCTCCCTTCAGGCCTCCCTCCATGTGGGTGCCGCATGCTGGCCCCTCTCTCCAACCTGCTCTCCACCACACCCACTTCCAGGGAGGGCTTCAGTCTGCCTCTGATTGGGACCAGCCCTGAAGTTCTCTCTTTTCATGAATCCTTCCATGTGGCGTGCTGTCCTCATGGTTTGATGCATTATGGTAGGGTCTGCCTGCCCACTCCAGACTCAGTGGAGACAAGATCAGTACTCTTCCTCTGGGTGGAGTAGTGCCCTGCTCCCTCCATATCATTTCACTTTCTGTCCCCTGCTTTTTCTCCTCCCCATTCAGTCCTTTTCCCATTATTGTGTTGGGCCCACATGTGTTTCCTTGGTCCATCCTCCTCTCACTTCCCTGTATCTCAACCCAAATGTTATGGTATAGGCGGCTTCTCTTCTATACCTACCATGCTGATGACACCTACCTCAGGGGATTCATGCTGTGCTTCTCTTTTTGTGATTGGCGGACTTCACTTAGCATAATTTTCTCCAACTTTTCCCATGAAGAGGCGTGTTTCATGTGCTCACCCATGCTTTTTAGCGATGCATAGTAATCCATTGTGTATATGTACCAGTGTTTATGGATCCACTCGTCTGCCGGTGGAAATTTAGATTGTTTTCAATTCTTTTCGATTGATTGTGAATTGCACTGCAGTAAACATTGGAGTGCATACAACTGATCGTGGTTTATTTCTTATCTCTTCTATGTATATACCCAGTAGAGGGATAGCTGGGTCAGAAGGTCGTTCGATTTCCATCCTTTTTATCACCAGACCACTTTCCATAACAGCTATATATATCTACAGGACCATCAGCAATCTAGGAGTGTTCCTATCTCACAACACCCCCTCCAATAATTGTTGCTCTCTGATTTTCTGATTTGGTATAACCTTAAAATTGTTAGATGGTACCTCATGGCTATTTTGATTTGCATTTCTCTGATAGCTAATGATCGGTAGCATTTTCTCGTATGTTTATTTTCCATATGGGTCTCCTCCCTAGTGAAACTTCTTTTTCAGTTTTTTTTCCCCACTTCTTCAAAGGGTTAACTGTTTTTCCTCTTTTCGAAGGCAAGGAAAGTATTGTATATTTTTGTATTAGGCCTTTTGTCTGCTGTGTTATTGCTGAAAATCCTCTCCTAGTCTGTGGGTTGCCTTGTTATTCTATAGTCTTTTGATGCACAAAGGTGTTGTATCCTTAGTAAATTCCATTTGTCAATTTCAGATTCCCCAGCTTGTGTGCCCTGTCCTATTACAGTTAGCCCTAGTATTTCCTGGGCCAAGGTAGTTAGGTTTGTCTCCTTTTATGACTGGCTGACTTGACCTAGCATAATTTTCTCTACCTCTTCCCATGAAAGGACATGTTTCATGTACACTTCAGTACTTTTTATTCATGGACCTGATTGTTCGGGGTTTTTCTTATAGGTCTGTGATCCACCTTGAGTTTGTTCTTGTGCTTGGGGTAAAATTGACATCCTGTTTCATTTTTCTACACATGGATTTCCATTGTTTCCAACACCACTTGTTAAATAAGGCATCATACTCCCACTTGATGCTTTTGTGGTCCTTTTTGAAGATCAGTTGTCTATATGCTGATGGCTTTATTTCTGGGTTTTCTATTATTTTCCACTGGTCTGTGTATCGGTCATTATGATAGCACCACACTGCTTTGGCCACTGTGACTTTGTAGTAGGTGTGAAAGTCAGGTATGGAAGAAGTACACCAACCTGTGTCATCCTGAGTTGTGGAATGAATCAGGTATCAAGCATCAAAGAACAAAAATTCATTAAAATTGTGTGCCCACCTCCCCCATATGATTGCTAAAAACAAATTGGTGCATAAGCAAACTTGGTGGAGATAGCTGATGGATTCAGGATCTCAAAAGATACAGCATCTGGGGTTTTAAAGACTTGACGATAAATAAGTGGCCATCTAAGTGAAAAGTAATCAAGCCCACATCAAAGAAGCACATTAGCCTTTGTAATCACATGGTGTTAAAAGGATCAAGTATCAGGCATCACGGAACAAAAAATGTTTATCATTGTGAATTAGGGAAAGTGCAGAGTAGATCCAAATTCCTTTTGAGGGCAATTGGACATCTCCTCTGGGAAGGAAACGAGCCAATCAGTATAGCGATGATGAAATATACAACTTTCCTCTAGTTTTTTTAATACTTCCTTCCTCCAACTATCATGATCCCAATTCTACCTTACAAATCTTGCTAAACCCAAGGATGAACACTGGTACAGAAGTACCAGTACTGGTACTGGAACACTGGTACTGGGAACTCTGGACAGATGAACCCCTCAGAATCAGTAGTGGGAGTGGTGATTCTGGGGGGGGGGTGGAGGGAAGGTGGGGTGCAAAGGGGGAGCCAATTACAACGATCTACATATAACCTCCTCTCTAGAGGACAGACAGCAAAGGAGTGGGTGAAGTGAGACATCAGTGTAAGATATGATAAAATAACACTAATTTATAAGCTATCAAGGGTTCATGAGGGAGGGCAAAGCAGGGAGGGAGGGTGGAAATGAAAAGCTAATGCCAAAGGATCATGAAAAGTATAAATGTTTTCAGAATGATGATAGCAACAGGTATATAAATGTGCTTGACACAATGAATGTATATATGGATGCTGATAAGTATTGTATGAGCCAACAATAAAAAAACATTTTTTTTTAAAAAAGAATGAATTCCCAGTGAAAATCTTTGTCTTTGCACAGTCACAAATGTACAATGACTTGGCCAACTTTGTTGAGGTGGAGCTTTGAGAAAAAAAAAAGTCTGGATAAATAAACTCCTCTAGACATTCATGTGATTCACTTGAACGGAAATGTGAAATTAACTGGAGGCATAAAGGAAATTTCATATCCAGTGAACTAAAGAAAATTAATTAAATGTCTAGAGATGCGCAGATGAGTCAGTGCTGTTCGCTAAAAGCGGAGTGAGAATTGCTGACGTCACCAAGAATCATCCGTCTTCCCAGAATTTTCCACCTTTTCCCTCACCGTGATCTCATGCCTCTATTTTGTCATAGTTTGGGTTCTAACGTGTCAAAACCACGCAGAACCTGTTAAGATGTGCCAGTCCAGCACACTATTGTTTAGTTTTCAAGTTAACTTTTAATGAAAGAGTAGGATGAACAGGCACCTTTGCTGCTGGCGGGAGGGAACCGGATCGGCCGAGCTACTTTCAATGTGGCAGCATTTCTTCTTCTAGAGCATGGATACCGTGCATTAGCGTACCCAGCTATTGCAATGATTCTGAGAAACTGACACGCAATAAATTTTCAAATGGCATCACGAATTCAGCTATACAAATATTTACAATCAAAGGACAGTTGAAATAACACAATGTTTTGTTTTTCTCCTGAAAGACGTAGATGAGGTCAATAAATTTCAGTACCAGATGGTGGATTGTATAGTTAGTGACATCTGTGTTGAAACAATCACACACGCTAGCACACTGTTCATGTTTGGGTTTGTTTTCCACCAAAAAATGAGTAAGAGTTGCCACAAGAGCTCCTGGGGTCACGAATCCCAAGACAGTCTGCCTGCCCTAACCCAACTTTGTATAAACTGAAGAACAAAATCTCCTTCTGATCATCCTCATAACTATCACAAAATGAAAAAATAGTTTTACTGTCGAGTTGATTCAGAGTGACCTTATGTAGAGACCACAGCCGATCACTGCACTGGGTTCCCATGGCTGTACATCTTAGTGGATGTGGGTAGCAGAAGCTTTCTCCCCTGGAGAGGCTGATGGGCTCCAACTTCCAGCCTTCTGGTTGTCACTTAAGTTGAGCAAACACAGGAAAACTTAGTGACACAAAACAGTCTCTTCCATTCCCTAACAGTAGCATTGCACATATAAGTTTAGACCCTAAACAAGAACAAATAATCAAAACTCTTGTAAAGAGTTCCTATTTTGGAAGCCCACAGGGTCAGATCAACCTCATCCTCTAGGGTTGCTGTCAGCACTGGCTTGATGGCAATGTTTTTTGGGGGTGGGGTGGGGATAGGGGTTGGTTGCCTTTGAATTGATTTTGATTCACAGAAGTCTACCTTTGTGTCGGAATAGAACTGTGCTCTACTGCATTTTCAAAGACTGATTTTTTTTTTATCTGAGCAGAGCACCAGGTTTTTCTTATAAGGATAACCAGGTCCTAGGCCAGACAAGTGTACCAACACCTCAAGCTATGGGAGGTGGAGCTTACAAGCTTCTGGCATGATCTCAGCCAGGGTTAAGAACAATAACCTAAACTAGTAAACTCAACTGAGGGGTTTTACAAAGCAGAGAAGCTTAGATTTCAATTCTAGAAAACCAAATTTAACTGGTTTGAACTGTGGCCTGAATACGGGAAGTTTTCAAAGTTGACTGTTTGAATCATTGGGAAACCAGGCTTCCTCATAACTAGCCTAACATATTCTCACAGTGGTTCCTATATTTGGGCACCTTGTTGCAGCCAAACCATCTCAATTGGATATGGGGAAGATAAGGGGAGAAGAGGGAGAAATGAATGATCACAATGATTGACCTATTACCCGCCCCCCTGCCCCACCCCAACTCCTACCTCCACTCACACAAAGAGGAAGAACAACAGAAACGTGGGTGAAGGGAGACAGCAGTCATTGTAAGACATGAAAATAATCATTGTCATTTTTCAAGAGACCACAAGGGTGGGAGAGTGGGGGAAGGAGGGAAAGAGCTGATATCAAGGGCTCAAACAGAAATAAAATGTTTATAAAGCAATGTAGGTACACATGTACCTAAGGCAACTTAGGTACTAATGTACTTGATACATGTGTTAGTCTGGGTAGACTAGAGGAAAAAAAATTACAGACACGCATATGGATATAAGGAAAGGGATTATATACAAAAGGAATGGAACACTGAGAAAGCATTCCAATCCAGTCCAGTTCAAAGTCATAAGTCCGATATTAGCCTACATGCCCAATACCAGTCTATAACATCTCCTTCTGACTCACGAAGTCACAGGACAGTAGGTGTAGAGTCCCGGCACCGACAGGGGTCTCCCCATGGCTCCTCGTTTCCAGGGCTCAGCGTCCATCAATAGCATTCCGTTGTGGCAGAAGCAACTCATCACTGGCAGGGGTCCACTTAAGGCCTCTCCAGCTTCAGAGGTTTGGTTCCATCAGGACAAGACAGTGTGGCTTCTCCTCCAGCTCCCGCAGCAGCTTGGACTCTGTAATCTTGTCTTGTCCGTGATTCGTCATCTCTGAGACTAACTCCCAACAACTGGGAAGATAGCTTCTCATCTTCACGAGGGAAATATCACGAGATTTCCCAGAAGTCTCAGGAGAAAGCCTTGCCCACACGGAGGCCTCATTGGCAACTCAATGGCTATCTCCAGATTAACAGGCTAGACTCCACCCCTACACCTCAATCATGAAATTAACATAAGCATATGACCGCCACAATACAATTGATATATGGATTGTTTTAAGAGCAGTAAGAGCTCCCAATAAAGTGACTTTTTAAAAAGGTTAGTTATAGTATCTTGCTATTTCACTTTTTGTATACATGTGTAATATGTATTTTAAACTTGGTAAGAATTCAATATCTTGAACTCAATATCAAAACAAATCTTGGACGAATGATTGAATTATTCCATTTTTGTTAGTGAGTACTGCTGGGCACTGCCCCTGTGTTTCTCTCAGCCCTAGACCTTTTCCATACAGTGAGAAGTACTGTATTGAGTGTCTCATGGCTTCTTTGTTCTTGGAGATTACATTCCAGAGACTGGATGAAACACTGACACTTCAATGTCTAGGACAGCTTTATATGCCTCACATAGGTACTTACATGCCACAGCAGAGCTCTGGGGCTGGCAGGAGCTCAAGAACATAGAAGACATGTGCCTTTTGCTAACATTCAAGAATCAGCCTGCCATGGATTGTTGCAATCCTTCTATCATTTTAAGTGAATAATTTCCTATTACATTGCATTTCCTCACACTGGGGAATTGGAAAGGACAATCAAAGGAGTGCGTGCGTAATGCTTACATTAGAAGCCAATAATCATAACAAATGAGGTAAATCCTCAGATGACATATAACCTGTTTAATTTCCTCATTAGAGGGTTTGTACCTGAGACCCTATTTGAAATGGATATTTCACCTGAAATCTTTAACATTAGAAAATTATGTCCGCAGGAAGTATTTTGGCAAGAGGTAGCATTTGACGAGCAATTATAATAAAAATGTATTTGTAGGTATGTATGCAATGTTTTCCCACTGACAACACAAAGGAGAAAATTGGTGTTTTTTCCTGAACAAACCATTTAAAAAAGATCACTGTATTCCAATTAATTTTAACATGCAATGTTCCCATAAGACAGATTAGAACTGTCCCATTTGGGGTTCCTTGACTTTAAATCCCTGTGGAAGTAGGGAACCTCATCTTTCTTCCATGGAGGAGTTGGTCGATTTAAACTGCTGACCTTTTGCTTAGTAGCTCAGTGTGTAACTTATCACACCTCCAGGGCCTTCTCGCTCTTAGATTTCGATTCATTGTGACCCTATAGGAAATGGTAGAGCTACCCTTGGGGTTTCCAAGACTGTAACTCTTTTCAAGAGTAGAAACCTCATCTTTCCCCATGGAGGACCGGTCTGGTGGTTGCAAACTGCAGACCTTGTCGTTAGCAGTCCAACTCATAACCACTACACCACCAGACAGACCCTTAAACTTTATTAAAAGGAACAACTAACTAGCCTTGAAAGGTCTCCAGTTACTAGAAAGTCATCCTCCTTCAAATCACTTCTTATCCCTTTAAGCAAAGAACAAAGATATTCTTTATCTGATTTTTAAGGGGCATGGTTGGAAATACTGAGGGGACTTTAATTGATCTTAACTAGTCTGATTTGATCCTAGCTGCCTGTGAGATGAGGGAAAGAGTTGATGAGAAACCATAAATGCCCCTACTTTACTCAGAGTCTCAACCTAGTTCACTGCCACACAGGCTGCTAGATGGAGTGGGTGAATCTTGTCCAAATAAAATTGGCCTTTCAGTTACTACAATTCTGTTTTAATTTGTCATTCAAACCTGGGACATTTTGTAATAAAAAAATGTACTAGCACCCTTAAATGGGCCAGTGCTTAACACGGAGCCAAGATAATAGTCCATGGAAACACTTAACTTAACTTCACTCGTTTATTACCCTTGGCATGGGACAGGAAGGAGCAGAACTTATTTTGAGTTTTGAAGCCACATCTAATTTGAATGGGAAATATTAACTGTTCTTAACCTCAACTTCCAACTGCAGTTTAATAAATCTATATATATACATACACACATATATAACAAAGATATTAGATAAAGAATTTGAAAGGGGTGGCTATTGTTAGGTATCTTAGAGTCAGCTTTGAGTCATAAAGACCCTACAAAACTTAATCATTGCCTCATCCTGCACCATTCTCACAATTATTGCATGTTTGAGCGTGTCGTTGCAGCCACCCTCTAGAACCATCTCCTTGACAGTCTGATGCTTCTGCTGTGTCAAGCCTGCTGTCTCTCCCTTCACACTGCTGATAAGATTCAAGTCGGAAGTCTAACCATCCTCCCTTTTAAGGAGATCCTGCCTGTTCTGTCAATAAGAAAGAGCTGTTTATTGCTCTGGCAGTGCTTAGTACTTTCAATATTTTTGTCATTATCTTAATCCAAGTGACTTGATTCTTCTTCAGTCATCTTTATTCAGTGACCCACTTTCACATGTGTGTAAGGTGAATGAAAACATCATGATTTGGGTCAGATGTACCTTAGCCCTCAAAATGACATCCTTGCACTTCAACGTACTTAGAATCCACATAAGGATATATTTTAAGAGGAAAATACATGAAAATGATTATTTTCACTTTAATAAGTATTAAACTTCATATATACATTTAAAATTTAAATTTGAGTTTTAAAAAAAAGACAATTAGCTTGGATTGTGGTCCTCACTACATTCTGCAGTAACACTAGTTTCAGCAACTTTGAATGAAATATCTTTAAAAGAGTCTTACCAAAAACTCATATATGTACCCCACTGCCATCAAGTGAATTCCGGCTCACAGGGATCCTGTTTGAGTTTATAAAGCTGTAAATCTTCGTGTGAGCAGGTCATTTCGCCATTCTCTGGAGGAGCAACCAGTGGGCTTGAAGTGCCAATATTCAGGTTATTAGTTCAGTGATTACCCAATATTGCCGCCAAGGCTACTTAAAAGGCACAGAGTATGGTAAATCACCAATCAAATTAATAACATCAGAATCTCAGTTGAATCTAACATTAATAGTTTCTTTGTAAATATCCTATGCTTTGTTTCTATGAATGCTATGCTCAGTTTCCTTTTTTCACAAAGAGTAGAGTTTATTGAGTCTCTTATTACCCATTTGAAATTAAGTAATAAAAAATTAATTACCAGGGAAGAAAAGAAAAACAAAGAAACAAACAAACCCCAACCCACTTATCTCACTCTCTGACTCATGCTCAGTATTACTTTCCTTTTCTGAGGCAGAACAGAATGGGAATCCAGGAACTGCTTTGAAAGATTGGAAACTGACTAACAGGATATAATCATCTTGGTACAAAGGTTGCATGAGAGCATTTGGTTACTACCCAGTAATTAAGTAAGATGAAAATATACATTGGTAAAGGTAAGGGAACTCTTATGGAAACCCAGTATTTGTATATTTAAGAGGCTAATATATGAAAAAATAATATGGATGCATCACTGCAATGACTATTTTATCAATCAAGATTTTCTATTAATTTGACAGTTCTGCAATTTTCCTGAACAAGTTTGTTGCTGTTCAGTATAATACTGGGATATCGAAACACTGTGGAGTAGTATTTAAAAGATAAGTGTGTCTGGGTAGACTAGAGGAAAAATTTCATAGACACACATATGGATATAAGGAAAGGGTTTATATACAAAAGCAATGGAACACGGAAAGCATCCCGACCCAGTCCAGTTCAAAGACACAAGTCCGATATTAGCCCATATGCCCGACACCAGTCTATAATGTCTCTTCTGACTCACAAAGTCACAGGTCAGTGGGTACAGAGTCCCGGTGCCGGCCGGAGTCTCCCCATGACTCCTTGTTTCCAGGGATCAGGGTCCATCAACAGCATTCAGTGGTGGCAGAAGCAACTCATCGCTGGCAGGGGTCTCCACATGGTCTCTCCAGCTTCAGAGGTCTGGTTCCATCAGGGCCAAGTCGTGTGGCTTCTCTGGCTCCTCAGACGCTGCCATCTTGTCTTGTCCGTGATTCATCATCTCTGAGACTAACTCGCAACAACCGGGGAGATAGTTTTTCATCTTCACGAGGGAAGCATCACGAGATTTCCCAGACGTATCAGGAGAAAGCCATGTCCACACAGAGGTCTCATTGGCTACTCAATGGCTATCTCCAGATTAACAGGCCAGCACCACCCCCACATCTCAATCATGAAATTAACACAAGCACATGACTGCCACAATAAGCATATATCTGTACTCTAATATTTGAAAGTATGCTACCTATATAAAATATATGGCACTACTTAACCATAGACTGTTTGTCTCACACACTTTGCATATGTTATAATGAGAGGCTATTTCCTGGAAAAGGATGTCATGATTGATAAAATAGAGGGGCAATGTAATCACCAAATGTCCTCTACAATATTGACATAGTGGCTGTAACCTGGGGCTCTAACAACAGAGCAGTTGTGAGGGTGGTGCTGGTGTGGGCGATGTTAGGTTCTGTTGAATATAGGGTCACTATGATTTAAACTCACTATGAGGAACCTAACGAAAACCTCCCCTAGGAGTGCCAAATAACAGATCTCTCATTTTTCCCTTTTAGTATTTTACCCCCAAATAATTTTATTAGGACTTAACCAGACATCATACAATGCAAAAGTTCAGCCATATTGACCAATGCTGTAATATCACTACCACAAACATCTTCAAAACATTTTCTTCCTTCTCGTGCTCCTGAGTACCAGGTCTCCATTTCACCGCACTTCACACACATTCTTTCCCACTCCCAAGAACTTTTACTTTAGTTATTGTCGCTATAGATTCACAACACACAACAAGATAAACTGTAATCTACAGATAAAATAAATAAACCAAAATCCCACCAAAAATGTTAAAAACCAGATCAAGCTCAAAGTGTATTATTTTGATAAATGTTTACATGGAAAATTAGTTGTCTGTTCAATAATTCACACACATTTTATTTCACTATTTTGGTTGCTATACTTCTAGGATAACAAAACTTATTTTATTTCTTCCCCATGTTTTCCATTTCCCTTCATTCTTTGTCTATCTTTTCTGTTCTTCCCATCTTCTGAATAGCTTTTGGGCAAATGCTGGATTTTGATCTCTGTTTGATTCTTCTTTGGAATGTGTTCCATTTCTTTATAGACTAAATTATTTTGTAACTGTAAAGGGTGAATTCAGTTTTGTGGTAGTTACATTACTTCATATAAACATGAAGATATGAAACAGCGTGGGGGTGGTCTTCAACCTATCAGTCAGGTCACAGCCTGATCCTGTCTCCTGGTGAGCATGGCCTTCTCCTACAGAGAGCTCTGGGAAACTTCCCTATCTATATGCCTTCACTGTCCTCCTGGTGAGCCACTCTAAGACCTGCCAGGCAAAGCATCCACAGCCACTGGACCTACAAGACTTTGTACCCACCAGCTTATGATCTTCCTGAATTCTGCTTCATTACATATCACTACCTTATATACTTGTGTATAAGCTGAACTTTTCCAGCATATTTTAAATGCATTTTAGTGGTAAAATTAGGTGCCTTGGCTAATATTTGGGTTGGCTTATACTCAAGTATGTGTGGTATGTGAGACTAAAGAGGGAATTATGGTCTAGAAATGGATTTATAGAGTTGAGCTGGACTGGCTTGCATATTTTATTAATGCACAATTATTTCTTGATAAAAAGTTCATTCTTACTTATATATGAACATCTCTATATTTGTTTTTCTAGTCAACCCAGCCTAACACAAGTTCCAATCTTGAATGGCCATAGTCTCAAGTCTACTAGATTCTATCAGACAAATAAATTTGCAGACAACTGATTTTCTATAAAAAAGCAACTCTTTCAATTATTTCCCTTTAAGTTGTACTAATATACATGTTCTTGGAATGCATTGAGAAAACTGCATTTTTACACATAATTAGTCCCATACTGTAAGTGAAAAAAAGCCTGAACTTGTTGGCTTCACTTTGCTATCAATTTGTATATGGTAGATAAATTTCATTGTTAAAGGTTGAGTCGTTTTACCTTGTCTGTGACTTTGGCCACTTGGGGGATAATATTTTGGACACCAATTACTGATTTGAAGCATAGTTAGGAATTCTAAGAGTTATGGGGTCTCAGTCTTAACAGGATTTTGTGAAGTGAGTCCTTCAAACACCTAGAAATCACCTGAAATGTGAGTTGGACTTGTGAATTCCTGAATACCTTCTAGATAAATTAGATAGAAATATTGACATAAGAATGGACAGTAAGTAATTGACTTGATTCTTACTCATGCAAGACATGAAAAATGCCTACCAGAAATAGATCATTAAATATAAAAGTATTATCAAAATAAATGTGCCTATGCATTTAGACTTTTACTGAACTTTAAGTTCTTTCAAATTTAAAACTGTCTCCGGTGAATCTCAATAGGCTGTTCTATGAAACTTCTCTCACTCAAAAGAAAAAAATTCACTTACCCTGTCAATTTCCAAGGCTATAACTTTTGACACAAGTTTCTTCTCCCTTTTGAAAATCTGATGATGATCATAGTTTCAGGTTGTTTCTTAAAAATAGCATGCTCAACACTAACTTCATGATTTTTGTTGCTTGCTCACGCTACTCTGCTGAAGATGGTTATTCTCAGGTTTTGAGGGCTGATTTTGCTTAAAATCTACTCAAAAACCTTTTCTTCATCATCTTCTCTGACCACCTTGCAATGATGCCACCCTTCCTTATTCTTCATATATTAAATTCATTTCTCACCAAAGGTCTATCTTTTTTTGTATTATAAAGCTTGTTTGATGAAGCAATACCATGGTGTGTTTTATACACTACTATATTCCCACTCTCTAGACCATATAATTATCACATAGGAAGTAAAGATTTGTTGAAAGTGAATAAAGTCAACTTACACAGTTTTTACTTACTCAATCCCTTAGCAAACACATTATATGTAGGATAAATGGCAACTGAAATGTGAAGTTGTAAAACCATGACTGGCCACAATTGTTTCACACTCAAGCAAAGTCATTTACACAGGAATGTGTTTGTGCAAAAAGAACATTTATTTTTTAAGAGAGCCCTCTGTTTCCAGCTTGCACTGTTGTCACAGTCTAATTCACTCTTTATGCAGGAGCTAAGGTCATCACAGAACACTATCTATTTGCTCAAATTTCTTTCTTTTCAATCTCTTTCATTCAGGATAAAAGTCCCTCCGGGTTTTGTATTGTCCAGCCCAACATCCTCTTCTCCCATTCTTTTCCATGTTCCTTCCTCAAAAAGTGCAAACTTTTTGCCAAACTCAGCTACATCTATGCTGAACTCTCAATCTAGATAGCTCTTCCATCCTCTTTCTTGTCCAAATTCTCATTACTTTCAGCTAAAACATGTTTTCTATATTTCTACTGCCATGTTGATCACAATTGATACAATTTTTATGACATGTGTCTTAATTACTCTTTGTGCTGGAGCACAAATCTCACAAGCAGGTAGTTTTAAAGAACAGAACTGCATTTTCTTTACAGGGTTGGATGCTAACAGTCCAAATAGCGGTCATGTCTATGTTGATTCCTTCCTGGTTGGCAGTCCCAGGTTTTTCTTGACTTACAGATAACGTATACATGACACCTGTATTCCTGCAAGTGTGAGTGTATGAGTGTGTGTGTGTGTGTGTGTGTGTGTGTAGGTCTGTGTCTGCGATATCTTTATATAACTCAGAAGTGAATGGGTTCAGGACTCAGCCCATAGTAAGGAGACCTCAACTGACAAATTGGCTACATTATGTTGGACTGTACACTATATAAATCATTACATTACCTAACCCAAACCCAGCTGACATTGAGTTACATCCCATTCGTGGCAACTCCATGTGGTTTAGATATAAAGTAGCTCTGTATCATGTTCCATTAGATTGGACTCATAGAAAATAAGGTTAGTATTCTAAAGTATAATTTGGGTGGATATACTTTGATCCATAACAGTCTGATCATTAGTATTATTTTTAAAATTTACCTGTGCTGATCCATAAATAGGATTTCACAGAATATTTGTGTGTGTGTTTCATCCCTAGGAAGGACCCCTGGGAGTGTTGCCAGGTAAGTGTTGAACCCTAGCTAATCCTTTTCCCATCAAGATTTATAGTCTCAGAAACCGTTCTACAGAGTTGGAATTGACTGGATGACTGTGGGGATTTTAGTTGCTTTTGTTTTAGTCACGATTGAAATGCATTGTGCATTCTCCAGACAGAATGAATGAATGAATGTCCAAAGCTAACCTCTGGTAAAAAGAAATGACAGAAACAGCTATCTATATCATGAAATCTGTTGAAGTTCTAAGAAAAAGCTTGTCAAATAATGTCAAGAGTTCTACTAACTCCTTGTATTATTAATAGTTCATGTACAATCTGATTATCTGGTTTAATCTCTTAAAACTCTTTGAGGTAGATAATATAATATTTTTTTATTTATAGATTAGGCCTAATAAGTATTATGGGTACCAGACTTGAGACCAATTCATTTGACTCCAAAACCTCTGCCTTAA
Source organism: Nesogale talazaci (assembly GCA_004026705.1). Taxonomy (NCBI): domain Eukaryota; kingdom Metazoa; phylum Chordata; class Mammalia; order Afrosoricida; family Tenrecidae; genus Nesogale; species Nesogale talazaci. The sequence continues at coordinate 96,440 of PVJH01001855.1, read as the reverse complement.
CCACTCAATGGCCTGTAGGATCTCAGCAAAACAAAGCTTCCCATGTGTCTCCTTCCTTCTCAAAACTTTAGATACTTTCCCCATATTACAGTATCATTACAGTATCATAAATAGATACTGTAGCTGGAGTCTTTGAGGGCTTATTGGACAAATTGATACTGTGGGTAATAGATTGGGCTGCTAATGGCAAGGTCAGTAATTGGAAACCACCACTCCCACCATGGAAGAAAGATGAGACTTTCTACTCTCACAGTGTTACAGTCTTGGAAATCCAAAGAAGCAATTTTACCTTAGCCTATAGAGTGGCCATGAGTCAGAATTAACTTGATGGCAGTGAGTTTGGTTTTGGAATGGGTTGAAAATTTTAAAATAAAAAAAATCTATCTTTCTATTACTGTACATTCCAATCCCTGAATCTACTTAAAGTAAAAACAAAGAGTTATATTGAAGATTAACAACAACAACAACAAATCGTGAATTGGGAAAATACAAAATTAAGGATGTTTCAACTCAGGGATCCTTTGTACCCAGTTTTTATTCATAGAGAAGCAAAGGAAAGGCTGGGTGCTAATGACAGATTGTTGATAAAATCATGTTTACATTGAAGCTCTTTGAAATGTAAAGATTAGCCATCTTGTCCTGGGGTGAGGGAGAGTGACCACGCTGGTGTGGTTGTTTATTAAAAATAGAATTCTTATCAGCCCTTGGCATAGTGGGTTATGTATTGAACTGCTAACTACAAGCTCAGTGGTTGGAATGCATCAGTTATTTCAAGTCTCCCAGGTCTTTGAGAGATGAGGTTATGTGCTCCCTTAAAGATTTAATGTCTTCAAAACTCAAAGAGGGGATTTTTATTTTGTCCTACTGGATCACTAGGGATTGACATTGCTTTGGGGCCATTGAAGGGTTCTTATATTCTTCTTAAGTAGAGAGCTATGATATGTGCATATTCTTCCAAAGAACAATCTTTTATTATCTTGACATACTCTTCCTAAATGATTTTACATCTTGACTTTTATTTCCCGAGAATGCAATTGACCTCATCAGTCTGTTTGTTTAGGGTGGTTCTCTTATTTTCTAGAAGTTACTTTCTCTGTTGATTTCAACAAAACATAATGGGAACTTGTAGAAATGGCAGGTTGTAGTTTTGAATAAACTTAGGATGAAAATTTTTCAATTTTGATTTTGAACAAGGAAAAAGCACTTTCCTATTGTTTAGTTTCCCCATTGATTATTTTGATGATCTTATTACCTAGCAGTATAATCTTATAGACATAAAATTTACATGTTATATTTTGATTCTGTTCATTTGTTTGCTTTAAGTGAACATGAAATATATACCATTGTATATATTATAAAGTTTTAATTATATATACATGTTTGCTACTGTGCCAGCTCTATATTTGGCAGGTACTCAGCATGCTAAAGGCTGAGTTTAAACATGCCTTGGCATGTACAGCTAAGTTTGCTTTCTCTGTCCTGCTTGTGGTATTCAGGCTACAAAGTCCATGAGAATGCCAGATCATCTAGGGCATATGCAACTCTGTTTGCTTTGAGTCAAAGTTCATTTGATCACCACTGGCATTCCGGATATTGACCTGAGTACTCCTAAATTGTCCTCTCATTATAAAGCAAACTTCAGTTGACATTTAAAAATCTTGACTAACTTAATTGAAGTAAGTAAAATGTGAAAATTCTTTATGGATGAAACATCATAGAGCCTTGAAAGATAAGCATAAGTGATGGGTGAGTCACACATGTGAATGGCATTTTTTATGTATGACCATAATTCTATGTTTAATCACTAATATTTTATTATGTGGGGCAACTATACTGCATTAAAACCATTGCATAATTGGAATGCTGCTCCCTGTTCTTGAATGTTTATTTTAGAATAGACCCCAAATCTGATTATGGTTGCTTAGATCATATCTACATGCCAAGACAGAACTTGGAAACTTTATGACTAACAGAATGTTGGGTTTTTTTTACTATATGATCTACAAGAAATACCAAAGTTGGATAGTAAAGTTGGATAGTATGAAAGACTTGTATAATATTTGAAAAATCTCCAATGTCTTTTCAAACCTACTCGAGGCATGGTAGACTGTGAAGTTTGTTTAAACATAAAAAAAGTATATGAGAAATCACTTAGCTTCTTTTCTTGGCTTATTAGATATGTATGGGCTAATTAGTGCTTTGAGAATAAATTGCAATTAAAATTATTTGGGGTTCATGTTAAAAGACAGATTACAATCCAGTAGATTTGGACTTGGGATCTGACTTTTATATGTAGTTCCCAAACGATGCTGATGCTTATGGTTGATGTTTATGTCTTACACAGAGGAAGAACTCAATAAAGGGGGGACTAATTGAGGTCGAGAACTCCATTCCTACTCTAGATTGGTTATTATCTCATTCGTTGAGGAAGTGTCTTGTTGTCAGGTGCTGTCAAGTCCATTCCGATTCACAGGGATCCTGTGTCAAACAGAATGCAACACTGCCCAATCCTGTATCATCCTCAGAATTGCTTTGATGTTGGAGGCCATTGCTGTAGCTGCTATGTCAATCTAGCTTGTCGGAAGTCTTCCACTTTTTTTCTGCTCCTCTCTTCCACCACTCCTGATGTCTTTTCCAGGGACTGGTCTCTCCGAATAACATGCCCAAAGAATGTGGGGAAAAGTGTATGGAGTGTCCATTCTTCTCTAAGCATAATGATAGGCACAGGGTATCCATGATGACGAAGTAACCACACAGATCAGAGAAGCGAGACAAAGCTGAGTCGTGGTCTTGTTTCCATCTAAAGAGAATAATGGTATTGTGGTCAAATGTTGGGGTGTGATCCACATGGTAGGCAGATCAAAACTGTCCGCAGCTCTGTGGGAGAGAATGGGCTTTCTACTCCCCAAAAGCTACAGTCCAGAAATCTATAGGGGCTCCCTAGGAGTCTGCATTGCCTAGACAGGAGAGAGGTTGGGTTCTAATTAATTTGTTTCCAGCTAGAAGTCTTAAGGAGAAGACAAATACTAAATAAATAACATGCAATTGTAAATCTTGACATGTACATTGACAAATGCAATAGAAGATGCAGAGGTAGAAATTTAGTACACGTGTAAGGGGCCTACATGTTAGGTAGATGAAAAGGAGAAATGTGATCCAGACACAAGTAAGGCCTTGGGCAAGTGCTCTAAGGCATGAAACTATGATTCCTGAAATTTCATGATGGTCAATATAGCTACAATATTTTTTTGAAAAGGAGAGCAGGAGTGAGATTGAAATTATGATCATCTAACAGTATTCACATTAAATAGTTCTGAGGGTAGAATAAATTAACAATATAAATAAATTAATAATGATATGACACAGATAAGTAAAAATCAAGAGTTATAGCCATCTGAGTATGGAGTAACATGTGGAGGTCAAATCATAGTGGAGTTTTGGAGTATAATAAAAGACTTTACCCTGATGGGATGAACTTCTAAACAAAACAGACTCAACTGGAGTATAGTGGTGACACATCTAAATTTATTTTTCAAGCATTTATGGCTTTGCTCCTGCATAAGGTGAGTCAGAAGGGCAGAATACCAATGTGAGAAGGATTTATGTTACTTTAAATTTTTGCTCTTTGTTTTATGTGGGTACATTGGTTTTATTATTGTGCGTGTGTTTCCATTTGTTTAACTAAGGCATAAGCATTAAGGAATTGCTGTAATGAATTTAGAAATCCTTAGAATAGCAGTTACATAAATCCAATACATTTTAGTGTTGTGAATGTAAATATGATGAACAAGATGTGGTAAATATTTGAGCAAATGTCAGGTGTGTGTGATAGAAGCCTGAGGTACACTAGTCAATGCTCAAAGAGACAATAGCCCTTCTTTTATCAGTGTCCTTAGGAAATGAAACTGTTTCACACAAGTGATACAGAGTGGGGTCCCAGAGAGCAAAAAAATATTCTGATTGCCTTTGAGAATTACTGCAACGAATTTCTTTTGGTACTAGTCATCTCCAACTTAATTTGCCTCTTTCCCCTTCAAGCAGTGCTTCCCCCTTCCTCCAGAGCTTTCTGCATAGAAGCGCATTATACTGACAGTTCACAATGCACTTCTTCTATTGCACTGGTTCTTCTTTCATCATCTGCCAGTCCTTAGTGTGTCACCCTCTTCCCTAGAGCCAAGCCAGTTTCTAGCAGTGATGTGGTTGCTTGGGGATCACTGTCATTCTAGCAGGATATTAAGAACTGTTCATGTACCCCAGAAGTCTGGTGTATGCGCAGGACGTGGGAGTGTGGGGGCTCAATGACCCCACTGCTTCCTTTCCTCCATCTTCTCCAACCTTTGGCTACACGCCCTCTGATGCCAGTTGACTCATTCATTCTCCTTCATCCATCATCTTGTCTGGAACTGGTCCATGTGTTCCCCGCCTTCCCATTTCCTCTCCCTGGAGCTCTAACTCTAAGACAGAAAAATGCCTTCCTAAAGAGATGAGTGATATCATATCCTTTTCCAAATTGTTTATCTTATCCCTAACCCATGCTACACCCAACACGCTTAATTCCCTGTGTGCCTGAGATGTCCTCCTCACCACTTGTGACTGAATCATATTTATTTTAAAAACACCAGCAGCTCTTGCTACTGAAAATAGTATTGTGCAGCAAAAATGTGTTAAAATGAATGCAATGAACTGAGGAATTATTTTTGATCACCACCCACGTATATCTTTCATAAGTGAAGATTTTCACTTATACTGTTTGAGAAAATAGGGCACACCTGTCAAAAATGAGTTTACCTGATATTTCTAATAATGAACATGCTCTCTTTAGCAACAGTGGACTGATGTAGGCACGGGGGGCGAGGGGGAAGGTTTTCTAAAAATAAATGATCTAGTTCCAGAGGACAGCAGCACCTCAAAACAACCTTCTAGAAGAAAGGAGAATTGTCCCTGTGGGTTTCCGGGACTGCCCATCTTTCTGGGAGCAGAAACTCTCACTTTGTCTCTGTAGAATAGCTGGTGGTTTATAACTGTCGATGTTTTGTTTAGCAGGCCAACACATAATCCCTACACCATAAGGGATATGGAGTTGACTTGATGACAGTGAGTTTGGTTTGGGTTGTTTATAAGGCAGTACATCTTTATAAAGAGAAATGAGAGAACTATAATTGACCTGAGAACAACGAACAAGAACAATATAACTTTTTATGTTTATTGAAAACACACACACATACATACACAAATCATATAGCACATCTAAGGACACAGAAAATACTAATCACCATTAATTTAATCATCAAGGTAGATGCAAGGTTAACTTCAGGGAGCATGTAGGCCAAGCTTCCCAAAACGTCTTCCTTGTTCTCACACAGGGTAAGCAGAGCAATGAGGGCGGGGATGAGAGAAAAACAATTGTGGCTAATGGCATCAAAGTATTCCCAAGTGGGTGGTGGAGGATGTAAATAATTTCCTTATCCATGCAGGATATCACAGCTGCCTCTGCAAAGAGTAGGAAGTCAGTGGGAAGGGTGAAAGCCGAGAGAGAGAGAGAACCCACACTCCATTTCTACATATCTGTGGACTTTTCTCATATGGTAGAAAAGCCAAAGGATAACGTTGACTATAGTAGTTACTTTCTGATTTCTGTTACTACCTGGACATGTCATTGTGGTCTGCTTAGACTTAATATAATAGAAACAGTACAGTATCTACCTTTCCATGTCTGGCTGTTTTCACTTAATGCTTTGGGATCAACTGTATTCTTGCTTATACCCTTGCAAATAGTATTCCACTATTACAAGTATAGTGTTGGTTGCTGATGAACTTTTGGGTAGTTTCTACTCTGGGGATGTTATGAGTTGCCTTTAATGTGATATTTGATAGACATCAAAACTCCAAACTCATGGCCATTGAGTCAGTTCTAGCTCATAGGGGCAGTCTAGAACAGAGAAGAACTACCTGTGTGGACTTGTTGGAGTGTCACTCTTTACAGGCATAGAAAGCCTTGTCATTCTCCCTTGAAGCAGCAGGTCACCATGTGGTTAGCAAGCCCACTGTATATTTAATTTTATCAGAAACTGCTAGGTAGCATGCCAAAGTAATTGCATCTTATGCTTTAACCAGCTACCTATAAGAATTGTCTCACATAACTGGCAATACTTCACGTTGCCAGTCTTTTAAATTTTAGCCATTCTCTTGGGTGTGGAATGGCATCTCCTTGTGGTTTTAATTTTTATTTTCTTCATCACCAATGATACTAACTAAATGAGTATGTATCCAGTCGATGTTTTAAAATAGTTCTTATTTTATACTTTACACATGCTATAATTTCTTTAACCAGGGTTCCTACCAAGTAACAATTAATTCAAGATATTTGCTAGATTACAGTAAAAACCTAGACCCATAAGACTTTTAGGGTTTCACTATCTAGGAACCACTATTGAAACTGAAATTGACATGCAAATTTAGTTTCTCAGACACACTGGCCCTATTCCAAATGCCTAATAACAAATGTGACCAGTGGTTACCATCTTGAACATGTAGCTATAGCAGAAAAGCGAGTCCTCATAGAAAGTTCTATTAAACTGTGCGTTTTTAGGAGATGCATGGGAAGTGTTATTAAGACTATGGGGTCTACAGCACAACATGGAAAGGGAAAGATGAGTGCTTCAGGCATATATAAAAAGAACTTGTGGTTTGGATTTGGTAGCAAATGACATTTATGGCTTCTTTGAGCAATAAATGTCTTGCCAAAGGCTGAAAAATGTGTAGTATGTTAAAGAATGGGAATAAGTGTTGCAGGACCATCGATGGAAATTATTTATGGGAGAGAAAAAGTGCTTGAGAGCCTACACTTAGCTAAGCACAGTGCTTTGCATCTGTCCTTGGTCTTATCTTCACAACCACCTATTGAGGCACAAAGAGAATCTCATTTTGCTCGCAAGTAAAATGAGAGAGGAAGAGATTATCTAAGTAACTTCTCAAAGTCATGCACATATTTAGTAGGAAAAATCAAGATTTAAATTCAGACTATCTAATTCCAGATGCCAGACACTTAGTTAGCAGAGAGGAATACTATTATTTTAGACAAATATATTATTTTTGTTAGATGCTTATATTAAGGAAAAGTAAATAGCACAAGGCATTTTGATGATCAGGCTTACTCATCAAGGATTAATGTATTATAGACCTGAAGAGTGAATAAAGGTCATAATCTTGGGGGATTTACCAGTCTCTAATTGACCAGGAAACCTTGTCTATTTCGTGATTTTTACATCCCAGTCCAAAATTTCCCCACTCTATCCAGGACCTTCTAATGTGATCCCTTTCAGAGCTTAACTGAATTTTCAGCCAAACAACAGTTGTGGTTGTTAGGTGCCATTGAGTTGATTGTGACATATATCAACCCTATGAACAGCTTAACTGCCCTATACTCTGCCTTTCTCACAATTGTTCTGAAACCTGAGTCCATTGTTGAAGCCACTGCTGTCAATCCATCTTCTTCAGAGCCTCCTTCCCTTTCTTTTACTGCCTTTCGACTTTACCAAACCTGATGTCCTTATCCAGGGACTGAACTTGCCGGGCAACCTGTCCAAAATATGCAAGACAAAGTTTCACTTCTCTTACCTTTTTTGTTTGTTTGTTTGTGTGTGTGGCATCACTGCCCTGGTGGGAGTAGGAAGCCCGACCTTATTCCTGGAGAGCTGCTGCTGGATTTGTACTGTCAACCCTGTTTGCTACGGTCCTGCACACAACCGCTACGCCACCAGGGTTCAGCCCTCCATTACCTTTAAGGACACTCTGGCTGTACTTTTTCCAAGAGAGAATTGCTTGTCCATTTAGCAGTCCACTATATTTTCTATTCAAACTCAGCAATTATTTTCTCTTTCTTATTCAATGTACAATGTTCACATGCATACAAGATAATTGAAAATACCATCATAGATTGGGTCAGGAATACGTTAGTCCTCAAAGTAGCATGTTTGCTTTTCAATGCAATGCAATGCAATGTGTGTGTCATTTGATCTCTTGACTACTGCATCCACGAACATTGTGGATTCAAGCCAGAAAAAGTTAAGCAACTTCAATCTTTTCTACATATGTCATGATATTAATATAGCCCAGTTGGTCTTCTTTAACTCTAGTCCTAATTAATACTGAAGATGGCAATCCTTGATCTTCACTTACAACAAAGTCCTCTTCACTCACAACAAGCAAGGTGGTACTATCCACATATCTCGTTAGTCTTCCTCCAACCCTGATGCTTCCTGAATTATTTTTTCAGCATCAGCTTGGATAATTATGGTGAAAGAATACAATCCTGAGTCATATCATTCCTGATTTTGAGCCATACAGTCCTCTCTTGTTCTGCTTGCACAACTGTCTCTTGATCCATGTGCAAGTTCCTCGTGAGCAAAGCTAAGTGCTCTGGAATTGTGAGTCTTCTCGAGGTTATCTGTAGTGCCTTACAGTCCACACAGTTTAATTCCTTTCCATCGTAAAGAGAACACAGATAACATCTCTCTGGTATTCTCTCTTTTGACCTAACAAAATCTGACATCAGCAATGTTATCCCTTGTTTCATGCTTTCTTCTGAATCCAGCCTGAACCTCTGCGCAGCTGCCTGTTAATGTACTGCTTCAAGCATTGCTGAATTATCTTCAATGAAATTTTCCTTACATGTGCTCTCAAAGTTATTGTATCATAATTTCAGCCTTCTGCTGAGTCACCTATATTTGGTACATGGGTGCAAATATGGATCTCTTTCAGTCAGTTGGCCAAGTAACTGTCTTCCAATTAAGATTCCGGTGTTTCATTAGCTTGTTGAAGCATTTCCATTGGTATTCCATCAATTCCTGGAGCCTTGTTTTTGAGCCCAAATCCATCTGTCATCAGCAATGATAGTTCTTGTTCCACAACCTCTTCTGAATCTGGCCTGAAATTCTAGCAGTTCCCTGTTAATGCACTGCTGCAAACATTAGTGGATGATCTTCAGCATTAGTATTAGAGAGATGCAAGTAAAAACAACAATGACATATCATCTCTAGACTTAATAGTGAAGTTCAAAACAAAAAAAACAAAACAAAACAAATGTTGGTGATGTTGTAGAGACACTGGGGCCGTCATACACTGCTGATAGAACTGTAACTTTGTACAGGCACTATGATTCCTTAAAAGCAGGAAACAGAAATACCATATGACCCAACAATCCCGCTACTTGGCAAATATCCTAAAGAAATAAGAGACACCACATGAGTTGATACATGAACGTTCATATTCATTGCGGGACTATTTACAATAGCAATAATATAGGGGGGAACCTAAATTCCCATCAGGATATTAAACAGTGTAAAAAGTACAATGATGAATCTTTAAAATTTCATAACATAACATAGATGGACCTAGAGGACATTATGCTGAATGAAAATTTTCAATCACAAAAGGACAAATACCTTGTAAGACCACAGGGAACCTTTTAATCCAAATAACCAGTGGACTGTTCAATCTTCAGTTTCTATCACCCAGAAACCAGAAGAAGTAGATGGTGCCTAACCTCTAATTACTACTCTGAAAAGGATCACAATAGAAGGTCCTGGATTGAGTAGAAGAAAAGTATGAACTCAAAACCATTTTTAAAAAGCACCAAAACAAGATTAGACACACTTGTTAGATAGAGACTGGTGGAACTTCTCAGATTGTGATTCTCAGTCCCCCTTCAAGACTGAAACTGAACTTGTCTTCATGGCCAAACTGTTAGCCACTCTATAGGCAGGCTTATAAGACATCTGGGAAGTACACATTCCTTAAAATAGCTAATCATATGCAATCAAAAGGTGAACATTTGCTTTGTGTCAAAGTACAGAAGGTAGGAGGGGTTCGGATAGAAAGTTGAATGGAAGGATGAGGAGGGAGGAAGTGGAATGAGTGTTATTATATTGTGGGGATTACTAATAGTGATATAACGAAATGTGCAAAAATTGTTACATGGAAAATTGATTTGCTTTGTAAACTTTCACTGAAATCACAGTAGAAGATTTCAAATAAAAAAGGAAGCAAGGTATTTCATTTTCTCCTTGACTAAAAATAATGTTCATCAATACTTTAGTCAAAATGTTAAGCTTTCTTTTTATTAATAGGAAATAATTGTGAGACCAACAAAACACCAGAAAGTTTACCAAATCTGTCTGAGATTGAGCAAAAATGTATGTCTAAGTTAATGAAATATAGGATTTCCTCCATGAGTTGTCTTTTCTCATTCTCCTCATTCACAATTTGAGAGTGTGATCCAGTTTCTTTTAAAGAACTGATGCTCCAGTGTAAGAGTACATCTGGGGCTACCATAGGCGAGAGCATTGAATCCAGAGTATAAGAATCCCTTAGTTAACAAGAGTAGGTCATAATAAACTGAGACTAGGGTGTAACTCCTTTTCAAGCTGTTGGTGTTAGCTCTAGAGTGCTGACAACAGGGAAAATAAACAGTTAACAAAACAGTATGACTCAGACATAGTACATAGTATGTTTGTAGAAAGCAAAGTCTGGTTTGTTCTTTGTAAGCCACGTAGTTCCTCCTGAGTTTCTTTTGAAATGAATTCAAGTTTTGTAAGAGAAATGTATTAAGAAATGTGTAGAAGAAAACTACAATGTTTGGTAGTGGTTGAAGTACAGTCATTTGGGGGGAAGTAATCATTATATCTGATTCAGACTCTATCTCTGATGACATCCTAGTATTCCATAGATGTCAACCAATTAAAATACAGGTAAAAAGTACATGTGCAGGTATTGTTTATTTTAAAATATTTCCTTTATATTACAATATAAATTGCTGGATTCTTCTCTTGATTACTTTATTTCTACATACAAATTATAAACATCTTAATAGAATATTTGATGGAAAATATGCATCAGAATACATTTCCAACTTAAAGATATGTCGACTTTGTGGTTCTGCAATTCTGCTTGTCACTGTTTTCATTGTTAGGTTATTCTATTCATCTTAATGAATATTTTTGAAAATTACTTACAATAGAAAGACTTAAAATCTACTTCCATTTGGAAGTATTGATAGTACATATTAGAATAAAGTACAGATTATATATTTGATCTTAAAATAAAACTCCCAATTCATTATCTCTTTACCTTAAGAAAAATATCTTTAAGTATTAAAGCGATAAGTTAATAGTGTCCTTAAGTTAGGAGAGTCAGATTGATGCTGAACTTCTCATAACAGTGTCTAACACTGCACATTAGGAGACCATAAAGCAAAGATATGGTTCTGAAGGTGAGAAAGAAATGCTCAGGTGCATAAGAACTCAGAAAACTAACAGCCTACACATCACATGTTTTAAATATTATTTAAGGACACATTGCTACAAAAATCTCATTGCCATAGGTCAAATTTTGACACGTATCATGACACTCTATGAATTTTTCAAAGCATCCACTTGTTCCTAATGCTCTACTTACATATGACTCTCTTAAATCCAACCCTTTGAAAATACTGATTCTTTTACCCTAAGTTGTTCTTCTCCCTTCCAAAGAAAGAAAAAGAGTGGTGGATCAAAGGCTGGCTTCCGTAGAGAAGCTAAGCCAGTGATATTTATATTTGTATCTATATTTATATCTCTATATTTGCATTTACATTTACATCAAATAAATTATTCACACAATTGCAAAGGTGGGTCAGTTACAAGACCCTGGGTCAGATATCAGAGCGAAGCTTCTGCTGACACATGCAGCTACAGGTACTGATGAAACCTGTGTTAATAAGTCAGGTGACAACCTTCTAGCTGCAGAGGCAAATGAATCCAGGTAAGAGGGTAGGCAGTTACCTCCCTGGGTCAGCAGGTCAGACTGCTAGCTCAAGTTCAAAGAACCAGAGGTTAACTAGTCAGATGCAGAATAGAAAGCCTGCAAGAAACAAACAAGTTTTTCCACAGCATCCTGTACTCATACTGGAAATAGGTCATATCATTGAGGAAACCTCATGGAGAACTACCAGATGTTAACTGCTACATCACTGAGAATCATGAAGTCAATTCGGCATAAATTCTTAACCACCACAAAACTCCCTGCCAATGAGTATATCACAAAGTGATCCAATAGGACAGAGTAAAACTAACCACGTGCGATTCCAAAACTGCAACTCTTTATGGAAAGCCTCATCACTCTCTGGAGAAGCTGTAGTGGTTTTGAATTGCTGATCATGTAGTTAGCAGCCTCATGTGCAACCCACTGTACCATCAGGGTTTTCTCTAGCTATCACAGAGAAATTGGTCATGAAATTGGAGGACACATGGTAGAAGGGGAAGGTGGGGGTATAAATGAGGACTCAATCACAAGGATCAACATGTAACTCTCCTTCCAGGGGGATGGACACCATAAAAGTGGATGAAGTGTCAAAGAGGATGATGCAAGATATAAAAATAATAATCTACAACTTATCAAGAATTCATGAAGGAGGAAGGACTGAGGAGGGAAGGGGAAAATAAGGAGCCGAGACCAAAAAGAAAGAAAATGCTTTGAAAGTGATGATAGCAGCATATGTATGTGCATATGTGCTTGACAAAATGAATGAATTTATGGATTGTGATAAGAGATGTATGAGCTCCCAATAAAAGTGTCCATAATAAAATAAATAAATACCAGCTATCTGAATAAAAACCACAGGAAGTATAGGAAACTATACACAGATACTTTGACATAGACGGAAATGCTTGGAAGATTTGCCTTGGCTTGGTTCTGTATTATAGCAGTGTTTCAGGTACTGTTTCTTAATTTTCAAATTTTAATTACAAAAGGCATATGAGGCTGCTTATTGGTTCAATCGTGAGGATTTTGATCTTCATAAGTTGTAATCCATAATCCAAGGCTATACTCTTTGATCGTCATGAGCAAAAATTTCAAGTCCTCTTCACTTTGGCAGGCAAGGTTGTTCCGCTTGCATATCTCAGGTTGTTAATATGCCTTGTTTCAATCCTGATGCTCTACTCCTCTTCATAGAATAGAGGTTTTCTGTTGATTTTGCTCAGCATCAGATTTAATAAATATGGCGAGATGTTACAACCCTGAGGAATACTTTTCCTGATTTTAAACCACATAGTATTCCCTTGTTCTGTATGCACAACATGATCCATGTACAATTTCCTCATGAATGATATGAAATGTTATGGAATTCCCATTCTTCTCAAGTTTATCTCTAGTTTATTATCTTCCACACAATTGAACGCATTTGCATAGTCAACAAAACACAGGGAAGCTTGTTTCTGTGATTCTCTGCTTAAAATCCATCTGAATATCTCTTGTTCCACATCCTTTTCTTGTTCCACATCCTCTTCTGAATATGGTTTGAACTTTGGGCAATTACCTGCCAATATACTACTGAAAACAGTTTTGGCTTTAGGGGATGTTTTTTTATAATAAAGATGTTTCTTCTGGTGCAGGTACCCATGGGGGCACTGGAATTTCCCACCCATGCAGTTAAGGACTGAGAATATTACCAGGTGAAACCACCCAAAGCAATTTCAGATTCTCTCCTGACATACCTGTTGATCTGTTTCTTGTTGCTGTCTTTTTAATGATCTTTTATTTTCTTCAGATGTGAAGTAAAAGAGCCAAACAGAAAAATTCAAAGGGCCAATCTATTATACCAAAAGTTCAAAATTTTGGAGTTGGAAAACTAAAAGGAAAGAACATGCACAGAATATTTGAAACTGAAAGAATTCAAATAAAAGTCAAACCTCAAGTTGAAATATTGCAAGAGTCTGCAGAAAATACGTTGAATGATGTAGAAAGCATCTCCAAAAGATAGAAAGGATACAAAAAGTCCCTGGGTCAAACTAGTCCACATTCTACTATTTCAGGAGGTAGCATCTTGGCAAGAACCAAAGGTCCTGAAGGAAGAACTACAGCTGCACTGAAAGCATTAGCCAAAATGACTCCAGGAAGTGATGGAATGCCAACTGAAATGTTTCCACAGCTTGATGACACAGTGAAGGTACTCACTTGTCTATGCCAAGAAATTTGGAAAACAGTTATGTGGTCAACTGATTGGAAGAGTTCCGTATTTGTGCCCATTCTACAGAGAGATGACTGAACAGAAAGCTCAAATGATAGAACAATAGCACTGACATCCCATGCAAGTAAACCTTTGCTGACGATCCCTCAGTAACAATGCAGCAATACATTGACAGGGAGCTGCCAAAAGTTCAGACCAAATTCAGAAGAGCACATGGAACAAGGAATGTCAATGCTGATATCAGCTGAATCTTGGCTGAAAGCAAACAGTGCCAAAATGTTTGCTTGTGTTTCGTTGACTTTACAAAGACCTTTGACTGTATGACTTATAGCAAACTGTGGATAATCTTGAGAAGAATAAGCATCCTAGACATTGCGCTCATAAGGAATCTACACATGGATCAAGAGACTGTTGCTAAAACGTAACAAGGAAATAATGCATGGTTTAAAAGCGGGAAAAAAGTGTTCCAGAGTTGGAACATGAGACGTCTTACATGAGACGTCTCACATGAAACATATTAAATCTGATACTGAGGAAATCATCCAAGAAGTTGAATAAGATCAAGAGCAATGTGGCATCAGAATCGCACAAAAGTTTATAAGTAACTTGATATGCACCTTCTTGCTGAAAGCATGGGGAATTTGAAGCACTTGTTGATGAAGATCAAGGACTATTGCCTTCAGTATGGATTACAACTCAATGTGAAGAAAACCAATATCCTCACAAGTGGACCAATTGGCAAAATCATGATAAATGGAGAAAAGCTTGAAGATGCCAAGGATTTTTGTGGTTCACAATCAATTTTTATAGAAGCAGCAGTCAAGATATCCAAAGGCAAGTTGAATTAAATAAACATGCTGCATGAGACCTCTTTAAAGTGTTGCAAAGCAAGCACGTTACTTTGAGGGGTCTGGCACATTTGACCCAAGGCATGGTGTTTTCAATTGCCATGTGTGCCATGAGAAAGTTGGAGATCAGATATTTCCTTCATATGTCAAGAAAATACCAGAGAAAACTCGATGAATATTTTCACTATGACATTGATGAAAAATAATGAAAATACCATGGACTTCCAAAAGGAGAGCTAGGTCTATATAGGAAGAAGAATTGCCAGAGTGCTACTTAAAGGCAAAGATGTCAAAGCTTCATTTCCTGCACTTTGGTCATGCTGTCCGGGAAGACCAGTGCCTTGAGAAGGACGGCGTGCTAAATAAAACATGTAGGGGGGAAGAGAAGGGCGTGAGAAAGAGGAAGGTCCTCACTGAGATGGATTGACACAGTGGCTGCAACAAAGGGCTCAAACATAAGAACAACTTTGAGGCGGCTGCAGGACCAGGCAGTGTTTGGTTCTGTTGTCTGTAACGGAGCTTTGAGTCAGAACTGACTCATCAGCACCTTGCAACAACACTCCAGGTCTGACTGTCCTGCAATCCTTTCTATGTGGGAGATCCAAGGCTTACATTTGTCCAGCATCCCTCTTCCTCAGCCTATCGCCACCCCCTCAAATCTTCCACATTGATCAGAAAACAGGATTTTCCTCTCCATTTTTTTTGTCCAGCTGTCTCCGTCTTAGCCGGCTGGCCACCCATTGCTCTGGAGAGAAACTGAAGCAGCTACTAAGATTCTCCAATACCCTCCTGACTATATCACACATCCTTTTCTTTTCAGCATTTCTCATTAGCTTGAATTGTTTTCCTGCTTTTTTGAAATACGAAGTTTATTGTTGTTAGTTGCCTGTGGTTTGGATGCACAACACCCCATGTGCAACACAACGAAACGCAGCCTAGTCCTATTCCACTCTCATTGTCGGGGTAAGTTAATTGTTATGAGACAAAGCAATTTCATTGGCTGATTTTGGAAATGAGATCACCAGATGACTTTTTTCTAATTTGCTTGTCTAGAAGTTTAACTAAAACCTATTTAGCACCTTAGCAACAAGCAATCCTGTGCTGACTGCTGGGAAGTGGTGATTCGTGAAGTGTACGGGCCAGGAGTTGTACTTGTGAGAAGGTCAAGATGTGAACGTGGGGGAAAGGAAGCATTCTGTCATGGATCCACCACCTGTCCCCTTTACTAATATGGAAGGTTCTCAAAAACAAGGGCATGATGACTATTCAAAGTGTTACCCTCAGTGCCTGGTTCTCAAAACATATATAATGAATAAATGAAGTACTGGGAGCATTCTCTCGCTTGTATGCATTTAGGTAATTGAATGTTACATTTTATAGCATTTGTAGCAGGACATCAAGAAAGAAGTTTCAGAAATTAAAGTTTGAGTTCAGATGAGGATGTAGACTAAGGGATATCATTGTGGATGTCTGATGGATCTTATCTATGGACAGAGAACATCAAAAAGATGTTTCCTGGTGTTTCACTGAGTATGCAAAGACTTTGACTTTGCGGATGAATAAATTATGAATTACATGGCACAGAGCCTTACGTAAGCCTTTCAGAACATTTCATGGTGCTCAAGCAGAATCTATGCAATAGACAATAGTGACTCATTGGAACAGTATAAGGGGATATTCTCTGGTTTAAAGTGAAGAAAGGGTGCAGTAGAGATATAGCCTGTCACCTTGTTTATTCTATCTACATGCTACCAGGGATCCTCAGTATTTTTTAAACAGGGGGCCAGTTCCCTGTCCCTCAGACCACTGGTGAGTTGGACTATAGTTAAAAACAACAACAACAACAAAGAACGATGAACAAATCCATTGCAGGCTCAGGATGAGTTGGCTGCTAGGTAGGAACAGCAGTGTTGCCAAAAACACCTATTGGACTAGATAAATGCCCTGGGAGGATCACATGTGGCCCAGGGTCATAGTTTGAGAACCCCTGGTGACCTGAGGAACTGTACTAAATGAAGAACTTAGAGGATTGGGAGAAGACTCCTTAACAAACAGCAATGTTTCAGATAGCAGATATACCTTGCTTGCTGAAAGGAAAGAACACTAGAAGCATTCACTGATGAAGATCAAATACCACAGCCTTTAATTTAAATAAAATTTTCTCACAACTAGCATAATGAACAATGTCACGACAAAGGGATAAAAGAACAAACTTGTCAAAATTTTCATTTTGCTTAGAATCTACAATCAGTGCCCATGGAAGCAGCAGTTAAGATATCAAACAAATTCCAAGTCTAGTCCAAATGATTTATTTAAAGGACTAAAAATAAAATTTAAAAAATCAGAGATTCCACTTTGAAGGCTCAGATGTACTTGACTCAGTGTTGGTATTATAATTTGCCTCATCCATATGTGAAAGTTGGATAATGAAAAAGGAAGAACAAAGAATTGAGGCCATGGCTTTATAATGTTGACAAAGAATATTGTCTATACATTAGAACACCAGAAGGAAAATGACATTGGTCTTGAAGAAAGTACAGTCAGAATGATGCTTAAATGCGAGGGGAGGGGGTGAAACGCCAGCTTGTGTACATGTACATGTTATCAGGAGAGACCAGACTCTGGAAAAGGACATCATGCTTAGTAATGGGGAGCGTTTTAATGAGATTAATTGACGCAGTGGCTACAATGATTACGACGAATGTGCAGGAACGGGCACTGTTTTGTTCTATCATATATAATTGCGCTATGAAAGCAGCTGGATGTTATTTAATAACAACAAGAACATTACATTTTCTTAGTTCCTATTGAAATAAATCATCATTTATCTCCAGTATCATCTGCTAGTCCATGTTCTGCATAAGCCAGGATGTCATCTTGTACAGGGCAAATAATTTGACTTTAATAGAATGTAGAGTTATCTTATACTTTATCATGTAAAGTGTTGATATCAAGAATTGAAATGGGTATCACTTTGGTGTTTCCCCTCTTCTCTAAAGACATAGTTTCTATTTTTGTGATTCTTTCCCTGATTTGACCAAATTTCTTGGTTTGACATAACAGACCACAGTCAACAACTAAGTTCATGTAAGGATCTCCTTTTGAAGGAACTAGAAGTTTAAAGAGCACAGATAAAGTTCCAGGTGAAAGTAGATGACTATAAATATTATAAGTGCCAATGCATTTATTCACAGTGTGTAAGATGTTAGTTATTGGAGAATTTAGTAATTCCAGTTTAGGGGTTTGTGTGTTAATTCATGAAAATGACCATGGCATAATTCTCACTCAGACCCTGATACTATTTGTAAAAACTCAAGATCAATTTTTTAAAACAATTTCTTAACTTCACCTTTGAGTCTATCACACACATTTTAGCAGAAACAAAAGGAGACAGTTTTCAATATATTTATAAACTATTATTAGGATCCATAGAGTAGGCACTAGAATGCATGGTAGGTTAGAAACATTTGTCGTAAGAATGTCCTAACCTCATAGGTAGATGAGGACATCCTCAATTTATGGGACCAATAAGAGTAGCTACTGTACTGGAATTTCTTGAAAGTGTCCCTCCTCATCCCAGTTTAGGACCAGAATGTACGCAGGACTGGTTTCCTACTGGTGCTCACATTGCAGAATGCCATGACACAGCAAGAGTGCTGCAATGCAATGTGATTTTAATGACACCTGGTGTCACTCTATGATGCACCATAAAATGCCTTAATTGGAAGTAGGTACAAAGTTCATGGACTGAAAATATAGAAGAGATTTACTTCTAGCTCTGTGAGAAGATCTATTTATGAGAGCTGCTTTGTTCTCCAATGTTTTTAATGTAGTGTACCTATCATAAAATTAAAGTTAATAATAATCAGTTGCATTTACTGAGTATTTACTAGAAATGGTGCTACTGTTTATTGGGTTTTATGCCTCTTCTCTCATTTGATCTCCCTACCCTTAGAAAAAGGACCCCAAGGGTCGGTTCAGTGTAGGGGTGAGAGGGTGGGCTGCTAACCACAAGGTCAGCAGTTTGAAACCACTAGCTGTTTGTCTGGACAAAGATGAAGCTTTCTATTTTGGGAAAGAGTAACCATCTCAGAAACTAACAGGAGAGTTCTACCTGGTCCTCCAAGGTCATATGAATCAGAATTGATTCTGTGGCAGTGAGTTCCTCTTTGCTTTCGTTTGAATAGTGCTATCAGTTAGGCGTGATCTTGCTTACCACCAGGTTGGTGGTGCAAACTTCCCAGCTACTCTTTTGAAGAAAGATGAGGTTGGCTGTTCTTGTCTCTCAGAATGCCTAGCTGAAACACTAACAGTGGGAATCAACTTCATGGCAGCAGGTTTAGGTTTTTTTAAGTTACCATCAGATAAGCATCTTATTTTTCACAGGAGGACTTTGTCTTCTGAATAGGAAGTAGCAAATGTGATGGAATTTGTATGTGAAAATACATCTTGGTTTGAATCTAATGCTCAAAATAAGTGTAAAGCTATTTTGCTTTCCAAATGTTATAGTATTCACCTCATCCACATAATTGATTCCCCTCTAGATTTCCAAATGAAGAAAAACAAAGAAATCTAAACAGTTGCCAGTGTAATGATCTCAGTTTTACTTCCAATTAAAGGGAAACATTGTTGATGACAGATATGGCCACTTATACTCATCTCAAAAAGAGGATAGAAATGATGGAAGAAGAGAGCAAAATAGAATAGCTATGGAAGGAACGAGGTACAGCCCTGCCTGAGCGTCACATAAAATCTTACACCTTCATATTGAAATTTGTTTGCAGGCCTCGGAATCTCTCTGAATTAGAGAGGAGACAGAGGAGAAAGAGTGAGAGAGACAGAGAATATTCAGACCCCCATTGCTCCTGGAAATGCAGTATCATCCTTTAGGCCTTCATTTATATCTGCTGCCAAGGGGTCCTTTAGGGACCTTTCCATCCTTCCAAAAAAGGATTCCATGGAATCAAAGGCCATATTAAACCATGCCTGGATTATGAGTGAAGCTGCTATCACAAGATCAGCAGTTCCAACCCACCAGTCACTTATTGGGAGAAAGATGAGGTTTTTCTGCTCCTAAGATTTCTCAGCTCAGACACCTTTCATACAAGGTTGCTTTGAGCCATACTCTGCTTCATGGCAATGGGTTTAAGGTTTATTTTCCTGTTTTTCCAAGGTCTGTGAACCTTTCTTAGCCTCTGAAGTTTAGCAATTACTTGTCTGTGCATGTGGCCAGTATCACACTGTGACTGAGTTCTTGAAGAATAGAGACTTGAGCATAGTCATATAGGGGTAGGTTTAAAAATACATCAATTAAAATCACAGAAATATATCAAACAAAAATATTTTAAAATGACAAGTTATTGTTTCTTTACATCTAGATAGAAGGGCATGCTTCCACTTCCCTAACCTTTCTATGAAGACTTCTATGTTTTACCATTTAATTCATGTTGAAATACATTTAGCATATCGAGGGACCCAAGTTAAGTTCCTTTTAAATGTTCTTTGAATTTGAGAAACAAAACCAAGTCTGAAGAGGCAAGATCAAGGTCAAAGGTGCAAAATGCTCCCAGGAGAGACCTAGCAGGGGCCTTGTCCTGATAGAAAACAAGACATGATAACACAAAACAAACCTTGGGGCAACTTTCCTAATCTTTTTCTCATGGTGGAGTTATCTGGCCCAGGTGATTCCCTGGAAAGTCCCTGGCTGGACATGTGTTTTGTTTTGTCTTGCTAAGTTACCTTAAGGAGACTAAGAGAAGTGCACAAAGGAGCTTCAAAAAGTGTAAGGAAAATGGGATTCATAAACAATATAATTTCCCAAGAACTTTTGAAGCTTTTTGTGTCACTGGGAAACATTGGAGGTGGCTACTATCCACTGATGATAGAGACATGCTAATCACTCCTGGTTTGGAATAAACCTGCATGTGAAATGGAACCCAAATAGCAATACTTTTTAACTCACCCTCCTATTGCCCCTATTCTTGTTCCTTGGGAGCATGTGTGTGTGTGTGTAGAGCAAAACAAGTAGGTTATACAAAATGCACTTTTGACAAATGTAAACAGGAGAGAAGGAGTGATTCATGTCTGTTTATCCCATCCTGGTAAATGCATGCTATGATTTAGCCTACTCACTGTGATGTGCTATTAAAAAATAATTTGCCTTAGCAAAGTTTTCCAGAAATAGGACAGAGGCACCATGACCCACATTCCATGAAAGGTAGTTTTACAGAAGCCACCAAGAAAGGGAGGTATATCTCTAGGACTAGGAGACATTTATAAGAAAGAACAATATTCTTCTCCCCTCCTTTTTACATCAAGTAAAACTCCAGTTTTGGAGTTACTACGTCGAAAGCAAAAGAAGAAAATAAAAAAATCCACCACATTGCCATTGAGTGGATTCCGACTCAAAGCCACTCCGTCGGACAGGGAAGACCTGCCCTGTGGATCTGAGACTGTGATTCTTTTTAGATAGTAGCAGGTAGGGGGTTTGAACTGTTGGTCTTGGCTTCACAGCCAAATGCTTAACCACTATGCTACCGGGACTCCTTTAAACCTGAACAAAGGAGTCTTTAATGATAGCATATTAGCATTTGAGCGCTGTGTGAGAGGATGGGACAGTGTGTCTCTCAAAGTCTCAAGTACAAAGACCAGGTTTTAGGGTTCATGACCACCTAGTGGGTGTTTAATCACGACAAGTAGATAAAATGAAGGAAAGCTGATTCATTTGATGAGCCTTGGTTGTGTAATAGTTATGCATAACTATTTATGTGTAATAGATATAAGATCAGCAGTTCAAAACCACCAGCTGTTCCTCCTGAGACAGACAGGACTGAGTCTAGAAAACCCAGGCAGTACTACCTCTGTCTTATTTATTCTGTCGCTGTAAGGGATTTATGGTTGTTCATGTTTGGTTTTGTATAGATTAAATAAGTCTCCATGGCACTGTCGTGTAAGTATTGAGCTGCTAAAGGCAGTGTTGGCAGTCCACACTCATTCCTCAGAAGAACTAAGAGGCTGCTTTCCTGAATATTTTGAAAGCCTCTGACACCCTAGAGGATTACTAAGAGTCAGAATAGACTGCAGGGCAGTGAGTTTTTGTTGGGTTCTTTAGGTAAAACCATTGAACTATCCAGCGATCTTCTTTGCAAATGTCAGTTTATTTCTGAATTCTTGCAGCAGTGGGTTAGGGGTTCCAGATGTCATAGACTTCTGACTGCAAGCATTGCAATTCAAACCCACTCGTCATTCTGGGAGCACCCCCTGTGGAATTGATGGGTTTGGAGTTTTGGCCAACACCAGCAGTGTAAAACTTACCTCCATTTGCAAAGCTGTCATTTCTCCTATAAGATGAGGCCTACCCCAGCCAAGTCCACCGCCATTCAGTGGATTCTGGAAAGAGAATTGCCCTACAGAGTGTCCCACATGGCAAACATTTAAGGAGACAACCAGGCTGTCTCTTTGTCCTTCTCCCACTAAGAGCCTAGGTAAGTTTCAACAGAGAGCTTTGACACCCCACCCCCACCCCCTCCACCCAGCACACCTTAAAATGAGGCCAATGAAGCAGGTGCAGTGGGGCAGGTTGAAATCTTCTGTGCATAAAGAGTACATGTCCAATGAATATTCCATTATGTTGATGATTTCCACTCGAGGAAATGGGAAGGTGGCAGAGGGATGGTTGGAACTGGTGGGAAAGTCTCCATGTCCCATGGATACAGGCCTGTCTCAAAGGAAGCCTTTTCGCTATTAGAGACTTCCACTCTGGTGGCGCTGTCCTCTGAAAGGCCTTTTCCATTTCAGTAGGGAACATCTTCCTTTGAGTCCTGGACCTTTGTCATTTTAAGAGCAGTGGGTTCTCAGGCGCAGTGGTTTTCAGTCTTCCTAATGCAGCGACCCTTTCATACAGTTCCCAAGGTGGTGTTGATCGCTCTACCCACCCCCACCCCCCATAAAATTATTTTCGTTGCCACTTCATCACTGTAATTTTGCTACTGTTATGAATCCGTCAGCTCCTGTGAAAGGATCGTTGGACCCCCAGGTTGAGAACCGCTGATGAGAGGTTTGGGCACTTGTGACAGCCAGATGCGACTTCCGCGAGGGCGTGTGGATCGGGGGTCCGCCCGCGTGCCGCGAGAGGTGACATCTTCATGGGGCTCCCGCCCTCCACGTGTATGGTGGTGAAGAGGCCACTTCGCTCTCGGGGCGCGGCCGGCCACCTCCTCCGCGTGACGTCAGGCCGGGTCCCTCCCCGCCCAGGCGCAGCAGGCGCCTATAAAGCGGCGGTGCGGGCGCGCCCGGGAAGAAAGGTTCGCACGCCAGGTGCCCGCACCCCGTGGGAACTTCGGAGCGCTCGCACCTCCACCGGCCTGAGCCCCGCCGCGCCCCGGAGCGCCTAGCACTCGCCTCGTCCTCTCCCCCCCACTCCCCCTCCTCCTCCTAGCTCGGGTCCGAGTGGCCCCGAGACTGAGACGACGCCGCAGCCCCCGGGGACCGATGAGAAGCTCGCCGCTGCCGCCGGCGCCCGTGGTGCTGTCGCTGCTGATCTTCAGTACAGGTGAGGAGGGCCCGCCGAGCGGCCCGGGACAGCTCGGGACTTGGGGACTTGGGCTTCTGGAAGACCCTTGGGCGCCCCCACTTCTCCCCAGCCAGAGGGTCTCTCCGCCCCGCGCTCCTCAGGTGTCCTCCCTAGGAAGAAGGCAGGTGTCCTACAGGTCCCAGGACAGATCCAGGAAGCGCAACCCTGGAGATCCTGCAAGCCAACTCTTCTTTTCAGAATCAGAGCGGAACTGATGCCCGCAGATCTCCCCGGGCGCAGAGGAGTCTGGGGCTGGACCCAGAGCGCTGCTGCCTGCCTAAACGCTTCATCTCTGTCTGGGACTTTAGTATTACCTTCCGCGGATGGCCAGCCAGCCTCCCAGTGTCCCGGAAGGAAGTTAGAAGGGCCACTTTGAGGCTGATTCCTTCAGCACTGAAAGACAGCCGGCCTTCTGTTAGACAGGGAGCTGCCAATTGAAGGGTTGGCATTTCGATCCCACCAGCTGCTCTGCGGGCGCCCAGTCTTCCAGGAACAATGCAGCCGAGAAGGTGGCATCTCCGTGAGTTGGCATGGACCACATGACAGTGGGTTGGATTTTTTTGATAAAAAATAAAGCAGGGGAGGTGTCTGGGCCCCCAATGTGACCTATGATGCCTTTTCTACACTCTATACAAACAGTAATAAGACTAGTTATCCTCGTGCCATTTGTTCTTTATATTCCTTTTGGTTTTCATAGACATTTGGTTACAAATAGGAGGATGTGTTAAGAAAATTAATATCCAGAACCCACCTTTTAAAAAGGATCAGAATCATAATCTGGCCAAGACAGATGTGTTTGGAATGTGAAGAGGGAGAAAATATAGAGGAGTCTATAGCCATCATCTGCCCAATAGCGATCCTTGATAAAAAAAATTTTATTTGGCAGTATTATTTTTTAATGTGACAATTAATGTAGTCTATCTCTGGAAAAGTATAGCGTGACAAAAGATGCACTGTCCTTGGAAGCTGTGCATGCTTGTGGGCAAAAAATGCCAAGTGGTTTCATAAGTGACTCCATCACAAACACTAGCACATGTGCAATAACTACTTCCATATCAGAAGATAAACATTTCTCCTAAGCACAGCGGCCTGGTGAGAAAGGCATCCTACTTCACATTTTCAGTCCCTTCTCATTCCTTCTCCCTCAGGGCATTATGCTGCTGAATCACACCTCAAAGACGCCAACTCTGAGCTAGGGGAGTCCTTTTCTGGGGACCAGAGTACAGATGGCTTTGAGGTGACAATGCCCTCGACAAGTGAGATGCCCTTTGGAAGCGAGATTTCCCCAGTGAGTGAAATGCCTGCCAGTGGAGAGCTCTCCTCAGAGACGGACTATGATTATTCAGAAGAGGATACTGATGATGAACCACCTATGCCCGGCTATGTACTAGATGATTCAATCAGAGGTGAGTAAATAATGAGGTCAGATAGGGTAAAAACTGTTTCAAAGCAAGGCCACACCAGGTTTCCCCAGGGACTTTCTTATGTCTGTCCCTGTTCTATTCCCCATTGGGAGAGCTACCGAGTGAGATGGACAGGGCTAGACGTGGACACGTGCAATATTTCCTGAGTTTACCAAATGTTTTGTCTGTTAGTCTAATCTCTATAACCCCGTGGAGAAGTAGAAATTATTGTCATCATTGGACAGGTAAGAGCACTGCAGTTTAAAAGAGATTGTGTTTTGCCCAAGGCCCCAGTGTTAGCAGGCAGTTGAGACAACACTGGAACCACAGTTAGTTTGATTCCCAATATGAGGCGGTTTCCCGTTGTACCAAGTGACCCAGATTTTGAGTAATAGAGACATCAGTCACTCATCTACTTTATGTGCTTGTTTTTGTCCTAGCTCCCTTGCCACCATATAATTGCATCACAAATAAAGAAACAAAATAAAGTAAAGCCTTGAGAAATTGGACATCAGCTATACAGTATTAAGAAACATGTGGCAATGTTGAAAATAATGATAATAATAAGAAAATTAACCTTCTTAGCAGATTATACCAGAGCAATCTGCATGGTTAATACCACAATTTAACTGCAAACACCATCTGTCAATTTTATAATAGTAGGGACCCATGATTCCTCGCCAGTTATAAAAGAGGATTTGTTTAAAATGCGGTATTCCACTGAGATATTTTTCATTACCATATGACTTTTGGAGTTGGAGGGCACTTATGGACTGGCTACAAAATGGTATTGTATAGCAATGAAAATGGCCACGGTGTCAAACTTCAGTGCCTCGTGAAATATAGTGAACACGTTGGGTGCACTCATTTAACATGTTGTGAATGTCCATGTAGTTAATACCTATTGCGATATTTAGCCAAGTGACCACAGCTGTCATTTCTAATCTGACAAAGTAAAATGAAATTCATTTGAAGTGCTTCTATTAGATGATTTCAGTGTAACTGATGGGACACTTTTATCATTAAAGGAAAGTTTCAGTGCAAAAACCTCATAACCAGCTCTTACATGTTCCTAAGTTTGCTTTTGTTAACACTAATATAACATGTTCAATTCTTCATAATATTAATTTGTCATTTTCTTGATCAAATGGATTTTATCTCTGGTTTTCTCGACTCATCACAATATTTCTAATGCTGATGACTTACTGGGTGCTGGATGACTGTTAGGACAGATAGCACTGATATTTTTTCCTTGACCTCTGTCTGATAAATATTTCCTCAAAAAACCTATCCAGGAATTAGTTTAGGAAACAAACGAAGTCCTCCCTCCCTTTCCGTATACGGATAAACTACACCTTGTGTAATTGTAATACTAGGCAAAGGATTCTGGGAATCTTTTCTGTGGATAAATGAAGAAGAATTTCTGAGACATTAAGCATTTTGGGACTCCCAATTTCAAATCAATTGAACACAGAGACGAGTCCCATGAAAGGCATCAATTCATCATCATTCATTGTGCTCTGGGAGTCAGAGAAAGTTGACTGGCTCTAATGAGTAATTCTTGGTTTCCCAAATCCCCTTTGGTAACCAGTGGCAGCCAACAAACTAATACCATTTCATGGCAACCATAGAGAACCTTGTCTTTTTCTGGGTTCACTTGAAATACCAAACCTTTCTGCTGGCTGCTCAAGTAAGAAACATAACAAACCCACTGCCATTTGAATTCAACTTACAGCAACCCTTCTGGGTTTCGGAGGCTGTAAATTGTTACAGGAGCCGAGATGCTTCTCTTTCTCCTTTAGCGCGTCTGAGGGATTTGAACCACAGCCTTGCAGTTCGCAGTCTGGTCCCTAACCCACGATGCTACAAAGACCTTTGTTAATTTCCACTTGTGAAGGTGGAGATAAAGCTGATATGCTAAATCATATCTACATATATGTCACAAGTTTCATTTCAATCAATGGCATTGATCTGTTCCTAAAGGAAGCATTGCATAGTGGAACATTACTAGACTTCGAGAGGCCAGTATTGCAATTTGCTAGTTGCTTGTCTTAGGTAAATTACTTCTCTTAATTGAATTTGCTTCTTCATCTACATCATGTGGCTATAAAACTATGATTTGGGTTAACCACACTAATGCGTATTGCCAAGAAATTGGTGTTTATTACAATGGTAGAAAAGTTTAATGTATTTCAAGGATTTTCTTAGACACATAAATCCTATTATCAATAATAACAACAAAAATGATAATAGTTCTAACAACACAATCACACTCAGAAATATACTTTTAGTCTATGAAAATATCACAGTGGCTCAGACGTTTAAATACCGCACAATAGTGATAAGTCTTTCGACCGCTTATTTTGTAAGTAAGTATGGTGCTAAATAGGGAAATGAGGTGTGGTCTCAAAAAAAAAAATGTGGTCTCACTGCCCTGACTTCTTTTGCTCATGTTTCCAAAATGATATGCTTGATGAAGACTGTTGTTAATAAATTTTATTGTTTCCTTTTTTTAGTGGAACAGGTCATTAAACCCCCCAGAAACAAAACAGAAAGTGGGAAGACATCAGGAAAATCAAAGAAAAAGAGAAAAGGTGGAAAAAATGGAAAAAACAAAAGGCACAGGAAGAAGAAAACTCCATGTGATACAGAATTCCAAAATTTCTGCATTCATGGAGAATGTAAATACATAGAGAACCTGTCAGTGGTAACATGCAAGTAAGTTTTCCTGAATTACAGATTGTTTTTTTAGTTTCTAACACTATGCCTGAAATTTTTAGCTTCAGAAATGATTTGTTTTCAATATATAAAACAGGAGTAAGCAAACTTTTCTTTTTAGACCAGATAGCAAATATTTTAGGCTTCATGGACCAAGACGATTTATCTACCTTTATAACTGCACAGAGCATAACAGTTTAAAGTATATCATTCATTCTTAAGCTTATAAGTTGTGAACAAGAACAGTGGGAATCAGCAAATGGACCCTGGTAAAGAACATATGGAACTCCCCCTCCTCCCCAAGAAAAAGATAAAAAACAAAACAAGACAAAGTCTGAATTTAAATGTGTATGAAACTCTTTTAAAAGTGAACTAAGGAACTTTTCATATAATCTTTCATGTTGTTCTACATCTAATGTCTACCCTCTCAAGAGCACTGCAAACATATAACATGGTAGCGGAATTTATTAAGAGCTTAATAAAACACTGAATTCATGAGGTGGTCATGAAAAAAGAGCAAAAAGAGTGAGAAGGTGTGTCTTCCTGGGATATCACACCCAAACTGATCTCAACTTGTTCTCACCCTAATAGGTATTTGGCTAGAGTGCCTTCAGTGTCTCCTGATTTCACAATACAGATATAGGACTTGTGCTGCTTTTTAAAATATTAGAATGAAATGGCCGCTTATAACTTGGAATGCTTTGAGTGGTTATTATCTTTGATGTGGGTTCTTTGCAGATGCCATCAGGATTACTTTGGTGAGAGATGTGGGGAAAAGTCTATGAAGACTCAAAAGGTGATCGATGGTGATTTGTCAAAAATCGCTTTAGCAGCCATAGTTGCCTTTGTCTCTGCTGTGAGCCTTGCAGCTGTTGTCGTCGTTGTCACAGCCCAGTAAGTATTCCTCTTAAGATAATTCCAGTGTCATATTTACCAGCATTTCCATCATCCTCTGATATCAAGTTCCTGGTGAAATAGCCTATTGTTGGCACTTGGTCTTTGGCTTATATGTGAGAAGGCTTCAGATAGTTCATGTATGCCCTGACTAGTCACCTTTCAGTTCTAGAACTTAATTCACCTTCATGCTAGCGTTCTCAATCCAATACAAGAGGACAGCTTTTCCCTAAGCATACAAGGCCAGGAGAGAAGGGATAGAAGGCTCAAGCACAGGAAGGAAGTAGGGTAAGGGATTAAGGGGTATGCTGAAGGATTGACATGGGTCGCCTGAAACAAAATGTTTATAAATTGTTGCAGGCGAAAGTGACGATTAGCTTTGTAAACTGTCTTCTAATTCATGACAGAAAGTTAAAAAAAAAGTTTGTGGACTATTTCCATTAGCTTTTAAATCCATTTTACATGAATCTTTCGGATTCGTGTACATTTCATTGGCAAAGATCACAAAATAAGGTCAAGACATATAGTGATATTGTGATCACCATTGAAATTTAATATGGAAAAATCCTTTTTCAGAAGTCCTAGAATTATTGTTAAGTTAAATGCACTTTTTGTTTACTACAGTTTAAGTTCTCACTCAGGGCTATTTCCGAATGCCATGAAGTGTTGGCAACTTCGGTGAATACCTTTGCAGTTAAAGCCGTCTAGTGACAGAAGGGGCTGAAGACCCTTATGCTAGGCTATCAGGAATAACTGCTTTGGTACTAAATTAAAAAAAAAATACCCAGGAGAAGTTATACCTTCTGTGGAGATAAGAATGCAAATCCCGGAATTAGAAACTTTGTGGAATGGTGCTGATTTGTTGACAGATTATGGTATAGTGTGTGCTGCTATCAATTACAGGTAGTGTGGGGACTGAATTAAAACAAAAATCTCCCAACAAACCTTTCCTTTACCTGGCACACTGATGGGAGCAGAGATAGTTCTAGTACGGTTACACTCCAGCTGTGCATTGTTTGAACTCATGATATCACAGATCGCCTTCTTGACTTCAGGAATAATGCATTCGACAACCAGACTCTTTGGCACTGATGGGGAGGTCAAAATGTCCTTGTCGGTTAAGCAGGAGTCACTGAGGAACGGAGGCTGTGGAGGGTGTGAATGACTCTGTGATGACTCATTTGCTACTCCAGCTTGGGAAAAGCTTGGACTCATTCTTCTAATTTTAGGTTTCAGTAAATTACTTCAACAATTGGATTGTGTGTACTCCTATCCTTTAGGAAACCATCTTCTGCCACATTGTATTATTCACTGCTTGTGTGCAGAGCAGAAAACAATGAAAGGTTACATGAAATAAATACAGCTCTCTTACCACCTGCATAAAGTCTGCTATTTGCTGTATATTTATCTTGTACTCTATAAAATTTATTCTGGGATTTGAGTGCTTCAAGCCATATAAGCAGATGTGTTTAGGAAAGATACATACACACAGGCAATCCATTGTTATTAGTATAGAAGGGTTGAGGGGGAAGAAAAGAGCCCGTCAGGGAAAGTGTTTTGCAGTAAATCCTTATTTAAAGTTGAAATCATCGAAGTGGACATTTTAATATGAATTGGGAAAGCTTGACAAAATTTCCTCATGGTGGCACTTAAAAAATCATGTTCTCTTTATATTTGAAATACACTAACAAGCATTAAAACCCAAACCGTAATAGGTGAGGTGAAGATTTCCCGAACAAATATCACAACAAATGAGAGAATTTATTATTTAAGTATAGTATTTTGAAGAGGAATTCAACATAGACTAAGTAAAATTATAACTGCTTACGTAGTACCAAGAAGATTTTTAACCATTGTGCTTTTTAATAGAAAGCAATGCTGAGTGAAACCAGAAGGAAATATTTAGAAATAAGTAAAATCCAATTTATTTTGTAAGCCTGTTAAAAACATCCAGCTAACTAAGTTCATTGTGCAAGCTTGGATTTTTCACATGATAGAACCATACAGGTAGAACTATCCTGCTTCTTATTCCAACTGCGCATGGTAATCCTGCTAATTTCTACAGAAAAAAAATATGCGGATGTGTTCCATTCCTCTTAAAATTTACATCTCAGCATGCAATCAAATCTAAGTCCTCTAGGAATATTGAAGTTGACATGAACATCTTTAGATTATGCTAGTATCTTATAACTAAGCAATAACTTTTTATTTTAAGGATCCGAAGACGATATTTCAGCAACTGT
The DNA here is from genome assembly GCA_004026705.1 of Nesogale talazaci. NCBI lineage: Eukaryota > Metazoa > Chordata > Mammalia > Afrosoricida > Tenrecidae > Nesogale > Nesogale talazaci. The sequence continues at coordinate 65,757 of PVJH01001855.1, read as the reverse complement.
GATGAAGAAACAGAAGAAAGAAAGAAACTTCGGCAAGAAAATCATGCACATGCCGTTGTATGACTGAAGATAACTTTACAGGTTAGACTTTTAAAAGATCTCTCGTTAGATTATATCCTATAATTTTAGAAAATATAGCACCTATTATCAGGAAAAATGCAGAAAATTAGTGTTCTTAATTAAGGATGTACTATAAACCATAGTTACATTAAAATGTTCATCTTTGGGCTTGAGATAGCACTTAGTCCTAAGGATCACCCATATGCTCTATCAGGAATATAAAGGATTTAAAGATCGTATACTCGGAGAGCTAAATGTCTAGCAGATGGGTAAATAAGATAAAAGAGCCCAGAATACCAGGGGACGTAAGGTAAAGTTACTGGATTTAAGAAACCCTGGATGCTTGTTAAGTGTCTGGGGGTATACCAAAGTCCAAAGTTCCTGTTAAGGGCTGAAGCTTCTCCAGCCTCAGCAATCCTGTATACAAGAAAAGAATACACAGTCTTGTACTATGACTGTGCTTGAGCCCTTTGCTGTAGCCACTGTGTAGTACTTCCCAATCTGGCGGCTCCTCTCGGGGGGTGTAAAATTCAATCTTCTGCCATCCATAAGCTTTTCACTGGCCACTCCTTTGCAGAAGTAGATCAGTAGGTCCTTCTTCTCAGGAAACGCAGTGGAAACCTGTTTATGTTAAGTGATCTCAATGGCTATGCTAGTAACAAAGCTTCCGGCATCACAGAAGGATGCCAGCTACCTTAGGACAACAGAGATGGGTGAAAGGTGGTGGTTCCCAGGCTCTGCTCTGAATCAGGATTTTAATTTTCAGTGCCCTGTTTGTGTTGTCATTTAACAACACTTGGAGAACCACTCTCTTCACCATTGCATAGTGAAGACCTTATATCTGAGGCTAGCACAGAATTAGCTTGGTCATTTTAAATAGATAATTATCCAGGTCCATGGTATCCTCGGTATTTACTGTTTTCAAGTGTATTAATTTCTTGGTTCACTGTGCTCAGGTTAAGAACAGCGGAACAATCTGGGTGGGTTGGCAGTTGCCTAGAATCATCGAGACCTTCCGGAGAAGGTCCCAAAATGATTTTTGAAAGAGGAATATGCTGCGCTGGCACAGAGTGGCTTCCTATTAACTTGTAGCTACTATTATTATGCCTGTAGTACTAATTATCCTAAATTAACTGTACATTATAAATACCCTGAGCCACTTAATCTTGGGTTGTAATTATGTCCACTGGATAGATTTGGTTAAGAAAACTATCTCTCAGATGGCTGTTGCTTTTTCATGAAGCAGAATTTGATTTGATGAAACAGGTGTGAGCATTCTAGTTTTCTACCTAGGTAAGCAGATAGCCAAAGTCCTTCGGAAAGAGGAATTTGAATCAAAGGGTGAGGTTTGTCTGTAAAAAAGCTGTCATTTTTCATAAAACCAGGTGGCATAAAGAAAATGACAGAAATTCTGAGTGCAGATTGTTCTTTGACTTTTTCCTAAAACTGCACTGGAACTGAGCGTGTTGCCCACACCGTGTTTTATTCTCTAACAGGAGCTTGCGTGGGAGCCACGGTCCGGCCGGCACCAGGAGCAGAGCTGCTGCCGCTTTTCAGGGGATCATGACAAAATGGAACCTTTTTGTCCTGATGGTTTCCAACTTTCAACTGACGCTTTTTGTGTTGAGTCTTACTTCTGTACATAAAGATGGATGGAGAGAATATTTTTTCAACTTGTACATAATTTATTTAATATTTAATGGAAGTGTATTTATTTTACATCTCATTAAACTTTTTTTAATCAAACACACATCGAGAGTTTGACTATTACTTTGAGGATGGAAGAGCTCCCCTAAAGCTTGGGACATTGTCTACAAAGGATTTCCGTCCTCATCTCTGCCCTCCCTGGCCCCACCCCCCCATTGTTCTCATGCTGATCTTTAAAATGTTTCCCTTTTTCTTATAATGCCTTGTTGAAAAGGGGTGTGATCAACCAGAGTCAGTTAAGAAGTGTGCCCCTGATTCTGACTCATGAAGCTCAAGGTGAGCACTGGGGTTCCACAGAGTATTCAGGAACAGAATTTTCAAACGCAGGTTACCAGGCCTTTCTTCTGAGGCACCCCTGGAGTAAACTGAAACCTCTAATCCATTTGGTTGACAGCTAAAGTACTGCAGAGTCATTGAGTCTCACAAAATCGAATGTGCTAAACCAGCTGGTTGTTATGCCACACAGAGTTTATACCGAAACAACTCCAAGTCATCTCTGTTTATATCAGGTTGATTCTCACACATTTGATTCTGTTGTGTAATGCAGAACTGCTTTCTGGGTTGTCAAGGCAGACCTTGCGGTTAACAGTGGAATGTTTAACCACAGCAGCAGACAAATATATGACTTCAAAATACTCCCTACCTCGCTGAGGGAGGAGAGATGTTTTCTCATTAACTCAAACCAAATTCACTGCCATTGAGTTTATTCCATATCATAGCACACCAGTAGGAAAAAGCAGTCCTGCCCCTGTGGATTTCTGAGACTGCAACTCTTTACAGAAATAGAAAACTTCATCTTTCTCTCTCAGGGAGCTTGTGGTTTCAAACATCAGACCTTGTGGTTAGGAACCCAATAGGTAACCACTATGCCACCATAGCTCCTTGTCAATGTCTTGTCACTACAGTGCAGTGAGTGCTATACAAGGGAAGCCTGAGAACTCTCACTAAACCCTTCCTAAATGAACCTGACAGGTTTCTCGGAGAGATATTCATTGAGATTATCCTAGAAGAATAAACAAAAGCAATGTAGTGAAGATCATTATGGGCATCAGAAAAATTACAAAGTCATCAAGCAGTATGCTATGAAAGGGAAAACGCCAACATATCATTAAAACAGAAAGTTAACTCAGCAGAAGGTTGTAAAGGATTCTGGACAGGTCAGGGCAAGGCCACTGAGGACTATGCTCTTATTCCGTGTTTCATCAGGAACCATTCCGGCAGGAATAGAAACTGGATAAGATTTGCTTTTCAAATAGGTCATCAGGCAATGGTGCCAAGGGTCAAAAGTCTGAAGATTCATTGGAAGATAGTGACTACATTCCAGGACACACACAGAAGAAAAAATAACAGAAAATACTCAAAGCCAAAATTGGGAAAAAGCTTAATTTGGATTTGAGAATACTTTGTGTGTGTGTGTATATATATACATACACATTTTATGTATCTATATTTATACAAATAAAATAAGATGATTTATTGGATGAGTTATGAGTCAGAAGAAATAAAAGAAATCCTGTGACCCATAAGGTGACTTTTAAGTTCTTGGCTTTGGGGTCTGGGTGACATAGTTAAATGTGAAGGAATCTCTTGAAGAAGTTGTTGAATATTCCAGAAGGAAGCAGGGCTATTCATTTCTCCTTGATTACTCTTCCCTATTTTTAAGAGTCACCCTTTCTACCCTGCAACCTATCTCGGAGGAAATAAGGACCAGCCCAACCAGTTGCTCACTGACCCAACCCTGGCCTTTGCCTCATTTCTGAGATTGAAAGTGTTAGAGGACAAACAGCAGGGCAGGTCTACAAGTATAGGTATGAGTTCAATTTTGGATCTGTTGAGTTTGAGGTGCTAAGATTCCTCACATAAGAAGTTATAAAAATCTGAATTTCTGATATTCAGAGAAGAGAAGACTTATAGATGGGGTCTTATCAAAATATATTTGGTACTTAAAGGCACAGAAGTATTCAACATTAACAAATAGAATTTACAAAGACAAAAGAAAATATATTTCATTGAAAAATATCCCCACTGCTCATAAAGTGACTATAGACCACTTTAGCCACTGTGAAGATTCTAGGTACATGTCTGTTAGTCCCGTCAGAGGTTTGTGCCCACCCAGCAGACAAGGCTGGCAATTTACTTGTGAAAAACCAGCCATTGAGAACTCTACTGGGTAAAGCATTGGACCACTAACTGTGTAGTTGGTGGTGGTTCAAATCCACTAGCCACTGTGGGTGTCAAAGATGAGCTATGGTCCCATAAAGATATTTACAGTCTCAGAAATTCTGTATGTATACATCGACAATGTGTCAACAACATGAACTTGATGGCAGTGCTATTGTTCTTTTCTCTTAGGCTTTTCTTTTCTTTTTTTTTGGGGGGGGGGCATCACTACTCTCTGGTGGTGGGAGTAGGAGGCCCAGCCCCACTGCTGGAATTGAACCTCCGTCCCAGTGGGCCACAGTCCCACGCACAACCACTACGCCACCGGGGCTCAGCCTTCTTTCTTTTTTCTTTTGTATTGATGAGTGAGGATCCACTCAGAAAAACACAAGTGCAAATGATGGTACAATTTGAAAAATTGTAAAATTGAAAAATTTGAAAAATATTATCAGTGTCACTTATTCAGCATGTAGAAGCTAAGGAATCGACGTCTGTTTCTCTGTAGAGAGTCTTAGAAATAACAACAACCACAAAAAGAAATTACTTGAAAAATGGAAAATTAGACTTTATGTCTACTCTAACAGACAGGGAATTGCAACTAGATCAATGGCTAGTGGCCATGGCCACGTTGGTATTCCTAGGTGCACCACACAACACAGCTCTTCAGTGCTCACAATTCACTCCAATGGTAGATACATTTTATACATAAGTACACAGAAGCTCAAGAGGAGGAAATAACCTTGATCATGTAGCTGGCAAAACACAGGCTCAATCTGTGTGGTACCAGAACTAGCCAGATTTCTTTCTCTATAATACCTACTCTAGTTGCTGTATTTGCTTTGAATTTAGAATATACTATCTGCATACCAATACCGCTTACTTTTGAAATGCCACTCATTTATGAAGTACTTCAGTAGCTGGCTTATATATTCAAGATTTAGAGAGCTGATATATACTAACCTACCAGTTTTGGCCTTCAGAACATTTTTCAATCCACATTCTACTCCATCATTCCTTAAAGGATGACTGATTCCTTATTTATGATATGCACATGCTGAATGATAAACAGAGACCAGATATACCAACCCGATACACCTTGAAGTTACACAAATTAAAGTTGGATACAGTAGAACTCTAGTACTCGACAGCACCAGTCCTCAACGTAATCAGATTTTGACACAAAATGTCAAGAAAATGTTGCACTGGAGCTCAAAGAAAACATCAGAATTTGACCCTATGCATGTGATTTTTTTAAACAAAATCAGTTCGTGTTTCGGTCACTCAGTGTTTGTTGGCTTTGTTAGTATGCGTTGTTTAAACTTTTGCGACTTTGTTCCAAGCATTTAGCTATCATTTTCTTAGTTTTCATGCTGTTTTTAGATTAAAAAGTATGGGTCCTCAGAGAGGAGTTTTTTTTTTTTTTTTTAAGAATCATCAGGATAAGGAACTGGTTTACCGTGTTATCCATCTTGTAGATGATGATTTAGTAAACTCTTGTGGAAAACAGTTAAGGAAACACCCACAGCATTCCACGTGAGACTTTTTATTTTAAAGAGAAAGTTAGGTCCTATGGGAAAAAGGCAAAGAATAGGCAAAAGCTCTTGAAAACCAGCGACTGGTTGGTTTTATGGAAAGGGAGCCCCATCCAGACAATGACTCCCTCTCCGTCCCTCCCCTCCACAGATCCAGATCTTCATCGATCTCAAGGTAGGGGACATACTGTAGTTGTGAAAAACTTTGCTAAGGTTGCGTTTCTTATTTATATTATTTATTTGACTCTGAACTTATTTACTTTAAAATTTCTGTATAATGTGTTGTATAAAAAGGCAAGGTGAGGGTAAACACTTGGGGGTCGAGAACAGATTCATCCATTTTCAGTCATTTCTTGTGGCAAAAAAACATGATTTGGGACTCGGCTGCATTCCATCTCAGTGATCCTACGAGAATGGACTAGCACCGAGGTCCAGGGACAAGTTAAAAGGTGCTCCTTGACATTGTGGTCGGTAGTTGTAGTAACAGCATTTCTTTTTTGGAGGCAAATACCATTTAACAAATAACATCTAGTTCTCCATTTCCTTTCATTCATGGTCTCAGAAGGTAAAATTCTAGGGCCAATTTTAATTTAGGATTGCTCTCTGGCCAATTAAATAGGATCATGTGTCCAAAATTGAGCTGGTCAGTGCTCCCTGAGAATTACTAGGACCTTGGGAGAGGAGTATGGTATCACAACCTTAAGAGGTCAAGTTTTAAGGACATCTCTCCCTGTGGATTTTTCTTTTAAAAGCACTGAACATTTTCTCAATATGCCTGTATTTCAACCTAAACTTCAGTACTTATTTTGCACATAGAAAGTCCCCTTTGTTACTGACCAGTCACAAAAAAACACTCTTTCTCCAGTATGCCTTCCTTTCTTTCCTCCACACAAGGAAACAGGATCCTAAGATATGTTGTCATTCTAACTCCAAAAGAAAAAAGCCAGTTGCAGTTAAGCAATTCGAGTGGTTATGCTTTGGGCTCTGATTGGAAACCACCAGCAGCTTCATGGAAGAAAGACAACACGTTCTACTCCTTCAATCAGCTGCAGTCTCAGAATCCCACAGGGACGTCACTCCGAGTCAACACTGACTGGAAGGCTCTGAGGCTGGTTTGGGTTTGACTCCTGTGGGCCCATGCAGTTCACCCTCGAACTACCTGTGATGGACTTTTTGTCATGAGATCCTTCAGAAGCAGAACTTCAGGAGTTGCTTTCAAAGCACCTCTGGGTGGGTTCAAGCTATTAACTTTTAGGTTAATAGCCCAGTGACTATTTGTGTAAACCAAGAGAGTGTTTATTAGTCTTTTCATTAAATAATTATTTCTAAATTACTAATTACTATGTCAAATCTTCCACTGGTCTGTAAGTTTTCAAAGACAGGGCCTGAATCTGTTTCACTCTCTAAAAAATACATGTGGATCGATGGAATAAATTACTAGTGACTATCCCATGATATTCAAATGATCAACAAATAAATGAAAAAGTGCTCAAGGTTATTAACATTAAGAGTGATATACATTGAAACCACAATATGGTGCAATTTCATCCCCATTCAAAAGACTAAGATAAAATAAAACAAGACAAAGATACCAATTTTTGTGAGAATGTAATGAAGCCAGACCCTTATTCATTAGTAGTAGGAAGGCAAAGTGGTAAAAACCATTCTGAGAACGGAATGGTTTCTCAAAATACTAACAGAAAGAACTACATTTTAGCCCTGTAATTTCACTGATAATAAAATACCCAAGGAACTTGAGAGCAATGATGCAGACAGAAGGATATACGTCTAGGTTTACTGCAGCACTGGAAACCTAACACAATAGCTGCAAAGTGGCTGCACAGATAGGCAAAATATCAGCTCATCAATGGAGGAACGGATAGACAAATATGCGCATATGCACAATTGAATAATATCCAGGTAGAAAGAAAAAAATTGGTAATGGTACACAGTAGATGCAACTGGAATAAACTATGCTGACTGTAATATGCTGATCAAGAAAGGACAAATATTGAAGGATCTCATGGATAAAAGCAGAAGTGTTTTCAGGTGTCATTGAATTGGTTCCAAATCACAATGATTCAATGGACAACAGAATGACGCTCTGTCCAGTCCAATGCTATTCTCACAGTGATGTTTGAGTCCATTGTTGCATTAACTGGATAAGTCTATTTCATTGAAGGTCATCCACTTTTTCATCAACTGTATATTTTACCAAGTGTATGGCATTATTTACAGGTGAGTGAAGCTATTTCTTCTCATTTTGAGTCATGTCATGACAGCAAATGAAGGTCTCAAGAACCCTGCTCCACCTGCCTCATTAAGATGGACTCCCTTGAAGATATAGCTCTTCTCTGGTCATATTTTGAGTGTCTTCCAACCTAAGAAGCTCATCTTTTGGCAACATAGCAGAGAATGTTGCATTTCTAGTCATGTGGTTTTCAGTGGTTAATTTTCCATAAGTGGCCTCTTCCTTCTTTCTAATCTAGCTTTGTCTGAAAGCTCATCTGATACCTGTCTACCATGAGTGACTGTCCGAGTATTTGAAATTCTGGAGACATAGTTTCTACCATCACAGCAACACACAGCCACCCAGCAAAAGTGGCAGAGGGGTGGGATTTGCGCTTTACTGGTTCCACAAAAGGGAAGGGGAATCAAATACCTGAGTCCAAAGCAAATTCTTATGAAGCAGGCCTCTACCCTCCTACCTTTGCATCAAATCTGACACCAGATTGTCCTCCCAGGGTGCTTTCTGGTTTTCTACTGGATTCCATAATTCATAGCAATAGCCACACAGATGACAATACACAAATTTATGGACTCCATCAGGCAAGTTAACAGATTACAATTCATCATTGGAAATGCTCATGATACAGTTCTTCACATCAAACCCACCTCTTTTTACCTGTGTCTACAGGCATGTCTCTGTCTGGTCCTTAGCACCTCTGCCACTTGTCCTCTTGGCTTCTGTCTCACTCAACAATGATAAAAAACTCATTTAATGATGTCATTGAGTGCCTAAAGGGCACTCTGCTCAGCTACAAGCTGTAAGGTAGAACCTGAAGGTGTTTGGTTCTAACTCTTAGAGTAAAGTGACCAGATTTTAAGTGGGACACCATTGACTGTGGGGTGGGGTGGGGGTGGGGTTCTTGATTAAAAATTTGGTCTATATGGAGCAACAAAAAATTTTCATAAAATGCAAAAATAGTATTGTAATGTATTTATTTTAATTTTAAAATGCCACAGGGTGTTGTTAAATTGTTAAAAAGCGGTACATCTGGTCACTTTATCTTAGGGTCAGTAAATCTAACACCTTCAAGTACATCTTGAGGTGCCCTATTGCACAAGCAAGCCTCTGGATTGTGGGCTTGGGTCTTGTTATGATACTGACAGCAATGTCACTGGTGCTTCAAATGCCAGCAGGATCACTCACAGTGAAAAAAATTTCAGCAGACCTTTCAGACTAAGAGCAGACTATCAAGAAGTAATTGAATGCCCACTTGAGAAGAAGTAACTTTTGGAATCTTCATTTGTTTCCTCTATAACTCGAGATGAGAAAAACAACTGAAAAAAACAAACTAATAATTTGAATTTGGAATGCATGAAATATGAACCTATGAAAGTTGAAAGCCATCAAAAATGAAATTGAACACATAACAATGGATATTCTGAGCATTAGCGAACAGAAATGGACTGCTATTAGCCATGTAAAATAAGTCATATGGTTTACTATGCAGGAAATAAAACAATGGCATTGCAGTCATTGTAAAAAAGGACATTTTGACATATATCTTGAAGTACATTGCCGTCTATGATAGGATGATATCTCACTACATACATGGAAATCCAACCACAACAATTACTATTGAAATTTATGAAGCAACCACTAAAGGTAGTGATAGAGAAATTGAAGAATTTTGCCAATTTCTCCAGTCCAAAATTGATTAAACTTGCAATCAATATGCATTGTTAATTATTGCACACGTTGGAAATGAAGAGGAAGGAACAGTTATTGGAAAACACGGTCTTGGTGATATAAATGAAGCTGGAGATCACAATAGATTTTTGTAAGACCAACAAATACCTCTCTCCAACAACACACAAGTTGACTCTACACATGGACTTCTTTAGATAGAAATGAAATGAACTGTATCTGAGGGAAGGCGTGAGGTAGATGCTCAATATCAGGAGCTAAACCAGGCCAGAAGTTGTCTGTGGAACAGACCGTCAGTAGCCTATACATAAGTTCAGATTGAAGTGGAAGAAATTTTTTAAAAATCCATGAGAGCCAAAATACAACCTTGAGTCTATCCCACTTGGATTTTGTAAATGCCCCAGCAACAGATTTACTGACTCGAACACTAAGGCAGAGGACGTCATGAGTTATAAGAGGACATCAAGAATATCATTCATGAAGAAAACAAAAGTTCATTAAAAAGACAATAATGAAAGGAAAGTTCAAAGGGGATGTCAGAAGAGACTCTGAAATGCTCTTAATCATAGTCTAGGTAGAACAAATGAAAGAAATGATGGCACCAAAGAGAAGAACAGGACATTTTAAAATGCAGCTCCAGAAGACAAAGTCAAATATTATAATGAAATGTACAAAGACCTAGCTAGAGTTAGACAAAAAAGAAAACCAGTGAGATGAACATGGTCAGCATATTTTAAACTGGAATAACTAAAAAAAAATTTAAGCTGCTTGGTGTAATTTTGAAAGATACTATGAACAAAAAAAATGGAATAATGCAGGAAGCATAAAGAAATGACTGTTTCTCATACTTCATTAGCTTGTTGGAAGATTTCAATTGGTAATCAATCAGTTCCTGGAACCTTGTTTTTGATTAAGACATCCAGTAGATTTACCAACAATTGAATTCTTCCAACAAGATAATGAAGCACGTGAGAAGCACTCATTCTCTATGCAGGGCATTTGGAAGTTAGCTACTTAGCAACTAACTGAAAGAGATTCATATCTGTACTCATTCCAAAGAAAAGTGACCCCACAGAATGATCAAATGATAAAATAGATTGACATCACATGCAAGTAAAATTTTGCTGGTGATCATTCAATAATGACTGCAGCTGTACATTGACAGAGAGCTGACAGAAATTTAAGCTGGATTCAGAAGAAGATGATGCATGTGTTAGTCCAGTAGAGAAACAAATTCAAAAACATTCATATGTGTATAAGAAAGAACTTTATATACAAGAACAATTGAATATTGAGAAAACACTCCAGCCCAGTCTAGATTAAGTCCTTAAGTCCAATATTAGTCCATTTGTCTGATATGAACCTATAAATTCCTCTTTAGACTCACAAAACACAGTCAATGATGCCAAATGCAGAAAGATCACAGGCCAGTAGGTGCAATGTCTTGTGAATCCAGGGGCAGTAGAAGCATCTCAGTGCTAGCGGAGTTCCCAACATGGTTCCTCCAGCTCCCAGGTCTCTGTCTGTATCTGTATAGTTCCATCAGTAATTCTCACATGGAGCGCATGTGCATCCTGCCTTTAATGAGCTATTTATCCCCTTAGTGCCTCCAAATGAGATCATAACGTGTGACCTTATTGACAGACTACACTCCACCCCTTCCTTCTCAAATCTCAAATTGACAACAGATTATGAAACTACTACAATGTGGAACAAGGATTATCTTTGTTGATGTCAAATGGATCTTAGTTGCAAGGAGAGAATACCAGAAGCAGACTACCAGAAAGATGTTTATTTACGTGTTAATGACTATACTAAGGCATTCAACTGTGTGGATAGCTTTGAGAAGAACAGGAATTCCAGAACACTTCATTGTGTTCATTCAGAGCTTATACATGAATGCAGAGATAGTTGTGCTAAGAGAAGAAGAAAATACAGCATGATAGAAATCAGGAAAACTGCATTAGGCTTATTATATCTTCTCACCATAGTTATTCAATCTGTGTACTGAGAAAATCATCAAAGCAGTTAGATTATATGAAAAATGTGGCATCAAGATTGGAGCAAGTCTTATTAACCACTGTAATATGTAGATGAAACAAATTTGCTTGCTGAAATTGAGGAATTGAGATCATTGTTGCTGAAGATCAAGAACTACAGCTTTCAGTATGGATGGCAACCCATTGTAAAGAAGACCAAAATCCTCACAACTGGAACAAGAGATACCATCATGATACATGGAGAAAAAGTTGAAGTTGTCAAGGGTATTTTTTGTTTGAATCCGCAACCAATGCTCATGAAAGCAGTCATCAAGAAATCAAATGAACTATTGAATAACATAAATCTGCTGCACAAGACATATTTTGAGTATTAAAAAGAAAGAATGTGACTTTAAGAATTAAGGTATGCCTGACTCAAGCCATGGCAATTTCGATGCATCTCATGTATGTGAAAATTGGATGTTGAATAAGGAAGACCATAGAAGAACAGAAGTGTTTGGATGATGGTGTTGGTGAATATTTTTACCATGAACTGCCCAAAAGACAAACACATCTGTGTTGGAGAGTTTGGTCACAGTGCTCCTCAGAGGCAAGTATGGTAAGGCTTTGTCTTTCACATTCGGGACATGTTGTCAGGAGAGACAAATCCCTGAAAAAGGATATCATGCTTGCTATAATGGAGGGACCATGAAAGAGACGAAGACCCCCAATGAAATGGATTGACACAGTGACCAAAATTGTAGTCTGAACCATTGAAACAATTCTGATGATGCACATTACTGAAAAATGTTTAGTTCTGTTGTATATGGGGTTCCTATGGGTTTGGACATGTTCTATGACACTTCACAACAGCAATCATGTTAGAATTCAAAGATTTTTGTCTCAAGGAGCCCTAGCCACAACTCACAACTGCATCATACGAGCTATTGACACCTTCCTCCTCCTTACTACAATGAACATCTTCTGCTGCCTTCTCTGACCCATTCCCACAGGAGAAGAGCATATACACTCAGTCATGGGCCCACCCCAGTTTGATGGTGTGTTAGTCCGGGTAGACTAGAGGAAGAATTTCATAGACACACATATGGATATAAGGGAATGGCTTATATACAAAAAGGAATGGAACACTGAGAAAGCATCCCAACCCAGTCCAGTTCAAAGTCACAAGTCTGATATTAGCCCATATGCCTGATACCAGTCTTTAACTTCCGACTCACAAAGTCACAGGTCAGTGGGTGCAGAGTCCCGGTGCCTGCAGGAGTCTCCCCAGGGCTCCTCGGTTCCAGGGCTCAGGGTTCATCAACAGCATCCAGTGGTGGCAGAAGCAACTCATGACTGGCAGGTGTCTCCACATGGCCTCTCCAGCTTCAGAGGTCTGGCTCCATCAGGGCCAAGCCGTGTGGCTTCTCTGGCTCCTCAGACACTGCCACCTTGTCTTGTCTGTGATTCATCATCTCTGAGACTAACTCCCAAGAACTGAGAGATAGCTTCTCGTCTTCATGAGGGAAATATCGTGAGATTTCCCAGACCTATCAGGAGAAAGCCATGCCCACACGGAGGCCTCATTGGCTACTCAATGGCTATCTCCAGATTAACAGACTAGACTCCACCCATACATCTCAATCATGAAATTAACATAAGCACATGACTGCCACAGATGAGCATAACAAAGTCTATGTCAAGAAAATTACTGTATCAGGTAATGACAGTATGGCAAATTGACAGATTAATTCAGTCATTAATTATCAAAATAAAATTTCAAGTAAATATATATAGAAAAAAGTTTTTCAGTGGTAATCTGGGGTTGGGAAGGAGAAAGTAAGAGGGTTGTTATTGAGTCCAGCCCACTGACTTCTGGTTTATGGTGATACAATATTTATTAACTGATGGTAAGTATTGCAGTACTGAAATAGATATAAATAAGATGTACACGTAAAAACGTACAAATTGGTTAATATGTGTGGTTCATATATTTACAATAACAAAAGTCATTACAGACCAGCTGTGGAGAACTGCTTACGTACAACCTCATGGATTTGATTTCTTAATTTGAAGGCTTAATGTCCTAGTTTTATATTGTTATTGTTAGGGACTGTTGCATCAGTTCTGAGTCATAGATACCATGTGTAAAACAGAACAAAATATTGTGAGGACCTGCCCCATCCTCATAAGGGTTTTTATATGAGTTCATTTTTGCAGCCAGTGTGTCAATTCATTTCATTGAGGGTCTTCCATGTTTCACTGTCCTTCTAATTTAGCCAGATGGTGACCCTCTTCACTTGCTAATCTTTCTTGATGACGTTGAAAGTGTGTGTTCTGCTGCACAATCATGAAGCTGTCTCATTCTGAAATATGAAAAACAATCTGGTGGGTCTTTTTCAAGATAGTTCTGCTTGTGTTTTGGAAATCATAGTACTTTCCATATTCTTCACCAGTACCATCATTAAAATGCTTGGACTCTTCTTCAGGCTTCCCTCTTAAAGGCCCAACTTTCACATGCATATGATGCATTTGGAAATACCATGGTTTGAGCCAGGCATACCTTAGTCCTCAAAGTTATGCACTTGCCATTCTACACTGTAAAGAAATCTTTTGTCACAGAGGAGCTCTGGGGATGTAGTGCATTATGTTGGGCTGCTCATAATAAGGTCAGCAATTTAAAATCACCAGTTGGGAAAAAGAGGAAGCTTTCTAGTCCTGTAAAGATGTACAGTCTCACAAACCCACAGTTGTACTTTGTCCTATAGAATTGCTATGAGTCACAATCACTGGTTATGAGAATGTTGCTCAAGAGTCTTGCTCCATGGCAATACATTATCTGACTTCTTGATTGCTGCCTCCAAGGGCATTGATTGTGGATCCAAGTAAAATGAAGTCCTTCACAACTTCTGCCTTTTTTTCTATCATGATTCTGTCTGTTGGTCCAGGTGTGAGCATTTTTAGTACTATTTTCTTTTTCCATTGAGTTGCAGTCCATACCGAAGGTGGTAGTTCTTGAGCTTCATCAATAGATGCTTCAAACCCTTCACACACACAGCATGCAGGATTTCTTATGGAAGGTGTGTTCATGAGTCTTTTTCCAATCACGATGCTGAATTTTTCTTCATAAAATGCATCTTCTTTTATTACTTCACATACACATTGCATAAGTACGGTGAAAAGATACAACCTTAACCCACACCTTTCCTGTCACATCTCAATTAATCAACCTAACAACGTATTGTGTTTTAGGAGAGCTAATTGAAGTCTGACTAGTGTGGTGAACTCTAGGGATCTGCTTGGCTGATAATCACAAGATCTTCAGGTCAAAAATATCAACTACCCTTGTGAGAATTATAAGGTTGTGTATGCTCTTAAAGACCTACAGTCTTGGTGATCCACAGGAAGAGCTCTCATCTGTCGTACAAGGTTGCTAGAAGTTAGAATTTGCTGGCTGGCAGTGAGTTTAGCTCTGGGTTAATGACTTATTTAGTGCATTTGTTCCATCTCCTGTTTTATTCTAAACTACGTGAAGTCTTAAAAGCTTTCAAGTCGTCTCCATTCATCCGAGGTAGAACCATGGGTCTCTGCTTGCCTGAAATAACAGAGGAAGAAAGAGAGACATGAAAGGAGGCAAAAGTGGAATGCGACCAGAAGAATGGAATGGTTCACTTCTGTATCTGCTGAATGTTTTGATTGAACCATAGATATAAGGATCCAAATCAAAAGGGGGCAATAAAGATTGAAATCCCAGAAGGGCCTATCAGGGGATCGACCGTAGGAGTGGTGGTGGTGGCGGCGCTGATGGCAGTGGAGGAGGATGGAGGTTAGGGTATTCATCTTTTCTCTTCTCGATGGTTGCGTGCTCATCTTCCTCTTCTTCTGCTTCCTCTTGAAGCAGAATGTCAGAATGTGATGACATTAATGTGAGATCATGTTGTTTGGAATTAAACAAGTGGGTAATTCCATAACTAAACAGCTATATATCATTGAAACTGTACTGGTTCATCTTTCTCCTCAATTTGCTTGTTGCCACTTAGAATATATATCATTTCATTATGGTGCCAAGTGATAACATGGGAGTGTTTGATTCAACAGAAACACACAACCGAGGGCAGCTACAGTCATACCTGAAAGAAGCCATAATCAAACACAGCTTTCATTTGCTTTGCTTCTTCATGTGTGATTTTAGCATGATTTTAATGCTGATACACAACCGAAGCTGCAGAGTTCAAGGTGAAGTCAGTCTACATGACAGTGCGCAGTTGAGACCGAGGCTACTTTAATCATCCTTAGAAAGTGACCATAGCAGTATATTTTTCTCCTTTGAGCAAACAAAACAAAATGAACATTTTTTGTGTATTTTTACCATATAAAGTTTTTTTTTTTAAAAACGAAATTCCAAATTCCCATAAGCCTAGTATTTCTAGAAACATTGAACTTGGACCTAACCACCTAAACGTCTGACTACTAACAAGAAGAGTAAAAGTTCCAGTCCATCAGCTGCTCCGTTGGAGAAGGATGTCTGCTCCAGTGAAGATTCAGCCTTGGAAACCAATAGGGGCAGTTCTTCTCAGACCAATAGATTGCTATGTGTTGGAATTGACTCTATAGTGGGGGGGGGCATTCTTCAACATGCATGGTACTTTTGATAAAATGGATATCCAATGTAAATTTTCTAAGTTTCTATGTCGCTAGAAGTAGATCCTTGATACAAAGATTGGAATGCAACTGACCAGTGACCAGCAGAAGAAAGGAAGAGATACGTACTTCCTTAAAAATTACTACTGGGAAATTTCCATGACGCACCTGCACTCTGCCGATGGGGTTGCAATGAGTTAGAATCTACTGGTTGGCACACAACAGCAACATATCCTACATATGTTGTTTTAAAGTAAATAAACACATATCTCATTCATTCATTCAATAATCCCTAGCATTCCCATAGACTGAGCCTCTGTTCTAGAGGTCACACAGTAAAACACTCCTTTGATTCTTTTCCTAGACCATCCGCAAACCATGGGGATAGTTAATGTAATATATAAAAAGTTTATTTCCAAATTCCTGGGAAAAGGGAAGGGTCAGAGTGTTTTCTAAGACTGGAAATGGCAGTTATGGGGGTGAGGGAGGGGAGTTAGCAGTCTAGTTTGCCAAGAAAGTAGTAAGGAAATCACAATAGCATGTTTGGCAGAGTAAGAATGGTGCTGGACCCTGGAGGCACAAAGCAGTTTTTCCTTGTGCTTTTGAAAGTGTGCAAACACCTTGCTATGAAAACCACAGGGATAGTCAAACCACCCAGAGATCAAAAGGACTGAGGTGAGCCCTTGCTTGGGTCTCAAACAAAGGCCCTTTGAGGTTCCACATAAATCAGTGAGCTTGTCTACATCCTTGCTTCTTTGCAATTCAGTTGGCACATCTTTCTAGGTAAGAATACAATTTTGGAACTCTCTTGCCCCCCCCTCCCCTATTTTCCTTATAAGATTTTAATTTTCACAGTACAAGGAAATTGGCTGGAAATTGTTTCACCATTGAGAAAATTGTGTATATCCCAAGAGTTAGTTACATTACTCATCAAACATGATGCTGATGTTCCTTAGCATGTATTTTATGAGTTTAATATCCATATATACATATAAATGCTGCAAGTATGTTCAAAAAGATCCCAACTAGTGGACATATAAACTTATTTCATGGCAGAAAAATTGAATATAGAATGTCATAAGCTATTGCATTTCTGTAATCCCCAATTTATAATGGGGTTCCATTCTGAACAACTTCATTGTAAGTCAATTATATTATAAAGGAAATACCTCATTTCTTTCTTAGTTTTGTTATTATTGCCATTCATGGTAAGTATCTTTATAAACCTTACCTTTGGGTCTTTTGGAACAGCAAATATTGCATATAAATTTACAGATATATTTTAATGCATATATATATACACATACAAGTGGCAGTCATGTAATCATGTCAATTTTAGGATTAAGAGGGTAGGGGTGGAGTCTAGCTTGTCAATCTGGAAATAACCAATGAGACCTCTGTGTAGGCATGGCTTTCTCCTGAGAATTCTGGGAAATATTGTGGTATTTCGTATTGGAGGTAAGAGATCTATAACTCAGCTTGGAGCTTGGAGCTGCTCTACTGAGAAGACACAAGGTGGGCTCCCTGTGAGACATCCTGGAAGAGAAGCCACTTGGACTTACCCTTATTGAATCAGACTTCTGAAGCTGGAAAAGCCACATGGAGACTCCTGCCAGTGCTGAAATGCTTGAGAATCCCCAGAAAGGTCCCTGCCAGCACTGAGATACTTCTACCTCCATTGGATACACAAGACTGCACTCACTAGCCTGTGATTGTCCTGGTGATGTTGCATGTGCTTCGTGAGTCTGAAGAGAACTTATGAATTGTTATTGGACATATGGGCTAGTATTGGACTTATGGACTTGGACTGGACTAGGTTGTAATGTTTTCTCAATGTGTCATTCCTTTTGTATATAAACCGCTTTCTTATACACATGAATGTTTATGAATTCGTTTCTCTACTCGAACTAACACTATACAAAATATGCAAATCATTAAAATATGCTCCTCTGTGAAGTTAGATTAGCATTAGCAATTTTTATTCCTAATAACTCTATGTTTTAAAGGTTCTAGAACAACTGAATTATTTTTGGAAATGGGAGTGATGTTTCTAGTCAAAAAATTTGGGAGAAGTTTTTACTTGACCCTTTCCATTTTTTAATATCTTATATTTTGAGATTATATCATATTGCTTCCCAAATTTGCTTATTGACTTTAGCAAAACCTCAGCATTTGGGTACACTTTTTAAAAAATCTGTGGCACACTTTATTGGGCTTTTTTAAGAATCATTTTATTGGGGGTTCATACAACTCCCATCACAACTCACACATATATCCATTGTATGCAAAGCACATTTGTACACTTGCTGCCATCATCATTCTCAAAACATTTTCTTTCAATTTAAGCCCTTGGTATCAGGTCCTCATTTTTTCCCTCCCTATCTGCTACCCCCTCCCCCATGAACCCTCGATAATTTATAAATTGTTATTATTTTTTCATATCTTACACTTTCCGATGTCTCCCTTCACCCTCTTCCCTGTTGTCCATACCCCAGGGAGGAGGCCA
Organism: Nesogale talazaci; assembly: GCA_004026705.1. Classification (NCBI taxonomy): domain Eukaryota; kingdom Metazoa; phylum Chordata; class Mammalia; order Afrosoricida; family Tenrecidae; genus Nesogale; species Nesogale talazaci. The sequence goes on along the minus strand of PVJH01001855.1, from coordinate 47,238 downwards.
TATGTCGATCCTTGTAATTTGTTCCCCCTTTCTACTACACCCTCCTGGTATTGCCACTCTCACCACTGGTCCTGAAGGAATCATCAGTTCTATATTCCGGTTTCTATCTGTACCAATGTACATCCTCTGGTCTAGCTGTGTTTTAAGGGAGAATTGATATCATGGTAGTGGGGGAGGAGGAAGCATTTAAGAACTGGGAAAGAGTTGCATATTTCATTGTTGCTATACTGTACCCTGACTGGTCCTTCTCCTGCTCACAACCCTCCTGTAAGGGGATGTTGCTTCACCTACAGATGGGCTTTGTGTACTCCCACTCATTTATAGTGATATAATTTTTAGTTCTTTGATGCCTGATACCTGATCCCTTCAACACTTCATGGTCACACAGGCTGGTGTGCTTCTTCCATGTGTGCTTTGTTGCTTCTGAGCTATATGGCAACATGCTTACTTTAAAGCCTTTAAGACTCCAGATCTTATATCATTTGATAGCTGGGCACCATCAGCTTTCTTCACCACTTTTGCTTATGCATACCTTTGTCTTCAGTGATCATGTCAGGAAGATGCGCATCATGTAATGCCAATTTAATAGAACAAAGTGTTCTTGTTTTAAGAAAGTACTTGAGTGGGGGCCCAGTGTCCACCTGTTGCCTTAATACTAACCTTGTAAGTATATACACGTAGATCTATTTCCCATCATCAGATATGAATATATTTACCTATGTACATGCTTGCATTTACACCTCTATAAATGCCCTTTGACTTCCAGTTTTGTCCTCTATTTCCTTTTACTTTCCTCTTGTCCCACTATCATGCTTAGTCTTCATTTAGCTTTCAGTAATTTCTCTCTGTTACATTACCTTGATCAATCCCTATCAGGCCTTTCTCACCTGCCTTGCCACTGATCTTGGATCACTTGTTTTTCCCTTGTCCCTGTGATGGTCAACACCACCCAACCTCCTCATCTCCCATGTCCTACAGAAGCCACCAGAACCATTGTTTTCTCCTTCAGACTGTTCATCCAGCCTATCTTATCTAGATAGATTTGCACAGATAATAATATGTGCAAAAAACCCCAAGACAGCATGAGATGAAGCAACAAAAGAAAATAATATAACAACAAAAAATTTATGCTCAGAAAATACATATAAATAAGTAAAATAATAATAATAATAACAAAAGAAAAACTGTAAATAGTTGAAGATCTGTTAATTGATCTCCAGGAGTTTCCCCTGGTTGAGTCTTATGGGGTGCCACATGCTGGTCCCAAGCTATATCCCTGGCACTTCCTTGGAAACTCCATGCTCTGCTCCCCCTGCTACTCTGCTGCACACCCTTAGTGTTTTGCATTGGTGTGGTGGGATCAGACCAGCTACAATCCTGATAGGATACACCTTTTAAAGAGTTTTCATATAAATAATTTTATTGGGGACTCTTATCACAATCCATATATCAATTACATCACACACATTTGTACATATATTGTCATCACCATTTTCAAAAATTTTTTTTACTTGAGCCAGTGGTATCAGTTCCTTTTTTTACCACCTTCTCCCCATAGTCCACCCTTGTGGATCTTTGTTAAACTATAAGTTATGATTATTTTCATATCTTATACCTTCTGCTGTCTCTCTTCATTGATGTTTCTGTTGTTTGTCACTCTGTCCCCCAGGGGTGGTGGCAATATGTTGATAATTGCTATTGATTCCTCCTTTGCTCCCCTTCTTCCCCCAACTTCCTCCTACCTTAATGGTGTCACTACTCTCATTACTGTTCCCGCGAGACTTATCTGTCCTCGACTCTGTGTGTCAAGACCTCGTATCTGCACAAGTGTACATTCTCCAATCTAGCCGGGTATGTAAGCTAGCCTTAAGGTCATGAGGGTGTGCTCAAATGTCTACAAGTGTACTTTGGGTCTCCATGCAGACCTCACTTGTTCACATTGGTATGACTTTGGGGGGGGGTCTCCTGATACCTGCTCCTATTGACACTTCATGATTACATAGACTGGTGTGCTTCTTCCATGTGGGTTTTTTTGCTTCCAAGCTAGATGGCTTCTTGTTTAATTTTAAGCCTTTAAAACCGCAGATAGAATGTCTTTTAAGAGCTGAAGGTGCCTATTTTCTAAGCAATGGAAGTCCTTAATTTCATTTTGAACAGTAAATCAAAAAACTAAACACCTGCAGTGAACATCTGAGAGTGACTTCAAAAAATTGCGGGTTGCATATTGTATGCAATACAAATTATTGATAATAAAATACACCCCAAACTGGAGATCATTGTTACTTGAATATATCATTCTAAACTGAGACATTCTAAACCAAGGGAGCAACTAGGGAAAGGCCTATTCCTAAATTCTAAAGAACTCTATCAATCCATGCATATAAGCATAAATTTCATAATACCAACAGTATTTGAATATTAAATATTTATTGACTGTATGAACATACACTTGAATGAATTATCAAATAATTCAGTTTGGGGATTTGAAGTATGATCTGAAAGCAATGACCCCATAATGTTCAAGTGTTTTTCTTCATGCACGGTCATTCATAAGGACTTATCACAGGCCTGATACAGACTTGACAATCTGTCTGGTTGGTTTTCCTCAAAGATCTTAAAATACTTCCTACAAATGTAGCCTATTATGAGAACCCAAAATCTAGGTGCTAGAGACAATGGTTAGAGACATGGCTTCCTGACTTCGTTTTTCCATACTACTATTACAAAAATGCATGCTGCTATAACAAAAAGTAGGTGACTTAACAAATAATTTTCCACAATAGTTTAAAAGGCCAGAAGTCTGAATTCAGGGTGCTGATTATATGGCCAGGCTCCTTCATCAAATTGGGAAAACATTTTTATCTCAGTTTCTTTAGAATTCTTCTCAGTGTTTCTCGGTGCTTTCTCTGGGACAACTATCACCCCTCCCCCTTTGAGCTAATTGAATTCCATGCCTAAATTGTTTTTATATCCTAAAATGTCTTGGTTGAATATATAACCTACACTGATAGGATATATAAAAAGAAAAATATTCCCAGATGGGATTATATCTACAGGTGTAGAGAAAACATGAATCTTTTGATGGAATTCAACCTATTTCACTGTTTTTATTACATCTGTGAGAAGAAACATTTAAGAAGCTCAGTCAAAATGTGGCCAGGAGCTACTAAAGAAGAGACTATCAATGACTCCTATGCAAGTTCAAGTTAAGCCTGAAGAAAATGAAAATAAGTTTATGGCAGTCAAACTAGGACCTAAATACATCTCACCTGAATTTAGGTATGTTGAATACTAATGATTGCAGACAAATTATGGCAAGACACCAACAACATGATTCATGAAAAAGTGAAGGGTAATTTAAAAAGAAAGAAAAAGTGAATGTGAAAATATACCCCAAAAGCTATTTTCAACAGAGAGTAGCTAAAGTGATTGGAATAAATGATGAAGCAAAGAACTGAACAGAAAATCTCAAAGGACAGCTCAACAGGGCAAAGCAAAAGTTTATAATGAAGTTGTTAGAGATCTGGAATTAGAAAACCCAAAGGGAAAACATAATAAGCATATTTCAAGGGGAAAGAACTGAAGACAAATTTTCCATCTCCAGTTTCAATATTGAAGGATGCTATACAGAAACAATGAATGATGAAGGAAGCACCAAAAGAAGATGGAAGGAAGACACAGCCACTGTATCATACTGAACTGAGCAATATTCAACAATTGAAAGTGCACTGACGTCTTTACTGAAAAACTTGGCTCTAGGAATTGATGGAATATTTCAGAAACACTTTTCTATTATTAAAATTAGGAAAATAGCTACCTGATAAGCAGACAAACCTATTTCTATTGGAAGAAGTAAGTCCAGAATGCTCATTATGTTCACTTTCTTGGGTGGGAAATACCTTGGTTCTTGGCTTCACATGAAAAAGGACTCAAGCCAAAATCTGGTTTGTGATCCAAGAGCTTTCTTTATAAAAAGGACAGGAGATGTTTCAGCTTTTATAGTATCAAAGGAGTACATGCTATTTCAGGGAACCATGCCAAACTGCATGTAAACTGTGCTGAGGCTCCCCATGGAACAAGCGCAACCTCCTGGGACTATGAGCCCACACGTGGTGACCAGAGGCCAGAGAATGCAACATGCCTAGCAGGCACAGGAGCAGGGTCCAAGAAGAGAAGGCTGAAGGACAGAAAGACTGGTTGTTCACTCTCAGCTATTTAAACCTCTGGTTGGGAAAATGGGGTCAAAGGTACTGGTTGACCACATTGGCTGCAGGGGTTGAGGGTAGGGGTTAGGTTGAGTTGGAACACGCTCAGTTAAAGTCTTCATGGGTGGCTAAGGTTTGCCTGACATTTCTTCCCAACCTCCTGTAGGGGGTCTTGTGCATGGATGGACGGGACCAGCTTCTCTATCACTATTTTGCAACCTAACAATTAGAAGTCAGGATAGCAAGCATTTGTTTTTTGTAGTTTGGACACATGTCAGAAGACACCTGCCCCTGGCGAGGACATCATGTTTGCTAAAGTAGAAAGATTCTCGACAAGATGGATTGATGCAGTGGTTGTATCAGTGGGCTCAGGCCCAGCAACAATTCTGAAGATGGCTTAGTCCCGTGCAGTGATTCGTTCTGTTGTGCATAGGTTAGCTCTGAGTCAAAGCCAATTCAGTGACACCTAAGGATAGCAGCACAGTAAAAACATTCCTTCAAGCCATGATAAAATAATTAGTATTTAGGCTATATCTCTTGTTAATCACTAAACTTAGGGCTAGGGGATAAATAGCAACTCTTTGTAGACTGCTTTAGACAACAGACAGCTCAGAATTGTGATCCCCGAGGGAAGGGAAATGGATGAATGAAGTGAGCTGTACTATCTGTATGAATTTATTATAGCTTGAGGTATAACCCATAATGAGCAAGGGAAGCCCAAGCAGACTATGAAGGTCTCATTGAACTTAGGAGGGAGAGACAGAATGAGAGTGACTGAGGAAACTGACATTTATGAGGCACAGGACTGCAACGATAATGGTTATATAGAAAAAGAGGTCCATCTATTTCTACAGGTGCTTCCTTAAGCCTTCTTTGAACATGAGCTTGTGCATAATTGAGATGGAATTTCATTAGCCTTGGCAAAGAACCACTGCTGAACATTTATAACTGGAAATATTTCCAGAGATCTCACAGGGCTGTAGATGTTCAAATCTGAATCATCCAGAAATATAGATACCTGGTGGGACATCCAGAGTATTCCACAGAGATCAGAGAGTGTCATTCCTGTTGTTAAAATAATAATGTTCCAGCTAATAATATAAATTGATCAAAGTTTATTTAATATACAATTTTCAAATAAGGATAGCCAAAATGTTTTGAACATGAGAAAAAGAAAATTTGCATACCACACCTTATTGGAATTACCAGAGCTATGGAGGAAAGCAAGAACAATGATTATAGAGCAGCAATTTCATCTAAAACATAGCTTCTAGCCCAACTGGGTACTTCTTATTTCTTTAAACAGACTGCACATAGATAATTCTCCCAGCTCAAGGCCTAAGATGGTATTCACTAAGCTGCTTCCAAGCACTCACAGTGTAACTGGAGGAGTTACTGCAAAGCAGAATGGACCGTAACAGGGTGCCACTAATGTACCGACACTCCCTCCTAAAAAGAAACAAAAACAAAAACCTACTGCCATTGAGTCAATGCTGAATCATACTGACCCTATAGGATAGGGTAGAATTTCCCAGTGAGTTTCCAAAACGAACTTTCTAGGAAATAGGAAGCTCCAGCTTGTATCTTCCCTGGGTTGGTGATTCTGAACTGCTGACGTTTCAGTTACCAGTTCACCTCATAACCATTTCACCTCCAGTGCTCCTCAATTCTGTACCAGCTAATGGAAAAAATGAATCACAGTCATCATTATGGAAAAGTAAACACTGCTGGTCAGTGCATTCTGCCATTATCCATGCGATATGACAGAGTTGGGCAGCTGGCCACAAGGTCAGCAGTTCAAAAGGACAGCCATTCCATAGGAGAAAGACGAAGCTTTGTACTCACATAAACTAGAGATATTCTTTTTCCAAATCATTTTTTAAGACAAATTTGTATGTACATAAGGCAGAACAATTAGGCGTGAGCCATCATGTAGTCAAATGTGACTTTTGATATACAGAATATCATTCTATGTATAAGATGTTAGAGAGGGCTGAGCCCCGGTGGCATAGTGGTTGAGTGCGGGACGGTGGTCTGCAGGCTTGGCGGCTTAAATCCAGTGGCGGCTCTCAGGTGCAGCACTGGGTAGCGCCCACGACTAACAGAGGCAGTTAGAGAAAAAACACTTCAATGTTGTAACAATAAGGTGTTGAGATGTGTTGCAAAGTAACACCTATTTATTATTATAAATCATTGTATGTACCTCAGATTTTGAATAAAATGGACTACACAGGGACTATTTCACAACTATACATTGTATGTAAGGATGATTTGTATGTATGTAAGGAGAGAGATTTGTTTGTTCTATTGGTAGACCATGATATCTTCAATACTCATAACCAACATCATAATGCAAGCACACAAAGTCTTCTTCAGTTTTCCTTATTCAACATCCAACTTTCATACACATTTATGAATACGTCAGCTTCTATGAGGTGCAACTTAGTCTTCAAAGTACTGCTTTGCAATACTTCAAGGAAGTCTGGCATGGTACCTGTACTCAGTGCAGTGCACTCTTGGCTCCCTTGACTGCTGCTTTCATGAACATTGACTGTAGATCCAAGTAGATGAAATCCTTGGCAACGCCAGACTTTTCTCTACTTATCATGATGTTACCTATCAATCCACCTGTAGTGTTGTACATGTTAGGCACCATTGAGTCAGTTCCAACGGATAGGAACCCTGTGCACAACAAACCCAAACAGTGTTTCATTTTGTGGGACAGAAGGTAGCTATGGGTCAGAACTGACTCAATGGCGCTCAGCAACAGCAAACAAAAACATTTGGAGAAGTTCATGTAAATAGAGATTGTTTTTGTTGAGAAAAGATATATGTCATGAAGAAATGTTGAGAAAAGACATGAGACATATATTGAGAAAAGATATATGCCATGTGATGCTTTCAAAATTATATAACATCATCTACAGCTTCATTTCTATCACAAAATCCATATTCTAAATCCAAATTCCATATCTAACCATTGTTCTTTATTCCTGAACTTTTGTGTTCCAATCATCAATTAATGCATAGTGATTGTGCTTTTGATCAACTTACAACTGATGAAAGTTGTTAGAATTTTTCAGTTTTTTTCATCACTAGTTCTTGGGGTTGGTGTATAAATTTTAACAATATTTGCTTTGACTAGACTTCCATTTATGTAGATAGACATGGCCCTATCACTGACAACATGGTGCTCCAAGACTTTTTTGAAGATGAATTCAGTGCCTTTCTTGAATCTGTAGTTTCCAGAACAATAAATTGCCATAGAATCTGTCATGGGATGCCCTGCTTCAAAATGGCCTATATCAGACCATTTCTGCTCACTAATGCCTAGAATATTGATCTATATGTGTTCCATTTAATTTTTGATGTATTCCAATTTTCCAACATTTATACTTTGCATATTCCAAGTTCCAGGTATTAATAAATTTCTGCAGCTCTTTCTTCTCATTTTGAGTCATGCCACATCAACAAAAAAAGGCCCCAGGGACTTTACTCCCTCGGGCATTACTCCATTCACAGCATTATTATCGATTCTGCTTTGAGAATGGAGCTCTTCCTAAGTCATATTTTAGTGACTTGGACCTGAGAGGTTTATCTTCTGGCAGCATTTCTAACCACATATTGATTCTATTCATGAAGTTTTTGCTATCTGTAAGGATTTCTTTTTCTGTTTTTTGGGGGTGGGGGCATGACTGCCCTCTGGTGGGTGTAGGAAGCCCAGCCTTACTCCTGGAGAGCTGCTGCTGGATTTGAACTGCCAGCCCAGCAGGCTGCAGTCCCACACACAACCACTACACCACCGGGGCTTAGTTCTCTGTAAGGTTTTCAATGGCTAATTCCTCCAAATTGGACTATTCCTTCTTCATATCTGTTCTTAGTCTGGAAGCTCTACTTAAATCATATCTGTTCCTTTTGGATAACCTGATTACATTTGATACATCAGAGCATAGCTTGCAGCACCATAGGAACACAAAAACTACTACAGGTGGACAGACAGACAGGTCCTCAAAAGAAACAGCAACAAATAGTGGTTTTATTGTCAGGAAAACTTAAACTTACAATCTTCAATCTGACCTCTTTCCAGGTAAGTGAACTCTTAAGCGTAACTCATTTAAAAACAGAACACACACACACACACACACACACACACACACACAAAGGGTTGAGCCCCGGTGGCGTAGTGGTTGTGCGTGGGACTGCAGCCCACTGGGATGGAGGTTCAATTCCAGTTCCATGGAGCAAAGGCTGGGCCTCCTACTCCCACCACCTGAGGGCAGTGATGCCCCCCCCAAAAAAAACAAAACACATAATTTTTAATACTCAAGATAGTTGCAATCAGATTCCTTACCCTAAGCAAAATCCATTACTGTCAAGTTGATAGCAACTCATAGTGACCCAGGGCAACAGGTAGTATCCAAGGCTATAATTTTGCATGCGAGTAAGCTGTCATCTTTTTTTCTCCTGCAAACAAGAGGGGGTTTCTATTTGCTTACTTTTCCATTAACAGCTAAACGCTTAACTCACAGTGCCACTAGGGCTCATATCAAAAGAACAGAAACCCAATAAATTAATTAAAAACCAAAGACAATGGTCTGACTGACCAGGTATAAATTTGATGAGTGGAGGTGACTGGACAACTTTACTAATCCTGTAACTATTGTCCTACTCTAGACTCAACCGCAATAAGGAAACATGGATGATACAGGTGCTGTAGCAAAGGGTGGTGAAGAAATTAGATGATACCCAGCTACCAGATAAAATAGCATCTGAGGTCTTAAGGGCTTGTTTCCAAATAAGCACCCATCTAAGTGGGATGTCAACTAACTCCACATGGAAGAATCACGTCAACATGAGTCACCAAAAAGAGGTTTAAATCATATAATCCAAAGTAGAAGGAGAGAATAGTATCAGAGCCTAAAATGTGAGAATCTGGTCTGCAGAAGACTATGGATGACAATAAGAACCCGAGGTTGAGCCCAGGTGGCATAGTGGTTGTGTGCGGGACTGCGGCCCACTGGGTTGGAGGCTCAATTCCAGCTCCCAGGAGCAAGGGCTGGGCCTTCTACTCCCACCACCTGAGGGCAGTGATGCCTTAAAAAAAAAAAGAACCCAAGATATTGGACTGAGCCCCGGTGGCATAGTGGTAGTGGTGAGTGCAGGACTGCAGCCCACAGGGTTGGCAGTTCAAATCCAGCAGCTGCTCTCCAGGAGCAAGGATGGGCCTCCTACTCCCGTCAGGGGGCAGTGATGCCCACAAAACAAAACAAACAAAAGAACCCTGGATACATTTGTGGAATCTATATAGGAAATAGGCCTCTGGTGATTTTCCTCTATCAATAATAGTGGGAGTAGAGGAAAGTGATTATCACAGAAAGTACATTGGAAAGATGACTATAGAAAAATCAAAATTATAAATCTGCTTTGTATGGTTAATATCTTGTGAGTTGATATCACCTCTGATGCACATTAGATCTGATCTGGTTTTCAACACATTCTGTGTTTTTTGCTTGTTCGTATTGGGGATAGCTTTTCAGGTGGGTTATGTCATTAGAGATCAACCTCTTAAAATTTTTGTTACATGTTTTCTCTGTTTTCCAGTATATGAAAACCGGAATTGATGAACCTACAGGGAGACTTTTTCAGTAAAATAAGGGCTTCTGGAGGGCACAGCGGTAGTGGGGTTGTTAAAGAGAGCAGAAGTCAAGGAGTTCAACAAGGAAAAGAATGTTTTAAAATTGATTGTGATAGCAATTGAAAGATACTGCTTATGCGATTGAGCAATGGAATGATACGATATCCGTAATAACTTAATAAAATGGTTTTTAAAAAATAGAATTATCCCCCCCCCCTGAAAAAATGTTAAGTATCCTAAAAAGTTAAGTATTCTTGAGGTTGTTGCTCACTTTTCTCTAACTTGAAAGACAAAGCAAGACTTTATAAAATCCCACATTTACCACTGGACTGAGCCATGATAAGAAGAATACAGTAGATGTTGTCTCTTATTATCCTTTTTCTTTACAAATCACTGTGCAGGAGTTATTCCAATTTAGGCTCACCTTCCTTTGTTTTGGGCATTGCAGTGATCAGATTGTGTCGAGCAACTCATTATAAACTTTTACATTCCTGTGTTCTTCATGAAAAATCTGCTTACTTCTTTGGAATTAGGGGCGTGGAAATGAGTCTCCCTATCCTTCTGAGTTTGTTTTTACTTGGAATTTAAAGACCCAGAAGATCTTCTGGAAGCCACCACTTGAATTGCGTATTTTCAAAGGGAACCCAAATAAGACGAAGAAAAGTACATTACTGAAAGAATATGCCTGCAGCCATCTGCTGATAGCAAATGCTTGCTTAAATCTATTTGGTTTGGGATAAAATCTCTTTTTCTGCGAACTAGCACCCTAGTAGTAACACTTTATCTCCCCCTTGCATAAAATTGAATAGGCTCTACATTTTCATTACTCTCCTCAAAATCTTTCCCAGTTATTGCTTTTATTTAAATATTGGAAAATATTTATTTCAGTAAATTGAATGTAGATTGAAGATGTACGTATGAAAAAGGCAGTGGGGAGAGTCGGGCGATGGAGAAATTGAAGAGATGGTCAACCCTTTGACACCTCTGTGGTTCATGAAGCAAAGAGAAACAGGGATCAGACATTGTTGCCTGAGATACACTGACTGCTCAGTAACATGCTTGGGTCTACATACTTCCACTACTAAACTAGAGGTGTTCAATTAATTTATTGATTAAATCAATTGGTTTTTTCCCTATATAAATAGAACGCAAGCAGGCTCAGAAAAAATAATACCATGAGACCTTTTAATTTTGTTCTCCACATCATGGTCAGAAAATTCTTGCAGAATCTTGAAACTGACTAATCAAAGTCTGAAATGATAGATTATTTAAAAATTACTCCGACTCAATACCAGGCTGTTTGGGGTCTACAGTCAATTGAGGACATATTCTATTCATTTGAAATCCATAAGTATGCCAATGTTGCTTCAAATGTTATCATGAGGTGTTAGGATGCATTCTGTTTTCTACCAGTTCCCTCAATGATACCCTGTGTGGCGGTTTTTATTCCCTCTCCAGCACACTATTGTTGCTAGCTCCTGTCAAGTCGGTCCTACTCAAAGTGACAACACAGACAATGGCTGTGACCCATAGGATTTCCGTGGCTGGATTTTGGTCTATTTTAATGGGAGCTCTACTGAAACCTGTTTAGAACATGGTAACGTGCAAGCCTCCCCTGACAGCTGGGTCATGGCGGTGTGTGAGGATGACTGGGTGGGAATGGAACCAGATGTGGAGAGAGCATACCTTTTGTTTCCTGCACCCACGTATTCTACTCAGACATTTGTTCAGACCTGTCTTGACAAGCTGCAGTGGCTGAGGCATACTGCAATTTTACAGAGAGAAGGGAATAAACTGAAATTAAGTTGCCTGAAGGGGTCTGACCAAGGGAGCTATTGCCTGTGCTGGAAGGCGGTTCTGGAGGAAGTTTGCCATCCAGCCTTGGGTGTCCATTTAAGATTCTTTCCCGAAGGCTCTATTAGAAGAGTATAGGCAGGGCTGAGAACCTTTGGAACATTTATTCTTGGTGACAGCAGATGGGATTGTGCCAGTCCTACAGGAAATTTTGATTTGAGATGACAGTGAGAACAACAGAAATGGAGATTTAGAAAGCATCTGGGTTCCACTTTCTATACAGAGCCAGGGAAGCTGGTAACAGGACGAAGGATCAGTTCAGTGGATAAATTACACAGAAAGATGGTTTGAGGGAATCACTGTTCACTGATCCATAGTCAAGAGAGAACTGAATTAATTCCTATGGTTTATACAGTTAGGAGAAGCACTTGCTTTCACGGACTTCACTTTGGCAGAAGAGACTCAAGTTTCCATTGATCCATCATCTGGTTGAGGTGAGGCCACAAATGGAACAAAACTGGCAGGACCTCAGACCTGTCCCATCTCCCTAGCTCCCACGCTATCAGCTGCATGGAAGCTTCTGAGCAGCCGGCATTTTCTTCCACACACATGATCTTATTTCCCCACACTCTCACTTTACAACAAGTGCAGGAATTTCCAAGTCCAGCTCCATAAATCTGCTGGCTTTTTTCCTTCTTGTTACATGCTCATTTAATACTCTTCTAGTGAAGTGATTACATGCACAATAGATCTGTGTTTAAGGTTTATTTGTTCCAGAGCATGTATTATCTCTGAAAATGCATGAATGACCTCTCCAGGATTTCCGCACTTCTTCATATGCTTTTTTGTTGCTGATCAGAGATGGCTCTTTTTAGGTTCCCCTCTTACTTCCGACTTGGGGCTGCTCGTTCCTCACGGGGACAGCCACAACACTCCCAGTCTCTCCTCATATGTCATCTCCAGCACTCTTTCCTCAATAGAATGCATCATCTTTATTTCTGCACCTGCTGCTCTTCTGGGATCCGCAGTATCCCCTTGCGTCACTCCCCTTGTGCATGGCTGCCTTCTCCTTTCCCTACATCTTGATATCACTATGGCTGCAAAGCACTACCATCTCTATACAGATTCTAAAAATATTACATTTTAAGTTTGGGGCAAGATTTCCATTCTTGGCTATTTCTATGTAGTTAAGATCACTATACTCTTGGACTGACAACACTGATGTCTCATTAGTGCATGCTCAAGCATGCCTGGTAGTTCTGTTTTTTGAAACTGTGGTATATAGATGGGGCTTTTAAGACAAATGTGTGAAGGCATGGTAATCCTGGAACATAGCATGGAATTAGTCTTAGCCTATCTATGCACTAACCTCCCACGGTATCTTACTAGTATTTCCCTTTTATGAAGGGGTTCCTGAAACGCTCTGGGCATCGTCATGCCTCTCCACCCCCTTTGGGATACTGTCTGTTATAGATAACTAACAACTCGATGGAACGTTCCCACGTCGTCAGGCGGTGAATCATGAAGAGAGGGAAGCAAGCTTGCCTCCAGCTGCACGCCCACTGGGGCCATATGCCTATGCCCATGTCTGGGGTTTCAGGGGCAGAAATCTACCTCCCATGGAGGAGACCAAGCTAGATTTCTGGCCAACACATCTCATAAGCAACTGCCACCAGTGGGCCTATAGAGGTTTTGGGGTTGCTATGATTCTGCGAAAAAAGTTTCAGGAAAGCTTCTAGACTAAAGAGTTGTAAGAAAGACCTGGCAACCTACTTGAAAAGTCAGACACTGAAAAACACTGTGCACACTCCAGCTTGATTTGCAACTCATCATGAGGATGCTGCAGAGCTGTGTAACGTGTGTGTGTGTGTGTGTGTGTGTGTATGTGTGGTGTGTTTGGTCTTCCCTTTGTGAGTCAGCTGCCTACTTGATGCAATCTGACAGCACCATCAATAGCAACTGGTGCCTTTTTAAACCTTCAGTCCGAAAGATTCTGTGGAATTGATGCGTGGTAAGAGGAGAGGCATTCCTAAAGCTGGGAATGGGACAGTGCGAGGGAGTAAGAGAGAGAAGGGTCCTGTGATTTCTGCAAGACGACCTTCACTCGGGGCAACTTTCCAGCTCAGGCTGATCCCTTTACTTTGCCAAACAACATGTTCTGCAGTTTTCCTCAAGTTGTTGACAGATTGCCGAAACAGGGCCACACGTCCTCAGTCAACCCCGTCTGAGGCTGAGTCTTTGCTTAAGGCCCCGCGTCCTGGCACTGCCAGAGGAAGGTGTGGCTTTGGGAGGGTGCACTGAGTTCATGGCCATGAAGTACTAGAGCACCAGACATCAAAGGGGCTGGCCTCTTTTGCCTGAGTGCAGTAAGCAGGACTTGGCACAGATTGTAGCAGGTGTGCCACCCATAGACATGATGAGACTCAGGAGGCTACAAGGGAAAGAGAAAGAGAAGAAGGCTCCGGCTTTAAGCACTTTGGTTTCTTTACTTGGGGTCCTTTACATATCTGTGCAGAGAGAGTCATTCTCAGCTATGAGCCATCTACCTACAGAGGGCTATGTGGTGCTCCAGACCACACTTAATTCTAGAACATTACACCCTGGCTAGATGGGTTTTATCTTATCTTTCTTTGTGAAACAATGATGTGTTTTCTACAACAAGGGTCGTATCCACATGATAAGATTTTGAAGGTGAACATGGCGGCAAGCAATAGATAAAGAACCAACAACGAGGGTATATTTTTTCCAGATAGAAACCATATTTCTCATACCAAGAACAGGTAGATAAAAATTGATGTTAAAGACTTGACTTTCAAAGTCATAGTAGCTAATCCTATACAACTACAAAACAGTATCAAATCCCAAAGTTAGATTTACATTAATACTAATTAAAGGAACTACATAATTTGTGGGGCACAGCGTAAAGTAAAAATGAGAGATCACTTGTTAAAAATAACAGGACAAAGTTGAAAATACTTTATATAAAGTATTTTTGCTTCCTCTGTAATCCCTTTTTTTATATGCTATGGCATTTTGAAATTTTCTGTTTCATGTCCTTTTAAGAAAATAAAAAGAAAACATTTTAATTCGCATGAATTCTGGCAGTCATCTTGATGTGTAAGTAAACACATCTAGAGAGCACTGATGTCATCACTAATGCCACAGAGTTCTTATTTCATAGATTATACATGAATTTTCTTCTTACAGAAACATTAACAAACTTCATAAAAAATTTTAATGTTTTTTTTTCAAAATTTGCTAATATATCACAAAACTATTTGTATAGTAAAAATACCAATGGAAAGCTAATGCATGTGTCACACATTTTATCATTATTGTTAAAGAAAGACTGAATTACCTTATCCATTCTTTTTAGAGTTAATATTATTGCAATATAAAGAAGTGATCAAAATATGTACCCAAACTCATAGAACATAGGTATTAGCAAGCTACAAGTAGCAAACTTTTTTTTTGAGATTTTGTGATGTTTATGCTTTGCAAGTTTTTTTTTTGCACCCACGTTTTTAATTTGGATAAAGGCCAGTGATATTATTTTTGTTTTTGATTTATTTTAACAGCTTTATTCACTCACCCTATCAATACTGTCTAACTTTGAAATGCAAAGAACTTAAAAAAAAAAGAAATGCAATGAACTAGAGATATTTCCCAATATTTTTCATTCCACTTAGGTTATCATATGTAAATAATGGTTACTACAGGGGAATAGCATAAATTAAAAGAGAATGCTATGCCCATTGTGCTGGGTTCCTTGGGACTCAAAGTCCTCCCACATCTCAACAGTCTAGTGATAGTTAAAAAAAATAAACAAAACAAATAAGAGTTAAACTTCAAAACATACAATGGTAGAAGATGTATCTGCCGCCACAATGGCAGATTAGGCAAGAAGTACAGAGGATGGCTGAGGAGAGAGGAGCGAGGAACTGAAAAGGCCATCATCAAATTACTAGCAAACAGAAATGCTAGTTCCTTAAGACGACAAAAACTTTGATCTTGGTTCTAATTTGGAACAGTGACATAGGAAACAATTGCCAAGAGTTGGGATGGAGTGGTAAAATATTAGGATAGTCCATAGCCTGAGTTCATTGCAGCTTTACTTATAATATCATGACTATTGCTAATAATGCAATAATAAACGCTCTGATTTGGTGATTCCCTAATTCACGGTAGGATGAATGATTATCTTTAATATGTATTTATTAATTTCTTTCATCTTAATGACAAGGTATGGGTTGGTGGTGTTAGGTGCCATTGCAGGGATTATGACTCATAGCGACCGGGTGCACAACTGAAGGAACCTTGCCCTGTCCTATGCCATTTCCACAGTTCTTGCTCTGCCTGGGCCCATTTTTTTTTTCAAATCATTTTATTGGGAGCTCATACAATGATTATCACATCCATGGTATGTCAAGCACATTTATATATTTGTTGCCCTCATCATTCTCAAAACATTCTCAAAACACTGGGTTCCCTGTGTTTCCAGATCCTATCCGTACCAGTGTATATGCTCTGGTCTAGCTGGATTTGTAAGGTAGAATTAGAATGATAGTGTGGGGCAGGGTGGGGCTGGAAACATTTAAGAGAGGAGAGAGAGGCCTGTTTCATCATTGCTACACTGCACCCTGACTTGCTCATCTCCTCCCGGCCACCCTTCTGTAAAGGGATGTCCAGTTGCCCACAAATGGGCTTTGGGTCACAAATCTGCACCCCCCCCTCATTTGTAATAATATAATTTTTAGTTCTTTGATGTCTGGTACCTGATCCCTTTGACACCTCGTAATCACACAGGCTGGTGTGCTTCTTCCATATGGACTTTGTTGCTTCTCAGGTAGATGGTCACTTCTTTATCTTCAAGTTGTTAAGACCCCAGATGCTAAATCTTTTATTAGCTGGGACACCATGTTTGCTTATGCATCCATTTATCTTCAGCAATCATATCCAGAAGGTGAGCATCATGGAATGCCAATTGAATAGAACAAAGTGTGCCCAGTTTTGTAGCCACTGTGTCAATCCATCTCACTGAAGGCTTTCCTATTTTTCGTTTTGGTTTTGTTTTGGTGGGGCATCCCTGCCCTCTGGTGGGATTGAGGCCCAGCCTTGCTTCTGGAGAGCTGCTGCTGGATTTGAAACGCCAAGTCAGTGCTGCAGTCCCTCACTCAACCACTACGCCACCGGGGCTCAGCCCCAACTTTCCTATTTTTCACTGCCTTATCACATTATCAAACATGATGTCTTTCTCCAGGGACAAAGAGAAAAACAGACCTGTCTTGGAAGAAGTAGATCCAGAATGCTCTTTAGAGGCAAGACATGTGATAGGTATCATTAATCAATCTCTTTTTACAGAAGAAGTAATTATGTTAAATTACTTTCACATAATCTCGGAGTTATTGGCAGGGAATAGCCAGAGCATTCCGGACTGGAGAATGACAAGGCAAAAGGTGGTTAAAAGCCCTGGTGCTGTGTGGGGTAAGCATTGGATTGCTAACCAAATGGCCAGTGGTTCAAAGCACCAGCTGCTCCCTGGGGAAAGTTCGAAGCTGTCTACTTCTGTAGAGTTTCGCAGATTTGCAAACCCTAAGGAGTTCTACTTTGGGATGAGATTAATAGGAATAAACATGATAGCAACTGGTCATTGTTTACATGACATCTACCAATGTTGATCAAAACCCCTTTGTGGGATGAGGCTTTCCAGAAGCAATTGCTTGATTAAACAATCTTGAGACAATCTGTATGTGAAGTTTTAGAAAGATGAATCAGGGAGGGGCAGTGAAAATTAGGTGGGGATAATAGTACAATTCAAAAGAGAAGGTTTTAAGAACTAAAGTCAATGAAAAATGAGCAGGTCTGAAGGACAAGTTGGATTATGAACCAAGAATTAACAGAGAGTCAAAGATTATAAATTTACACCAGAAGCTGAAAAGTCATAACCTATATAATGAATTTAGTATGCAGAACTGTTTTATTTAATTCACTAGGGGTAAATTTACCTGTCATTCTTTAGACATCAAAATACTTTATATGAAATAGGAGATTTTAATTTATTATATTTATTTGTTAGGAGCTGGCTTCATTGGGTCTTCATTTAAGCATAGCAACCACCTGAAGTGGGTTATGTGCTGGCTGTTCATCAGAGCTCAGGTGTTTAAACCTGCCAGCCATTCCATGTATGAAAGAAGAGGTGATCTGCTCTCAAAGACTTAAAGCCTTGAAATCCAAAGGGGCAGTTTTTCTCTGTGGCATCTCTGTGAGTCAGAATCAACTTAAGGACAGTGGACTTGATTTTTTCTGCTTTAATCATCAGCCCAAGCCTCTGATTAGTTGTGTCCTATTCCCTACACTTCAGAGGACCTCTGGGTACATTTTATTTTTAAAATATCTATCTGGACTTTATGAGCAATTAAAATTTTAATCGCCGTTCATACATCTTATTGAAAGCTTATATTAGGTATTATATATGAAAGCACTTTGTAAATTATAAAGCCATATGTCAATATATGCATGGCATTATTAAAATATATGGATCCAATGCTGACACACTTTGTGAATGAAAGGACTAATCAGTAGCTTAGCAGTAAGGAATTTATTCCAAAAAAAGCAGCAGCTCCTATTAGTCTTCTATTTGCTCACACAATCAGATATTTAACAAGTAGCCACTAAGTCTTGTGCAAGCCACTGAAAGAATAACTTTTCAAGCAGCATATTTTAGTGGCCACTCTGGATTTTCTAGTTTCTTGTTTCAGTCAGAATTGTGCTTTTGAGTCGAGCATCACAATGGGAGCCCAAAGGCACTGTGGGTGAGGCAGTGCCTCCTGATCTCGAGGGGCTCTTCCAACCAGTCTGCAGCTACTAGGAAGAAAGAACAACGCTGTCTTCTCCTGCAGAAGTTTATACTTTAGGAAGGATCTCATACAGTTGCTAGGGTTTTTTTTTTTTTGGTTGTTTTTAGTTTGGGACCCGAGTCTCTTTTTTCCTTGCTCATGTAAAGACTATGGATGCATATTTTTATCATTATACTGGGGACTCATACAGCTCTTATCACAATCCTTATATCCATCCATTGTATCAGGCACAGTTGCACATTTGTTGCCATCGTGACTTTCAAAACATGTTCTTTCTACTTGAGCCCTTGGTATCAGCTCCTCATTTTTTCCCCTCCCTCTCTTTGGAACTGATTTAATGGCCAAGGGTTTTTTTCTTTTTGGTTTGCCTTAATGCTCTCATGGTGGATCTGACATAGGAAATCTGTACTCTCAACCTGACAGAATAGTTTAGAAGAAATAAAGTATAGATCAAAAGGAAGGAAAGAAATGAAAAAAAAATTAAAAATTAAAAAGAAAGAAGAAATGAAGAACAAAGACTTAGTCTTAAATGATTAGATGATGTCAGAATATTAAGAAGTAAGAGATATGACATATAAAATAAGATAATACAGAAAATAACAGATACTATAAAGAAAATCAGGCAGATCAAAAAGGCTTAGCAGACTGACCATTGTCAGGTCATGGATAATCTTCATCATCACTGATGCATTTGGGTCCATGGCAGTGGCCACTGCGCAGTTGGAATGTCTTCCAACCTAGGAGGCTCAACTTCTAACACTCTATCAGAAAGTGCTCTATTATAATCTACAATCACGGCATAATTTTTAAAAGTAGGCATCCATCCTCTTTTCCCCACACTTGTGCACTTCTCTGAAACCTGTGCTTGGTTTACCTGTTGTTAGTTGAAAGACCATGGTTAGCTTCCAACATCCCAGCAAAATGCAAACCAGCATAGAATGGGAAGCTGACAGTGGGCAGGAAAGATATAAAATAGAATGATGTGATTGAGAATGACATTTACCGGCACCTAATACAAGTCATCTGAGGTAAAGGCTATAATTTGAATGACAAGGCAGTCATGGTGGTGGATACTGTTGTTCCCAGAAGTCCAAGGAATGGGACAAGTTTCTATGTTGGAAGTAGAAGGAAATAAATAGAAAGAGAGTTGGTGGTTGATAAAGAAGAGAGGGAAAGGGATATAAATAAGGGTTGGAGAATTTGGCAAGGGTCAGGTCAGGCCAAGCTAAAAGATCACATATTTTGTCCAAGTATCTCATAGTGTATTAGAGGAGGCAGACAAATGAATAAATGTTTATTCTACACCGCAGCATAACAAATGCTATCATAACATCCTACACTCGTGATAAACAGGCACAGAGGATTATCTAAGCCTCCTAGAACTTGGTAGGAGTCTTTACTCTTTCCTGCATCCTGACTGGTGACATCCCTGTCCCCAGCCATACACATGCTGCGACCTCCTTCAGTAAGTTTCCAATACAAATAACCAATCCTTAACTGATTACTCTGAAGGCTTCTCTGGACTGGCAAGCAAGGGATTGAGTTTGTTGCCCACAAATCCCTTTAAGGCCTTGGAAAGAGAAGCAGTAGGTAAACAAAGCAAAGTCTAGGATTATCTCACTGCTTTATAAGATCAAAGCGCTTTACAAACATTAACGAATTAAGCATATCTTATTCCAAGCCATTGGTGTTGTCATGAGCTTAAGCTCTTTCTTTCTTTCTAAAATGCCTGTCTATCCATTGAAGGTTATGACGTTTACATTTTCAATTGAGAGGAAACCTGTATGTCTTTGTCCCAACTTCACCACCCCTAGCCAACTTTTGTGCTAAAGGTCTTCAAACTCTTGTAGTCCTGGCCAACTATCCCTTAAATACATTTTGTCATAAACAATACTGGGAAAGAGAGAGAAAATAGATTTATGTTTCAGAACCACTTGTTGGTCAATGGAGAACACAGAACCCTGGGGTTCTCTAAAGATCTAATTAAATCATTATTCTAGGAATCTGTATTTTAATAGGAGTCCAAATCATTAACAGTCCCAGTTGCCATTCTAAAGATTGGTGTTTTGAATTTACTGAGAGGCCCTTATGAATAAAAACCTCATGATTTTCTTCCAAATAACATAGTTATTGGAACTCCTCTGAAGCATATTTTAATTCTAACAAAGAAAAGCTTGTCAGGAGTTGTAATTCACTCAGTTGAAACTGGTTAGCTCGTTATATTTTTAAAAGTTTCCTACTTATTCTTCTGTATATGCAGAATGAATGCATTAAAATAACAACTCAAAACTCAAATAGACGCTATTAAATATATTCCACGTGTTAGCTCTTAAGGTAGATACTGCTGAGGAAACAAATAAACAACCAAAAAAGTCAGGCCCAGTTCCAGTTCAAGGATATATATATATATATATATATATATATATATATATATATATATGATGGAAAAAGAGAATAAGACAAGGCATCTTAAAAGAAGACAACATAATAAAGCAAATGAAAAGCAAATGGCCCCATTAGCAATTTGAAGGCACTACCAGTCCACAAGAGAAAGATGAAGCTGTCTACTTCTGTAAAGAGTCACAGTTTCAGAAAGCCACGGGGACAGTGCTTTTCTGTTCGATAGTATCATGATGAGTGAGAATTGACTCGATGGCCATGAGTTTTGAGTTTTGTTTGTTGCTTTGGATAAAGATAGATGGAATGCTCTTGGCAGTGGGAGCTGTGCACCAGGTGTTGGAGGTATGTTGAGGCTAGAACCCCCTAAGGCTCACAGACAGGTTTGGTGAGAAGACATGTGACAGATGTGGAGTTGTTTTAAACGTGATTTACTTCTTTGGAGGTTGAGGGTCATTTACTTCTCGCTAAGTACTCACCATCCCTGTACAAGGACTTCGTGCTTGGTGAAGTCGAGGGTCAGTGTAAAAGAGGAAGGCACTTGGCAAGACGGATTGATGGGAACAAGCTGAAACATAAGAACAATTGTGAGGATGGTGGTTTCAGCTCTGTTGTACAGAGTGTTGTTGTGAGTCAGAAATAACTCAATGGCCTCTCCTAACAAGGCGCACTCAAAATAAGGAAAACACGCAGAGTTCACTGCTTTTTCTGGGCGCCCTGGTGATGGAGTAGTTAAGTGCCTCCTGCTATTTGTAAAGTCAGCTGCTCTAGCCCCGCTACCACTCTGCAGGAGAAAGAGATGATAGCCTGTAGCCACCAAGTTCCATGGAAATGTTATGAAATAGTTCTACTCTATTCTATGGTGTGAATAGACTCGTGGTGGTGAGTCAGCAATGGGTCAGGTTTTTTTTAAATATAGATTTTATTAGAGGCTCGTACATTTAATACATCATTTAATACATTTAATACATCATATGTATTAAGCAAATTTGTATATATGTGGCTACATTAATCTGCATTATCTACTTGAACCCCTCCAGCATAAGCTACTCTTCCCCTCTTTCCTCTAGTTTTTTATTTTTTTATTCCAATTTCCTATATTTCCCCTCCCCCTCCCACTCCCCCATGAACTTCCAATAACTTACAAATTGTTATTACCTCTTCATATCTTACACTGTATAATGTGTCACTTCACTCACCTCCCCTTCCCCCGCCCCCCATTGTCCACACCCCAGGGAGAAGGTCACATGCAGATCTGAGAAATTTGTTCCTCCTTTCTACTCCACCATCCTTCCACCCTTCAAGTGTCACCACTCCCCACTAGTCTCAGGGGATTATCTACCCTAAAATCCATGGTTTCAACTACAATGTAAATCCCCTGGTTAGCCAAACCTGTCTGGCAGAATTGGAATAATGAGAGTCGGTGGCAGGAAGCATTGGAGAACATTTCATTGCTACCACACTGAACCTAGACTGGCTCATCTCCTCGCTATAACCCCTCTGTAAGAGGATGTCTCTTCACTTATTGATGGCCTTTGGGTCCCCAATCTGAACTCCCCCTCACTAATAATGATATATCTCTTAGGTCTTTCATGCTTGATACTGGATCCCTTTGACACCTTGTGGTCATACATACTGTTATGCTTCTTCCACGTGGGCTTGCTTCTTAGCTAGATGGCCACTTGTTCACCTTCATGTCTTTAAAACCACAGACGCACATCTTTTGATAGCCAGACACCATCAGCTTTCTTCACCACATTTGCTTATGTACATATTTGTCGTCAGCAATCATATCAAGAAAGTGAACATATAATGTTATGATTATTAGTTCTTGAAACCTGATAATTGATCCCTTTGGTATCTCTTAGTCCCATAAGCTGGTGTATTTCTTCCACGTGGGCTTTGTTGCTTCTGAGCTGGAGGGCCGCTTGTTTACTATCAAGCCTTTAAGACCTCAGACATGCATGTCTTGATAGCCGGGCACCATCAGCTTCCTTCACCACATTTGCTTATGCACACATTTGTTTTCTGTGATCGTGTCAGGGAGCTGCGCATCATGAAATGCCAATTTAATAGAACAAAATGTTCCTGCACTGAGGAAGTACCTGATTGAGGTACAATGCCCATCCGCTGTCCTAATTCTAAGCCTATAAGTATATGCATATTGATCTATTTCCCCTTCATACATGTACCTATGTATATGCCTGTATTTAATTTCTATAAATGCCCCTTACTCCCCAGTTCTTTTCTCTATTTCCCTATACCACCTCCTGACCCACCATCACACACAGTCTCCATTTGGGTTTCAATATTGTCTCTCTATTACATTAGTCTTAATCAATCCCTATCGGAACTTCCACACCCACCCACCCTGCCACCGATCCTGAACCACATGATACTCCCTCCATCCCTGGATCAGCCAAGAGTCCCCCGCCCACATCTACCCTGGTACCAACAGTCCCATTGTCCCCACCCTTGGACCGCCCATCCATCCCACCCTATTCAGATAGACCTGTGGAGAAAATAACATACTCAAAAAAGTGCAACCTATAATGAAGCTAACAAAGAAAAGAAAACAACGAAAAAATCAACAACAAAAAATGGGTCAGGTGTTACCGCTGCTGCCTCTTCATGTGTTCTTCTAGAAAGCAGTTACATCTCTGTCACCAATATAGAACTACAATTGAGTCCAGTCTGACTCCTCATTGCCCAATCGTTACAGGGTTCCTGAGTGACAAACCTTTAAAGGAGTAGATCGCCTCATCTTCCCCCATGGAACTGCTGGCAAACCTGCATCACTGAATTTGTGGCTAGCATTGCTAAGCATACCCGACAGCGTACTCCAAGAGCCCTCTCTGGGAAATGCTCTCTGTAAAAGCTTTGTCCTGGCTGCAGGAGGCAGGACCCTGGACTGCCAAGGATGGATTTGCTGTGGAGTCACCACAGCGATTTTCCTCTCTGAAGCTATTTTGCCATCCAGGTAAGGGTGGTAGCAGCAACTCTCTCTTTTTATCATTCCAGGAATCAGAGCTTTGTAGGACAGACAGAGCACAACAGTGTTGTGGTTAATTATGACCTTAAATTAGTATCCGACGCATGGCAATCAGATAGACGCGCAGTGGCACTGAGCACTGTCAGTCTCGATGTCATGTCCATGAAGAGTTAGTTACACAGGGGGTGGTTGGGATCCGTGCGGCTTTCGTAGCTGACTTTGCAGACGTAGGCTCACAGTCCTTTCTTATTAGGCTGCCTTGTTCTTTATTGTGAGTATGTAACCTCTGTTGAAAGTTGTTCGGCATCCAGCAATACGTGAGCTCTACAGATGGACAGGTAGTGGCTGTGTGGGAAGTGCTTTGGGCAGGAATGGAACACTGGCCAGGAAATCAGTCCAGTTCGACTCCCTTCAGAAAATTTGCATCTCCACCCCAGAAGAGTGAATCAGAAACTCTATTTCACAAGTTTCCTAGGTGATCCTTTAATGTACATGCAAGACACTCCTGAAAAACAGGGGATGGTTATGCTTGCGGTGCGTTGGTCAAAGATGAAAGTCTCATAAGTGAATGTCAAGAATTCTGCTATTGTGTCACCACTGTCCCCCTCATTCAGACCTAAAAAG
This sequence comes from Nesogale talazaci, assembly GCA_004026705.1. Classification (NCBI taxonomy): domain Eukaryota; kingdom Metazoa; phylum Chordata; class Mammalia; order Afrosoricida; family Tenrecidae; genus Nesogale; species Nesogale talazaci. The sequence goes on along the minus strand of PVJH01001855.1, from coordinate 22,734 downwards.
ACTAATCAAAAGAAATCTTTAAGATTGTCTTGTATGGATACATACAGCCCTGGGAGCCCTGGCAGGTGAGCATTGATAAGCGTGGTTGGTGGTTCAAATCCACCAGCTTCCCCACAGGAGAAAGAAGAGGCTATCTGCTTCCATAAAAGCTTAAAGCTTCAGAAACGTGAATACTGTGAGTTGAAATCCACTGGATGGCAGTGTGCTGGATTTTGGGTTTGGGTCTGCATATGATCCAAACCACAAAAATCAAGCTCACTGCCATCAAGTCAGTGCTGACTCAGAGCAACACACTGTTGCTTTCTGAGACTGTGATGAGTTACCTGAGGAGAAGACTTGGTCTTTCTCCCACGGAGCTGCTGGGGGTCTTGAACTACTGACCATGTGGATCTCAGCCCAAAGCATAGCCATGACATCAGAAGAGCTCTCCTATAATTTCTATCTTCCTGCTCACTGAGGATAACACACACATCTTTTTTTGTTTTTTCCTGACATTTACTAAAAATGATTCTAAAGGATATCTCCATTTCCCCTCCCCCCCCAATTATGTGGCTATTGATTAATTTATGAATAGTCTCATCATCTTTTTCTATCAGAGGAAATAAGATTCATATAAGAATATGAGATTTTGCATACATCCTTAAAGCAATTTCAGGATCCTTATCTGTTTATTTACCTTATTTATATCTGTGCACTGTGTGTGACATATAGTGCAAACTAATAAAGTACTTTAGAGCTAGGTGCGTAGGTATAGGCAGATAGACTCTAGTTCATGGTAACTTTATATGCAGCAGAGTAAACTTGTCACAGTCCTGCAGCATTCAGGCTTACTCAAACGTTTGATCTGTCTTTGTAGGTATTGTAGAAGCTCTCTTTTATCCTCATCAGCCCTTGATTTCACTGACCATGTTGCCCTTCTCCAGAAAAAGAGCCACGTGATGATGTATTCAGAGTAAGCAAATTAGACAATATTATTTTGTGATACATAAGGTAGGGTTTCTGTTGACTAATTTGGAAATAGACCATCAAGCTTTTCTTCTTAGTCTTTGGATGAAAATTATGTTAAAATTTGTCCACCACTGCTGCTGCTGCTAGTCTTTGAGTTGCTGCGTGGCATGACTTGCAGGAATAGCAATAGGCAAGCTACCGCAGGACTCCTGACAGGTGATGGAATTCACTAATTGGTGCTCAATATTATGTGGAGAGTGATCATGATTCATTTATGTGCATATAGAAAACATGTTAGATTTGTGGGTGATGACTACGATCAAACTATAACCAATTTCCCTGAAGGAAAATTATTCACTTGCTTTGAATGATGTGAGTGTTGTCTTTGTCAGGCACTGACTAACTGTACTCAATCTCCAGGTATGTATGGGCAGGGCGGGGGTGTAGGCTACCATTCTGAGAACTCCCTTCAGGAATAATGTAATGAGAATATTTAATACATTCATGGAATTGGACACAGGATGGATTTGATTGTCAGAGAGAGGCTGCTGGTATACAACCTCAAGACATGAGGGCAGTGTTGATGAAGCCACAAAGTGAAGACCATGAGGTTGAGGCAAGGGGGATCCAGAGAATGAAGGCAGCCATTCTGGATCTAAAGGAAAGAAGATAATCCTGTCTAGCTCTTTCCTTTAATATAAAGCAGTTGTGAAATTAGTCTCTACACACATGTCACTAAGGTACCTTGGCCAGAAAATGATCAGATATAGATGTCAGATTAAAAAAAATACAAGCTAGTTTTCTAATAATCAATACAAATATTCTAAAGTAATTTTGCCATTATATTATAAATGATAATATATTTAATCTATTGGGTGAAATGAACACTTTTTCATTTATATGGTCTGTTAGTAAATTTCACTTTTTTCATTTATATGGTCTGTTAATAAATTTCAAATTATACAAGTGGCTCTCATTATGTCTCAACTGGGTAGCATTACTCTAAAAGATTTCTTTGAAGTGGATAAAGTTACTTTTCTTCCACTATCAGCTAATTTCAAGCTGATGCCCTGCTGTGTAATGCTTATCAACATTTTTATGACTTCTACTGAATTTCTATCAGCTTTTCATGAAAGTTGAGTAAACAGCGTAGTGTGTAAAAATATAAAGCATTTGCTTGTCTACAAACCTTTATAAATATAGAAAGTAATAAATACTAGCAAGGATGTGGAGAGGCTGTTGGACAGCAAATGGTACAACAGCTGTGGAAAACAATATGGTGCTTTCTTAAAAAAATTAAATTACACTATCAAAGATATGATCAAGCAATACAACAATTAGGCACATCCAGAAACAACAGACATGTGCACAACCTGTTTGTTGCAGTACTATCTGGTCTTCTGGTGGTCCGTGGTACTGCCAATATTCTTTGCCAAATCCATAATTCAAAAGCCTTAGCTCTTCAGTTGTCCTTATTCATTGTCCAGTTTTCCCATGCATCTAAGGTGATTGAAAATATCATGTTTTATTAAAGTGACCAGGCACCCCACTTTTTAACAATTTAACAACATCCCACAACATTTTAAAATTAAAATAAATATATTACAATACTATTTTTGCATTCCATGAACATTTTTGTTGCTCCATTTAGACCAAATTTTTAATCCAGGACCCTACCCCCTCCGCTGCAGTCAATGGTGTCCCGCTTAAAATCTGGTCACCTTATGTTTTAGGTCAGAAACACCTTAGTCTTCAAAGTGAGAACTTTGTCTCACCTCTTTTTAAAGAGTTTTTGTGCAGCAGTTTTTCAAATGTAAACAAATTTGTCTTGAAAGAAGCACAACAAGAATGTTCCTTAGAAGTAAAGAAAGGGAAACTGTCTCACATACTTAGTACATGATGTCAGGAGAAGGCAGGCCCTGGAAGAAAGCATTGTATTTGTCAAAGTAGAAAGTAAGTGGAAAAAAGGATGATTTTCAAGGAAATGGGCAGACACAGTGGCTCAGACATAATGACAAAGAGGACCTGACTAGCATGTCATTCCTTGGTGTAAAGGATCACATTCAGTTGAATCCAGCTGGTTGACAATTTACAACAATAGCATAACATTATCAAAGTAAAGCCGAAGAGCATTAAAACAAATTAAAAGAGCCAAAATGAGTATATCAAGTGAGTATATCTCACTTGACTTTTGAGATGATCTTAATAGAATGATACATTGAACACTAATGACTGAAAACCAGATGAATTGTGAGATGACATCAAGGACATGCTAAATGTATTGGGAGGTGGGGAGAGAAATGGAATATTAAAAAGCTAATATAGAAAGTAAAAGTCAAAATGAATATCAAACGTGATGAAAATATTTTCAGGAACATAGTTAGTGTTCCATATGTCAGTGATTTAGAGGAGTTCATTGTTCACCTTGCAACATCTTCTGAAGTTCTCTTTTCTTCTTTGGCATCATTGCTTCTGGTGGTCGTGGGCACTACCCAGCGCTGCTTCTGAGAGCCACCACTGGATTTGAACCGCTGAGCCTGCCACCAGGGCTCAGCCCTCAAATTCTCTTTGTTTATGAAAAATAATGGTAAAAAATTAATTGAGTGGAACTCAATAAGAATAAGTTATAGTTTTTAGGTCTTTGATGCTTGATACCAGATCCCTTTGACACCTTGTGGTCACACAGGCTGTTGTGCTGCTTCCATGTGGGCTTTGTTGTTTCTGAGCTGGATGGCCGCTTGTTTACTTCCAAGTCTTTAAGACCCCAAACCTACATGTTTTGATAGCCGGGCACCATCAGCTTTCTTCACCACATTTGCTTATGCACACATATGTTTTCTGTGATCATGTTAGGGAGCTGCACATCAAGGAATGCCAATTTAATAGAACAAAATATTCTTGCACTGAGGAAGTACCTGTTGGAAGTCCAATGCCCATCTGCTGTCCTAATTCTAAGCCTACAAGTATATGCATATTGATCTATTTCCCCATTGTCATATGAATATATACACCTATGTATATGCCTGTATTTAACCTCTATAAATGTCCCTTACTCCACAGTTTTTTTCTCTATTTCCCTACACCTCCCCCTGTTCCACCATCACGCTCAACCTCCATTTGGGTTTCAATATTTTCTCTCTGTTACATTATTCTTAATCAATCTCTATTCTTAATCAATCCTTGAATGACATGCTATTCCCCCCATCCCTGGTTCGGTCAACAGCACCCACCTACATTCAGCCTGGTGCCATCAGTCATTTATGAATGAGGGGGTGTTCAGATTGGGGAACAAAAACCTACCAATAAGTGAAGCGACATCCTCTTACAGAGGGGTTGCAGTGAGGAGATGAGCCAGTCTAGGTAAAGTGTAGTAGCAATGAAATATGCAACTTTCTTCTGGTTCCTCTGGTTCTCAAATGCTTGCTTCCTCACACTGACTATCATTATCCCAATTCTGCCAAGACAGAGTCAGCTACACAAGGGAATGTACATTGGAGTCATAAACGTGGGAATTTAGGATAGAAAATCCATTGAGACTAGTGGGGAGTGGTGACTTGACACTGGGATGATGGAGGGATGGTGGAGTAGAAAAGGGGAACAGATTTCTGGGATCTACAGGTGACTTTCTCTCTAGGGTGTGGATAACGGGGGGGAGGTGAGTGAAGTGACACATTGGACAGTGTATGATATTGAGAGGTGATAACAATTTGTAAATTATTGGAAATTCATGGTGGAGGAGAAGAGGGCAGGGGATATATGGGGAGCTGGAATTTTAAAAATAAAGAACGAAAGGAAAGAGGAGCTTATTCTGGAGGGGTTCAAGTAGACAATGTAGATGAATGTGGCAACATGTGTACAAGTATGCTTAATACGAACAATGTATCGAATGTTGTAGCACCCCCAATAAAATCTATATTTAAGAAAAAGAATAAGTTATAGTGAAACTTGGCTGAATGTACTCACAATGAAAACAAAGTGGAATTAGGTCCTCTTCACATAATCCTTTGTTGAGTTAGGTATAGCAGCTAACAGCTATCAACATGTATGTTAACAATGCTTGTCTTCTGCTTATATTAATTAGACATATGAAAACCCATGAAGGCACATAAAGAATAATAGGTTCATAAAGCACAAAAGGAAATGAAAAGATGATTAAAAAGTCATTGCAAATGATTTCTATGACAATACACGCAATTTGTCAGTTCACCTGCTGGCATTTATCTCAAAATTGCATAATTCACCACTTTGATACCTCTGTTCAATGTGAGAAGTGTGAACACTGAAATAGTTCTAAGAAAACAGAAACAAGAACAAAATGTTCTATGAGTCTGTGCCCACAACAGTTGTTCTTTCATTCCACACCCAAGGGCCGGAACGCTATAGGTATTGGGAAGAAATGCTAGCCTCTTTTTCTGGTGCTGGTTTAGGATTTTGCACAGAGAATGTGGGAAGAAATTTGAGCTCTACTTTCTAAATGCCTAGTGGACCCAAATCAGAGAAATGTAAAATTGTAAATTAGAAATAGGGACATGTTGATAATTGTAGAATATCTATGTCATCAGGGAAATTCCTGCTCAGACTTCATTTCTTTCGAGCTATGTTCTCTTCTTCTTCTTCTTCTTCTTTTTGAAATTGAGCTTTAACAGTCCAGGAAACATATAAGCTTTTCTGGTTTGCCTGGTACCTAAGTCAAAGGCAGAAACTATTATTCATTTAAGCTTCAAATTTTAAGGCTAGATTCTTATCTTTCATAAATAATCTTGTGCTGAGCTGCAACTGATTTCAAAGGATTTTTTGGATGTAAAAAAAGAGATCAGGTTGATGGTAAAGAAGAAAATAATGTTACCTTGTGTTGTATGGAGAATTTCTTTAAAATCTATCTAAAAGTAGGAATGTCTATGCATTTCTACACAAATATAACCAGGCTTTGAACTATTTTGTGGTATCCACAAGGTATTCTTTCCTGCTGTTTAAAATGTTTTCTCAAACATTCCTTCTATTTTAATTGTCATATTTGCTTTTGGCTATATTGCTTTTAATTGCAAGTTAACATATGTATAACACAGACAACAACCTGTCCTTAATATATAAAAAATAGGCCAATTTTTATAAGTCTATTAACTATTCATTAGTGTAGTATACTCTAATTCTAATGGTTAATCTAGGGGAAGGTACAGGAAAAGGGGGAAATGTCTCCTTTTTCTTTTTAGACATTATAAAAGGGATTTATCCTAATTAGGTCCATTTGCTTCTCTTACAGATGATATTGGGAAAACAAATGTGTGAGATAGATTTGCTTTCTATTTCTTCTGGTTTATGCAGACTACTTAAAGATAATCTAAGCCACAAAGAGCATATATTCACTTCTTTCTACAGTTATACGCTGTTGGATGTGAGTTATAAAGTTTCAACAATAATTAGACACACTCGTTTAAAGCCAAATCAGTGATGTCTTTGAATTTTCACAGGAGTGTAGTATTTATGAATTGGGCTGCCTACCACAAGGTCCGCTTGAGAAACCACCAGCTCCTCACAGGAAGGAGATGGGACTCTTGATTCCCATAAGGAGATACAGTCTTGGAAAACCACCTTGACAGTTCCATCTGGCCCACTAGGGTTGCCATGAATTGGAATTAACTCCATGGCAGTGAATTTGTTGTTTTGGGTCTTTGCATCTTCATGCATGATTGCACAGCTACAACCGAAACTATATGGATGGCTATTTATATCCATCCAAATATCATATCTCTACCTTTTGATTTATGAGTTTTTCACTCATTTATAGATATAGAGTGATCTGAAGCATAGCTTGGGGAATTTTGGTTTGTTCATTAAGATTCAGGATACAGTGTAGCAATGATGAAGCATACAGCTTTCCTCTAGTTCTTTAGGGTTCCCCCCAACACACACATGTACACACACACACTATCATGATCCCAATTCTATCTTACAAATATGGCTAGACCAGAGGATGTACACTGGTACAGATAGGAACTGGAAACACAGGGAATCCAGGACAGAGGATCCCTTCAGAACCAGTGGTAACAGTGGTGATACCAGGAGGTAGAGGGAAGGTGATGTCGAAAAGGGGAACTGAATATAAGAATCTACATATGACATCCTCCCGAGGGATGGACAACAGAAAGGAGGATAAAGGAAGATATCCGACCATGTAAGCTATAACAAAGCAATAATAATTTAAAAAGCATCAAGGTTCATGAGGGAGGGGTGTGGGGAGGAGGGGAAAATGAGAAGCTGATAAGGGCTCTGGTAGAAAGCAAATGCTTTGAGATTAATGAGGGCAACAAATGTATAAACGTCTTTGACTTACAATGGATGGATGGATGCATTGAGATGAGTTATACAAGCTGCAAATAAAATGATCGAGAAAAAAGATTCTACTTTTCAAAAAGCCCCATTCCCAAGAGTAAAAAGATTACAGCGTTTGGCCAAGGATCATTTCTACTCAGTAAAGTCTTGATCTCTGTATATAGTACCTTGATCTCAGCAGAGATCATTTTTGGAAATGATACCAAATTTCATGAAAACATTGATATACATTATGAGATTATAAACTGCATGGGTTTATATCTGTGAACACAGATTATGCTGTTCAAAAATATTGGGAAATAAAGTTTTATCTCTCTTTACATTCTTTGGCTAACGCTTCACAAAACAGAGAGGACAAGTCATTAGTGTGAGAGGAGTGCTGATTAACATTTAGAACCTGGCCAATCTGTTTTTGAAGATAATTCCTGAAAGAGTATGATTTAGACTTTGGGGCAGGTGATGACACCTTGTTGCATCAGCACTCACCCCAATGGTCTCTACTAGCATGTATGTAGAACTGGTACTCTATCAAAAATATAGTTGTGGCTATTTTTACCTTGTTCTGCACATTATTTTAAAAAGATAAAGCAAATAAACTAAAAGCAACAATAAATTCTAAACAAATGAAAATTTAGGAAGATGTATTTGTCATCAGAAACATCATCTGACAAAATACTAAATGTGCAGTCATGGAATTATACATTCTCAGGATTAGAAATCCTGATTCTTTCATATGAAAGATCATGAGATTCTTATCTGTCCTCAAGGCTCTTATCACACTGCTCCTGTAAAGATTTACAATCTAGGAAACCCTGTTCAGCGTTTCTAAGCAAACAAATAAAACAAAAATCTCACCACCATCAACTTGATTCCAACTCAAGATGAACATGTAGGGTAAGGTAAAACTGCACTTTTGAGTGTCCAGGGCTGTAGATCATGTATCTTTGCAAGAGCAGTGAGTCCTGTTACAGTAACAGTGTTACTGTACAGGTAACAGTGCAGGAGCAGTGAGTCCCTGTGGACTATCCATTGGTGACTTAACTTGCAACTTACTATGCCACCATGGGTTTTTATATAGAGTCACTACGAGTATAGCATACTCAATGGCAGTTTTGCTTCACCCCCTATATATCTAGCATAATATAATTTATTACAAGTGAGCGAATATATATTTAAAACAGTAATTGATGGATACCCATTGAAATGATTCAACAAGCTGATGAAGCACTGCAAGCACTCAATACAGAAAATTTCAAAGACAAGCTACTTGGCCAACTTACTAGAAGAGATTCTTATTTATATAGAGTAACTTAACAGAAGGCTCCTATTATAGAACAATATCATTTCTATCACATGTATGTAATTTTTTTTAAAGATCATGCATCAATGGTTGCAGCAGTGCATTGACAGGGAACTGCCAGAAGTGCAGGATGTATTCAGAAGATGGTATGGAACAAAGGATACGTCATTGATGATGTTAGATTGATCTTAGCTGAACGCAGAGACTGTCATAAAAAAGATTACTTGTATTGTATTGACTATGCTAAGACATTCCACTGTCAATAATTATGGATAACCTATGAATAACCTTGAGAAGAATAAGTATTACAAAGCACTTCATTGTGCTCATATAGAAATTCTACATCAATCAAGAGACTGTGCAAATAGAACCAGAAAATACTGCTTTGTAAATTCAGGAAAAGTGTGCATCAGGATTTCCTCTCACCGAAATTGTTCAGTCATCATACTGTGCAAATCATCAGAAAAGATGGAAAATATGAAGAAGAATGTAACATCAAGATTGAAGGAAGGCTTACTAACAACTTGAGAAATGCATATTATAAATGACACAACCTTGCTTGTTGAAATGAAGGAGGAATTGAAACATTTACTGATGAAAATTAAGGATTACAGCCTTCAGTATGGATTACAACTCAATGGAAAGAAAACCAAAATCCGCACAACTTGTCCAGTAGGTAACATCAAGATAAACAAAGAAAAAATTGAAGTTTTCAAGGGTTTTGTCTTGCTTAGATCTAAAATCAATATTTATGGAAACAGCAGTGAGGAGATCAAAGAATATTGCATTGGGTAAATCTGTTGCACAAGATTTTACTTGGAAAGCAAGGATTTTACTTTGTTATTCCTGGAACAAGCAATGAAATCTTCAATTGCCTCATATACATTTGAATGTTGAACACTGAATAAAAAAGACAAAAGAAGAATAGACGCATTCTTCAGGTCACTAATGGTTAGGATATTGACCTGTAGGCATTCCATTCACTTTTAAAATAGACATATTGAACACACACCAGAGGGACTCTGCAAATATCAGCACAGGAAAATCACTAAGAATGAAATTTCATTCTTTCAGGTCAGTTAAGGAGCATCATTAAGATAAGTAGATACAGATCCATTGAGTTTTGAAGAGCTGTGGGCCTTTGGCTTGGCACTGGGAGGCCAGTTGGGCCATAGCATTAGCACTGCTCGGCTGGAATCAAGCTACTTTGGCCATCCCCAGGACTTTATTTCAAGACAATTAGAGTTTGCCACTGTCTTTGGGCAGGGATTAAACCTCTCTAGTTCCACGGTCAGGTAATTGGACTCAGCTCTCTCTCTCTCTCTCTCTCTCTCTCTCTCTCTCTCTCTCTCTCCTCTCTTTCATGCTACAGTATCAACAAGTTCAGATTTTTTTCTCTGTCTTTTCTTTCACACAATTCTGCTAGCCTCCAGGCGACTACCCTCCACCTAGGGTAACTATGACCTTCCTCCACCCAGCCACGGGAGCTGCCACTCATCCACCTCTGCATCCTTACATGTTGCTGGGAAATCCCACCCATCTTTCACTGCACATCAAATGGCTGGTAGATCTTCCATTCAAATGACTGTGGGAGCTCCAACCTAAGCTCCAAGGCCATTTAAAGAGCTGTAGGAAATCCTACCCATGCAAACAACAAGCAGCCCAAACAATCTCAGCAATAAAGCAGAATAAACAAAGGCCAATGTCAGAAGAATTCCTGAACCTAATGGCGTGTATACCAAAAGCAAACATTGATTTGCCACAGAAAGAAATTTTCAGTATGCTGCTTGGAGTCATACAGGATGTAAAGGAAGGAATACAGAAAAAGGATGGCAGGATAAAGGGAAAAGGCCATGCACCAATGGGAAATACAAGACCTAAGGAATGATATAACAAAAATAAGTAGCAAATTCTCAGACTTGATGAGCTAGAGAATCTCACAAGTGACCTGGAGGATAATCAGGCAGACTTCAACAAACAAAAAAGGATGTCAAATAAGATAGTCAGAGAAACTGAAGAAAACCTCAAAGCCATGTCTGATGCTATGAAGAGGGACAACATTAGAATAATTGGACTACTGGAACAATACACAACACAGAAGTCAATGGTAAAAATAGGGAGGGATTTTGTGTTAGTCTGAGTTGACTAGGGATACAAATCCATACACCCTCATATGTGTTTAAGAAAGAGGTTTTTATAGAAGAGCAATTGAGAAAACATTCCAGTCCAGTCCAGTTCATAGTCATGAAGAAGAAGACAGAGCAGAGGAACATCTTCCAAAAATTGAAGGAAGATAACGCAAACCCAAGAATACTATATCCAGCCAAATTATCTATAAAGATAGGGAAGTAAGAGTCTTCCCAGACAAGGAAAAGAAACATAGCCATACTAGAGATAGTTGTTGACCCAGTATGGGCACAACAACAACATTCACTGAGCACAATTTAGAGATAACTGTGTAGAACAACTTCACCCAGAGGGCAATACAGAGAAAATAGTCCCCAAGATGGCATTGGTGCTACAGTGGAAAGAAGGCAAGAATGAAACACATACACACACACCATATTGATAAGAAAAGATAAAAACACTGAACACAAAAGCTACAAAATGCCATCACAGAATTCATAGATGGATGTATTAACCCTGAATATCAATGGACAGAATTCAGGCATTAAAAGGCAAATGTTAGCAGACTATGTTAGGAAACACAACCCATTGACCAGCTGCCTTTAGGAGGTATGCCTCAAGATTACAGGCAAAAATAGACTGAGAATCAAGGGCAGGAGAAGAATATACCAGGAAAATGGCAATTCAAAAAATGTAGTGATTGCAATGCTAATCTCAGGCAAAACTAATTTCAAGGTGCAAGCCATAGCAAGAGATAAGCAGGGGCACTATAGAGTGCTCAAGGGAAAAGTAGACCAAGAACCAGTGAGCATAAAAAAATGTATACACGTCCAACAAGAGGCCCACGAAATTTGTCCAATGCTTCAAAATGTGAAAAAAAACAAAACTCAACAATTATAGTAGGTGGATTTAATATGCCACTCTCTGAGAAAGATTGATCACAGGGGAAAAAAGCTTAACAAGGACGCTGCAGATTTAAACATTATAATTTGACAGCTTGACCTATTAAATATTTTCAGAACTTTCCACCCAAATGCAAAAAAATAAAATAAAATTCACATTCTTTTTAAGCTTACATGGTACATATTCAAATTGGACCACATGCTCAAACACAAGTCGAATCTGTTTAAAATCAAGCACATAGAGATTAGCCAGACTTCTCACTCTAACCACTGTGCCATAAGGCTGGAAATCCACATAGGATGATTAATAAAACAAGGGTTTTAAACAAGGATGAATAACTCTCTATTGCAAAAGAGCGATTACCAGTCCAGATCACAGAGGAAAGTAAGAAGTTTTAAGAAACCAACAAGAATGAGACTATGAGAGGGAAGATGATGGCCACATAGGAAGCTCACGCCTGGAGCTCCCGGAGATCGGTGAGTGGGGGTGACACGGGGAAGGGTGGGACTTTTGAATTGGGTTTTGTGACTCCAGGAAATCTCAGAGCCCTCCTCTGAACCAGGAGCAGGCATGACCCGCAGGAGCAGGCATGACCCGCATGCCTGTGCTCCCCACGGACGCCGGCACAGACGCTGCGGGTTCTTTGTACCGGCGGAATCCAGGGTGCCCGCTGCGCAACTGTGAGATCAGGGACCCACAGTTAATCAGCGCCCATGCGCAATCGCTAACCAGTCTTTCCCACCCCAAGGTGCCCAGGGTTCCCAGGGGACACTCCACACAGAACCGCACCTCTCACTCCTCACCCAGGGACTCGTGTGTCCCCAGCGGAACAGTGGGCCAGCCCCTCCCCCACCCAGGAGGCCAATGCCCGGGCGCACCTTAAGGACGCCACCACTGCCCAAGATAAGAACAACCCATCCCCTAACCCCATGCCCACCACCTGGGCCACACTTTCTAACAGGAGTGATAGGAACGCCTGCACTCCCCACAGTCACCTGCACTCCCCATAGACGCTGCCAGTACAGGGCGCCTGCCCCACAACCCAAGGCAGAGAGGTCTGCTTTACATTGTCCCCTGGGTAAACAGCCAGCAAGTCCTCCCCACCCCAGAGTGCTAGAGAATTTTTTCCTATCTGTGGCAAGTGCCCCTAGCTAGGAACAGAACCTCCAACTCCCAACTCACCCCCTAAACCCACTCCCCTGCTCAGCCAACATCCTCCATCAGATGTGCATGGCCCAGCTGCAAACAGTTCCTGAGGAAAGTTATAAGACCAGCCTCCTAAAGAGAGACCCCAGGGCCACAAAACACCAAGGAAAATGCCACCTAATTCGAATAAATCAAACAAAAAACAGCTAACCACTTCCACAGTATCAAGAAAAGAGAAACTAAATCCGATGCAAGAAGATCAACTGGACCTAACAGCAGTCATAGAAAGTGCAGAGATCGATCAACCACAGAAAGAAATCTTCAAGATGTTACTAACACGTATGAAGCTCTTAAGCGACGCATTAAAGAAGAAAGAAGAATTGATACAGGAGATAAGGCCATGCACCAAAGGGAAATTCAAGAACTAAAGAGTGAGCTAACAAAAACTAATAGTAAGCTCTCAGATTTCAGCCAGAGAATGGAGGATGCAGAGAACAGGACAAGTGACCTAGAGAACTCACAAGTAGAAATTAATAAATGGGAGAAAAATATCTAACAAGTCTATGAGAGAAGCAGAAGAAAATATTAGCTGGCAGATACTATGAAAAGAAACATTACAATTATCAGTGTGCCAGAGGATGAGGCATCAAGAAAACCAACATCCAAAATAGTAAGGGAATGCTTAGAGGAAAACTTCCTTAGCTTAATGAATGAAAATCATGTAACCATACAGGAGGCAGAAAGAACACCAGCTAGACTAAACCCCAAGAAGAAAACACCAAGATATGTAGTTGTTAAACTATCCAAATATGAGGAAAAAGAGAAAAGAATGAGAGCAGCTAAGGAAAAAAGGACAATCATATATAAAGGCAAACACAAGAATATGCTTGGACCTATCAATGGAAACTGTGAAGAAGAGGAGAGAGTGGAGCAGCATATTCTGAAATTTGCAGGACCACCATGCAAACCCAAGCATGCTCTATCAAGACAAATTAGCTATCAAAATTGATGGAGAAGTAAGAGTCTTTTCAGACAAGGAAAATCTCAGAGAATATGCCAAAAGGAACCCAGCCTTACAAAAGATTCTCACCGACCCACTGGGAGAAGAAGAACAACAACCACCTAACACACACAGAACGAATCTACCCAGAAACTATCAAAGGGATAACAGCCCCCAAGATAACTCTGGCTCAGAGATGGAAGAAAGACAAGAATGAACCACAAACAGACATTGACACAACCCATGGAAATAGAAAAACATCCAATCCAAGAGCAATAAAATGACAACACAGAGTGCACAGATAGATGTAATAACCTTAAATATTAATGGATTGAACTCAGGTCTTAAGAGACAGAAATTAATAGACTGGCTTAGAAAACATTCCCTCTCTATCTGCTGCCTACAGGAGACAAATTTTAAGATCACAGAAAAAAAATATGTTGAGAATCAAAGGTTGGAGAAAAATATGCCAAGCGAACAGCAATTCCAAAAAAGCAGGGGTAGCAATCCTAAACTCAGATAAAATTTAACTCAAAGTGCAAACCATAATAAGAGACAAAGAAGGACGCTATATAATGCTTAAGGGGATGGTAGACAATGATCCAATAAGCATTTAAAATATACATTCCCTGAATGAGAGACACGCAGAATAAGTAAACCAGACACTTCATATGATGAAAAAAGAAATTACAGCCTCAACAATTATAGTGGGTGACTTCAACACACCACTCTCTGAGAAAGACAGATCACAGGAAAGAAACTCAACAAGGAGGTGAGTGATCTAAATACTATAATTAGAGAGTTTGACTTGGTAGATATCTACAGGGTCTTTCATCCAAAGGAAAAGCATTTCACATTCTTCTCAGCCCCACATGGAAGTTATTCAAAGATAGACCACATACTGGGACATAGGAGAATCTACATAAATTTCAGCATATTAGTATCATAACCACTCACTCTCAGACCACTTTGCCATAAGGTTGGAAATCAACAAAAGGAAGGTGAGGAGAACTAGAGAAAATAGATGGACAATGAATAGGCCTCTATTGCAAAAGGAATGTGTATTGGCCCAGATCAGAGAGGAAATTAAAAAAAAATTCTAGAAACCAGTGAGAATGAAAGCATGACATACCAAAACTTATGGGACACAGCAAAGGCAGTCTTAAGAGGAAGTTTCATTGCAATACAGGCATACCTGAAAAAAGATCATCTCATAAATGATACGTTGACACAGAATTACAGAATTTACAACAACTATAGCAGAGTCAGCAGGATAATCCCATTAATGGCAAAAGAAAAGAAATAATAAAAATCAGGGCTGAGATTCAGGAGAGGGAAAATAAGAAAACAATGGAAAAAATTAATGCTGCTAAAAATTGGTTCTTTGAAAGAATTAACAAAATTGATAAACCATTGGCAGACTTAACCAAAGAAAAGACAGAGAAAATTTCAATAGCAAGAATAAGGGATGAAAGAGGGGATATGACAACTGATCCTAAAGAAATCAAAAGAATAGTCACTCAGTATTACAAAGATCTATACTCCAATGAACTCAACAATTTGGAAGACATGGACAAATTCTTGGAAAAGCAATCTCTTCCTTGTTTGTCTCCAATGCACGTCAAGAATCTTAACAGATCCATAACAATAGAAGAAATAGACAAGGTTATCAAGGGACTACCAACAAAAAATTCACCTGGACCAGATGGCTACATAGGAGAATTCTACCAAGCATTCAGGCAAGAACTGACACCAACCCTACACAAGCTCTTCCAAAGCATAGAAAAAGATGGCAAACTCCCAAACTCTTTCTATGATGCTAGTATAACACTGATACCCAAACCTGGCAAGGATCCCACAAGAATTGAGAACTACAGACCAATATCCCTAATGAATATTGATGCAAAAATCCTTAATAAAATACTGGCCAATAGAATACAAAAGTATATAAAACAAATAATTCACCATGACTAAGTGGGGTTCATACCCGGAATGCAGGGGTGGTTCAACATATGAAAGACCATTAGTATCACTCACCATATTGACAGGAAAAAATATAAGAATAATATGGTTATACCTATAGATGCCAAAAAAAGCATTTGACAATATTCAACACCAATTCATGTTTAAGACACTCAAGAAGATAGGAATAGAAGGAGAATTCCTCAAAATAATACAAGCATTATATGAAAAACCAACAGCCAATGTGATAGTCAATGAAGAAAAGACAAACACAATCCCACTGAAAAAGGGGACCAGACAAGGATGTCCATTGTCCCCTCTATTGTTCAATATCGTACTGGAGGTTTTAGCTAACAGCATAAGGCAAAGAAGAGACATAGAAGGTATACAACTGGGGAATGAAGAGGTGAAATTATCATTATTTGCAGATGATATGATTATATATATGGAAAACCCCAAAAGCTCCACAAAGGGATTACTGGAAACAATAGAGGAGCATGGCCAAGTGGCAGGATGCAAGATCAACAGTCAGAAGTCAATTGGTCTGCTGTACACATCAGATAAGACCACAGAAGAGGAGATTAAAAAAAAGAGGTATCCTTCACAATAGCCGAGCATAAATTGAAATATCTAGGGATATACCTGACAAAAAGAACAAAAGATTTATATGAGGAAAATTATAGAACACTATTACAAGAAACCAATAATGACTTCAAGAAATGGAAAAATATCCCATGCTCGTGGATCAGAAGACTCAATTTAGTAAAGATGACAGTCCTCCCCAAGGCACTATATAAGTTTAATGCAATACCAATACAAGTACCATCCTCCTTCTTCAAAGAAATGGAAAAAATGATTGCCAACTTCATATAGAGAGGGAAGAAACCCAGAATTAGTAGAGAACTCCTCAAGAAGGACATTATGGGAGGGCTTGCCTTACCTGACTTTCGCACATACTATATCACCACAGTGGTCAAAACAGCATGGTTTTGGCATAATGACAGATACTCAGACCAATGGAAAAGAACTGAAAATCCAGAAATAAAAACACAGACAACTGATTTTTCATAAGGGCCCCAAAAGTATCAGATGGGAAACAGATGCCCTTTTCAACAAGTGGTGCTGTAGAAAAATGAAGCAAGACCCTTACCTTACTCCATGCACTAGAATAAATTCAAAGTGGATTACAGACCTTGAAGTAAAACCCCAAAGTATTAGGGCCATCAATGAGGAAATTGGGAACAACCTGAGAACACTGGCACCGGGACTACCTAGGCTAACAGAAATAGAGAAAGACACAAACACAGAGGAGGCTCAAATAGACAAATGGGATATACTAAAGATAAAACACCTGTGCACATCAAAAGAATCACCAAGAGAGTAATAAGAGAGCAGACAGACTGGGAAAACATCTTTGGCAATGACAAATCAGATCAAGGCCTTATTACTAAAATCTACTATACCCTGATAGCTTCCAAAAAGAGCAATAACTAACTGCCCACTGAGGAGGTGGGTAAAGGAATTAAACAGAAGTTTCACAGAGGCAGAAATCAGAGAGGCCAATATATATATGAGATAATGTTCCCGATCATTAGCCTTAAGAGAAATGCAAATCAAAACAACAATGAGATACCACCTAACACCCTCAAGGATAGCCCAATTCAAAAAGTCAGAAAGAAACAAATGCTAGAGAGGCTGTGGGGAGATAGGATCGCTTATCCTCTGCTGGTGGACCTGCATGTATGTACAGCCACTATGGAGATCAATTTGGAGATATCTAAAACAGATAGAAATTGTACTACCATACGACCCAGCAATTCCCCTGCTGGGCATATAACCAGAAGAGACAAGCAACAATCCATGACCAGAGATCTGTGCTCCAATGTTCATCGCAGCACAGTTCACAATTGCAAGGAGTTGGAAGCAGTCCATATTCCCATCAACTGATGAATGGATTAAAAAGCTGTGGTACATACATACAATGGAGTACTATGCATTGCTGAAAAGGAGTGATGAATGCATGAAGCACATCACCGCATGGGAAGAAATGGAGGAAATTATGTTAAGTGAAGTTAACCAAGTACAAAAGGACATGTACAATATGAATCCGCTGAGGTAAGCATATTAATAATTTTAAAATTGGAAAGGGGCATTGGGAAAAAGCTACTATATAGAAAAAATCCTGGGAGAAGGCCCAGGTAATATGGCAGGGGCCAGATAAAATCTAGGGCTACATATGGTAGCCAAATAGGGGGAAGGGTGAGGGAGGGTAGATGGCGACATGTAGAAAGGGAAGGGGGCACTAAACTATCAAAGGGGAGCGTATTGTTTATATCTCCACAGTGAAAGAGGGACCAAACTTAAACCCGGAGACCCAGGATGTGAATGTAGCACAACAGCATGGAGTAGAGAACCAGAGGAGGGAACGTGAAAACACAACCCCTACCCCCACTATAGCGGCAGCCACAACTGATATGCCTGACCAGAGCCCATGAGAACAAATTAAAGTGGAGGAAGAGAGAATAACGTGCATCCTGGCCCACCGAGCCTTCAGGATGATATTCCCACTCAGAACAGCTAATGCACAAAGAAGACTATATGGCAGGCCCCACTATGAAATTCGGCTATCTTTGCTGACCCAAGGCCTATCGGGGCCAGGATGAAGAAGCAGGGTCAAGACACAACCCTGTCGGACACAACCACACCAATGCAAAGCACTAAGAGTGTGCAACAGAGCGTAGAGTCACAGATGGAGAGCCAAGGATATACTTTGGGGCCAGGGTATTGACACCCCATCCGAATGAACCAGGGGTCACTTTAGGAGGTCAGCTACAGACCTTGAACTTTATACAGGCTTTTATATTGCTATTATTTTTATTATTCTGTTACATATTGTATACTACATTGAGGGTGTTTCTTGCTGTTGTTATCATTGTTTTATTTGCTTAAGTTGCTCCATTTTAGGAGAACTTTTTTGTACATATTGTTACCTCTGCATGGAGCACATCCTGGCTCACCAAGTTCTGAGGATGATATCCCTGCTCTGATCAGTCGATGCACAGAGGACCATAGAACCAGCCCCACTATGAGATAGAACAGCCTTAACTGAGCCATTATGCTGTGGAGAACAACACTGGAGACACAGTGTGGGAATTGGGCCCTATCTGACCCCACCATCTCAGGGAGAAACACTTAGGACATGCAAAAGAGCTGTAAGGGAAGAGAAACAATGAAATCCCTGGGGAATACCAAAAATAGACTTGGGGTCAGGGTATAGCATCTCATCAGATGGTACTGGAAACCACTCCTAAAAGTCAACAAACAAGCTATTTATAGGCTTTTCTTTTTTATTATTATTTTGGTTTTTGTTGCTATTGATGCTTTGTTTTGTTCTGTCTTGTTTTGCATGTCTATCTAGATAAGATAGATGGGAATAAACAATGTAGAGGAGAAATTAATGGGAACAAAGTTTGGGGTAGGGGTGGTAGGGAAGAGGGGGAGATGGGAGAAAGGAAGTGGTATTGTCAAGAAGCCCAGGAACATGAGATCAACAAGTGATCTAAAATTGATGGCAAGAAAGGCATAGGATGCCTGGTATCAAGGGAATGCAGCCAAGAGGAAATACTGAAACCCAAATGAAAGTCAGACATGGTAGTGGGACAAGAGGAAAGTAAAAAGAAATAGAAGAAAGAACTAGGAGGCAAAGGGCATTGGAAAAGATCTAAATTAAGGCATGTGCATATGTAAATATACTTATATATAGTGTTAAGGTCATAGATCTATGTACATATATTTATATGTTAAGCATTAAGGCAGCAGATAGATATTGGACCTCTTCTTCAGTACTTACTCAATGTAACAACATTTTGTTCTAATAATCTGGCATTCTGCAATGCTCACTTTCCCGATACAAGTGCTGGAAACAAAATGGGTATAGAAACAAATGTGATGAAGAAATATTATGCTACCTGACTAACAAAAGATAAAGTATCTGGGGTATCAAAGGCTTGAAGGTAAACTAGGCCAACCAGCTGAGAAGCAACAAAGCCCACATGGAAGAAGCACAGCAGCCTGTGTCATCATGAGATGTCAATGGGATAAGGTATCAGGCTTCAAAGAACCAGAATAAATATCTTATCAACATAAATGAGGGGAACATGGAGTGGAGACCCAAAGCAAATCTGTAGACAATTGGACATTCCCTTATAGAAGGATCACAAAGAGGTGAAATCCATTCAGGGTTCCATGCACCTCTGACGAATCATACAACTTTCCTCTACTTCTTTAATGCTTCTTCCACAACCCCACTATCATGACCTGAATTCTACCTTACAAATCTAACTCTAACGGAGGATGTACACAGGTACGGATAAGTGGTTGAAACACCAGGTATCCAGGGCAGATAAACCCCTTAGAACCAATAATGAGAGTAGGGAATATACGCAAGGGTAAGGGTAAGGTGGGGGCAGAAAGGAGGAACCTATCTCAATGATCTACATATAGCTCACTCCCAGGGACATGGCAACAGAAAAGTGTGTGAAGAGCAAGAGTGGTCAGTGTAAGACATGGAAAAAAAAATATCAACAGTTCATTAGAAAAGGAGAATGGGGGAGGGGAAGCAAATATCAAAGGTTCAAGTAGAAAGAAAATGTTTTGAAAATGATGATGGCAACATATGTACATATGTGCTTGACACAATGGATATATTTATGGACTGTGATAAGAGTTGTACCATCCCCCAATAAAATGGTTTTAATAAAAAGTTAGTTGGCATATCATTTAACTATCAAATATCATTCAACACAATGATTCAATCTTGTTAAAAAAAATTGCCCAATCATAACCACAATCAATTTCAAAACATTTTATTCTTCTTTTGTAGTCACTTTTGTCAAGTCCGATTTCCCCTAGGCCTATCCTAACCCTAGGCAATTATTAATTCAGTTACAGGCTCTGTAGAGATACCTTTCCTGGATTTCATATGCGGAAAACCATACAAAACAAAGTAAAAAAACAGACAGACAACAATGACAAAGTAAAACAGAGAAAAAGCCCATTTTAAAGACAGCAAAACATTTTAAAATATGAAATGCATTTTAAATAGGCTGAAAGGGAGATGAAATGATAATAATGTGCTACATTTTAACCTAACCACATATGTCGTAATTTACTTTGCAATGCTCTTTGTATTTTTTTTTTTTTTTTGCTCCCTGTCTTAAAGTAAGACTATCCACATCCCTGGAACTCTGGTGGCATAATGGTCATGCATTGGGTTGTGATCCACCAGTCAGCAGCTTGAAACGACCAGACACCTCCTTTGGAGAAAGACAGACATTTCTATTTGTGTAGAGGGCTGCCATCTCAGGAACCCACAGGTAATCTCTGCCATGTCACGGTGAGTCAGAACTGACTGGATGGCAGGGACTGAGCTTATGATTCACATCCCTGGACTGTGCACAGAGGGGATTCACGGGAGGCTTAATGGAGTCCCTGCAAATGGATTTGGGGCTTCCACTGTCATCCATATCCTTCTGAAAACTGGTTTTTCAGAAGTTAATCTCTGAGACCATCCCTTCCTTTGCATTCTGATTTATATTTATTCTCTTTGGATCACCAGGCTGGTACACTACGTAGTTGGTGCTTCTCTAAGACAAGTCTTTTATATCTCAGATACTATTTTTTTTCTGATAGCTGAGAACCTTCGGACTTTAACATAGCACTTTCAAGATCACACATATCTTCAGTATTCTTTCCCTGAGGGAGAGTGTCAAGTAGGGCCTTGTCAAAAGCTTAGAATAGGGCTATGATTAAGTGGGAGCCCGGAATCCATTCACATATCTGTGTTTTCTTTTTTTGTATCTATTTCATTTTAGAGACATCGTCCAATTTTCCTAAACTCATGCGTCATACAATCTACATTCTGATTATTATTGGATGTTTGTAGCTATCTCTTCTCATTTTGAGTTGTGCCACAGTAGCAAAAGAAGATACTAAAAGCTTGTCTCCATCCAGATAGGTAAGGTTGATTTTGAGAAGCCAATTTTCCCCCAGTTGTATTTTCCAACTTGAAAGGCTCATCTTCCAGCACCATTAAGCAATGTTCTGAATTTTTAGTAGAGAGTGTTTTTTACCTCTACTGTCTCTTTCTTCTTTCTGCTCTGCTGTTAGTCGGGCAGCTCTGCCAAAGGAATCACGAAACCTCACGGCTCACCTGTTCCTTTACATTTTCCTTTTCAATGTTGTTTGCAATAGCAGAAAAAAATGGAACAGTCTAAACAGCAATTTTTCCAAGTCATTTTTTTGGAAGTATAAGCAATAATTGTATTCAACTATATAGATAGAAAATAGTTCATTGAAAAGACATCCACTGTATATTTTGTTAATTTTAAAAGGAATTTCTGATACATGGAATATAATAATAATTTTTTAATTGTACACTTTGATTTGATGACAAGCACTCAGATATACACACACATACATATTAAGGATTTTCCCTTTGATTGGCTGTTATTTGTTTTCTTTCTGCCTAACAGTGAATACCTTTTCTTCTCCCTTGTCATGCTAATTCTCTACATGCAAAGGTTTAAATATTTGTGTTCAAATAAAATGAGAAAACCTAAGTGGCCCTTACACCCTGCAGAGATGCAAAACATGGTATATAATTTTTGTTGTTGTTGCAAACAACATATATATGAGTTAAATTTGAGAGATTCCTATGGAGTGTTTCACTGTGGATGCTTATGAGTCTGCCGTTTCATGACTTCCTGATTTGTGTCCTCTTTGAAGTTTTGAAGTCTTTTGGTATGAGTGGATTTGTCTTCACAGGATTATGGAGCATATAACTATGCTACATTCTTTTTTCTTTTAGAATAGGGGGAATATATCAAGTAATCATTTGCTATTCTAGCAGTACCCGTTATGTTTTCTGTCATGTGGAACTAGCCCTATGTTGGCATAGAAGAATTTGTTAAAACTATAATTTTTCTATAAATACACATTTCTTAATTGTAAGCAGTCT
>PVJH01001854.1:0-190226 GCA_004026705.1 Nesogale talazaci | reverse complement strand
TGACTTTCCTATAAGCTGTAACTGGGAACCGCTGTTTGAGGATATAGGAAACTCCTGTAAGTTCCTTACTCGTTTTGACCAAACTTATCAATAGGTGTCTTGTGCTCTGAGAAATACTAATGGAATAATAGCTTTCTAGAGCGAAGCTTTTACTTTCCTAAAGGAAAAATTATGAATCTGAAAAACACAGTGAAATTGCGTTTGCAGAGTGCAGAGAAATCTCTTGAAAACACTGTATAAAGAGAGAGCAGGAGCGATATGAAAAACCACATAAGGTTAGAACAGAGCATTAATGAAAATGCTGCATTCATGACTGTGTTACTAGGAGAAAAAGCAAGATACAAGAATGACTTGCCTATTTGCTGTAAGGAGAACTGCTGTTTGAGGATATAGGAAACTCCTGTAAGTTCCTTACTCGTTTTCACCAAACTTATCAATAGGTGTCTTGTGGTCTGAGAAATACTATCTGAATTATAAATTTCTATAGCGAAGCTATGACTTTCCTCTAGGAAAACTCAACAATCTGAAAAACACTGTGAAACTGCGATTGCAGAGTGCATAGAAATCTCTTGAAAACACTGTGTAAAGAGAGAGCAGGAGCGATATGAAAAACCACAGAAGGTTAGAACAGAGCATTAATGAAAATGCTAAATTCATGACTGTGTTACTGGCAGAAAAAGCAAGATAGAAGAATGACTTTCCTATAAGTTGTAACAGAGAACCGGTGTTTGAGGATATAGGAAACTCCTGTAAGTTCCTTACTCATTTTGACCAAACTTATCAATAGGTGTCTTTTGGTCTGAGTAATACTAACTGAATAAGAAATTTCTAGAGGGAAGCTATGACTTTCCTCTAGGAAAACTCACCAATCTTAAAAACACAGTGTAACTGTGATTCCAGATTGCAGAGAAATCTCTTGAAAACACTGTGTAAAGAGAGAGCAGAAGTGATATGAAAAACCACATAAGGTTAGAACAGAGCATTAATGAAAGTGCAACATTCATGACTGTGTTACTGGCCGACAAAGCAAGACACAAGAATTACATTCCTATAAGCTGAAACGGGGAACCGCTGTTTGTGTATATACGAAACTCTTGTAAGTTCCTTACTCGTATTGACCAAACTTACCAATAGTTGTTTTGTGGTCTGAGCAACCCTAACTAAAAAAGAGCATTCTAGAGCGAAGCTATTACTTTCCTAAAGGAAAACTCATCAATCTGAAAAGCACAGTGAAACTGTGAATGCTGAGGGCACAGAAATCTCTTGCAAACACTGTGTAAAGAGAGAACAGGAGCGTGATGAAAAACCACATAAGGTAAGAAGACAGCATTAATGAAAATACTCCATTCATGAGTGTGTTACTGGCCGACAAAGCAAGGTACAAGAATTACTTTCCTATATGCTGTAACGGGGAACCGCTGTTTGAGGATATAGGAAACTCCTGTAAGTTCCTTACTCGTTTTGACCAAACCTATCAAAAGTTGTCTTGTGGTCTGAGAAATACTAACGGAATAATAGCTTTCTAAAGCGAAGCTTTTACTTTCCTCAAGGAAAAATCATGAATCTGAAAAACACAGTGAAACTGCGTATGCAGAGTGCAGAGAAATCTCTTGAAAACACTGTATGAAGAGAGAGCAGGAGCGATATGAAAAACCACAGAAGGTTAGAAAAGAGCATTAATGAAAATGCTGCTTTCATCACTGTGTTACTGGCAGACAAAGCAAGATACAAGAATGACTATCTATAAGCTGTAATGGGGAACCGCTGTTTGAGGATATAGCAAACTCCTGTAAGTTCCTTACTCGTTTGGACCAAACTTATCAATAGGTGTCTTTTGGTCTGAGAAACACTAACTAAAGAAGAGTATTCTAGAGCGAAGCTATTACTTTCCTCAAGGAAAACTCACCAATCTGAAAAACACAGTGAAACTGCGATTGCAGAGTGCAGAGAAATCTCTTGAAAACACTGTGTAAAGATAGAGCAGGAGCGATATGAAAAACCACAGAAGGTTAGAAGAGAGCATTAATGAAAATGCTGCTTTCATGAATGTGTTACTGGAAGACAAAGCAAGATACAAGAATGACTTTCCAACAAGCTGTAACAGGGAACCGCTCTTTGTGGATATAGGAAACTCCTGTAAGTTCCTTACTCGTTTTGACCAAACTTTATCAATAGGTGTCTTGTGGTCTGAGAAATACTAACTGAATAAGAAATTTCTAGAGCGAAGCCATTACTTTCCTCTAGGAAAACTCACGAATCTGTAACACACAGTGAAACTGTGATTCCAGAGTGCAGAGCAATCTCTGGAAAACACTGTGTAAAGAGAGAGCAGGAGCGATATGAAAAACAGCATAAGGTTAGAACAGAGCATTAATGAAAATGCTACATTCATGTCTGTGTTACTGGCCGACAAAGCAAGATACAAGAATTACTTTCCTATAATCTGTAACGGGGAACCGCTGTTTGAGGATATATGAAACTCCTGTAAGTTCCTTACTCATATTGACCAAACTTATCAATAGGTGTCTTGTGGTCTGAGAAACACTAACTAAATAAGAGCATTCCAGAGCGAAGCTATTACTTTCCTAAAGGAAAACTCATCAATCTGAAAACCACATTGAAACTGTGATTGCTGAGGGCACAGAAATCTCTTGAAAACACTGTGTAAAGAGAGAGCAGGAGCGCTATGAAAAACCACATAAGGTAAGAAGACAGCATTAATGAAAATGCTCCATTCATGAGTGTGTTCCTGGCCGACAAAGCAAGGTACAAGAATTACTTTTCTATAAGCTGTAATGGGGAACCTCTGTTTGAGGATATAGGAAACTCCTGTAAGTTCCTTACTCGTTTTGACCAAACTTATCAATAGGTGTCTTGTGGTCTGAGAAATACTAATCGAATAATAGCTTTCTAGAGCGAAGCTTTTACTTTCCTCAAGGAAAAATCATGAATCTGAAAAACACAGTGAAACTGCGTTTGCAGAGTGCAGAGAAATCTCTTGAAAACACTGTATAAAGAGAGAGCAAGAGCGATATGAAAAACCACAGAAGGTTAGAACAGAGCATTAATGAAAATGCTGCATGCATGACTGTGTTACTGGCACACAAAGCAAGATACAAGAATGACTTTCCTATAAGCTGTAACGGGGAACCGCTGTTTGAGGATATAGCAAACTCCTGTAAGTTCCTTACTCGTTTGGACCAAACTTATCAATAGGTGTCTTGTGGTCTGAGAAACACTAACTAAATAAGAGTATTCTAGAGCAAAGCTATTACTTTCCTCAAGGAAAACTCACCAATCTGAAAGATACTGTTAAACTGTGACTGGAGAGTGCAGAGAAATCTCTTGAAAACACTATGCACAGAACGAGCAGGAGCATTATGAAAAACCACATGTTAGAAGACAGTATTAATGAAAATGCTGCATTCATGAGTATGTAGCTGTGAGACAAAGCAAGATACAAGAATGATTTTCCTATAAGCTGTAACTGTGAACCGAAGTTTGAGGTAACCGGAAACACTTGTAAGTTCCTTACTCATTTTTACCAAACTTATCAATGTGTCTTGTGGTGTGAGAAATACTACCTAAATGATAGCATTCTAGAGCGAAGTTATTATTTTCCTAAGGAAAAGTCACCAATCTGAAAAACACAGTGAAACTGTGATTGGAGAGTGCAGAGTATTCTCTTGAAAACACTGTGTTAATAGAGAGCAGGAGCGCTAGGAAAAACCACATAATGTTAGAAGACAGCATTCATGAAAATGCTGCATTCATGATTGTGTTGCTGTGAGACAAAGCAAGATTCAAGAATGACTTTACTATAAGCTGTAATGGGGAACCGTGGTTTGAGGAAACAGGAAACTCCTCTAAGTTCCTGACTCCTTTTGTCCAAAGTTATCAATAGGTGACTTGTGGTTTGAGAAATACTATCTACATAAGAACATTCTAGAGCTGGCTATTACTTTCCTCAAGGAAAACTCACCAATCTGAAAAACACAGTGAAACTGTGATTTGAGAGTGCAGAGAAATCTCCTGAAAACACTCTGAAAAGAGAGAGCAGGAACGCTATGAAAAACCACATAAGGTTAGAAGACAGCTTTAATGAAAACGCTGCATTCATGACTGTGTTGCTGTGAGACAAAGCAAGATACAAGAAGTACTTTTGTATAGGCTGTAACGGGGAACCGCTGTTTGAGGAAACAGGAAAATCCTGTGAGTTCCTTACTAGTTTTGAGCAAACAGGTGTCTTGTGTTTTGAGAAACACTAACTAAATAAGAGCATTCTTGAGCGAAGGTTTTACTTTCCTCAAGGAAAACTCACCAATCTGAGAATCACTGTGAAACTGTGATTGGAGAGTGCAGAGAAATCTCTTGAAAACACTGTGTAAAGAGAGAGCAGGAGCGCTTTGGAAAACCACATACGGTTAGAAGACAGCATTAATGAAAATGCTGCATTCATGACTGTGTTGCTGTGAGACAAAGCAAGATACAAGAATGACTTTCCTATAAGCTGTAACGGGGATCCGCGGTTTGAGGAAACAGGAAACTCTTGTAAGTTCCTTACTCATTTAGAACAAACTTAGCAATAGGGGTCTTGTGCTGTGAGAAATACTACCTAAATAAGAGCATTCTAGACTGAAGCTATCACTTTCAGGCATTTGTCCATGTATTCATGAAATTCATTTTTAAAATTAATGAACCATAAATATGATTTTAAATGATTGTCTTAGTTTTTCTCATATCATCTTACAAAAATTACTCCTTAAGTTCTATCTATAAGCCATCATACTATCTTTAAATATTTCTATATATTGTACACTATACATATTGACATAAAGTTGACTACAACTCACAGTCAACTACAGGACAGAGTAAGCTTGCCCATGTGCATTCCCGAATCTGTAAATTTCTGCGAGAGTAAAAAGTCTTATCTTTCTCACATGGAGCAGATGACAGTTTCAAATTGCTTACTGCATAGCCTATGATGCTACTTCGACTTCTTCTTGTATATTAGTGTGCTTAAACTTAATAAGCTTTCTAAATTTTTTTCATTATTTCTTTTGTTTTAAACTACCTACACATATCATACATTTCCTATTTTTTGCTTATGATAAGCTAGACTCAGCTTACTTTGAATTCCTGACTTATTTGTAATCCAAATTATCTTTGGAATATATTATGATCAAATATCATTATACAAATATCAAAAGTCACTATAAATTCTTAATGCTGTCATGCAAATCTTCCAATTTCCAAAGAATTTGGATATAAAACCTAAAACTTATAACAATAAAACAATAAAACTTGTAACAATATAGTGTTATTGTAACAATAACAATAACAATATTGTAACAATTGTAACTTGTAACAATATAGCATAGTGATTTGATTTCTGAAATCTTTATTGATATATGGTTTTAATAAACAAGTTAATGTAGCACTGAGCCTACTGTTATAATCATTTTCATACCAGAGAATAACTGAAAATTTGTTTTTCAATAAATAAGTTCCATTCTTGGTATTGCATATTATGCAGATTTACCCCATGCTTTTTGATCTGAGCTAATTCTTTTTTTTTTTTTTTTTTTTTAGGCATCACTGCCCTGGTGGTGGGAGTAGGAGGCTCAGGCTTTGCTCCTGTGAGCGGGAATTGAACCTCCATCCCAGTGGGTCGCAGCCCCGCGCACAACCACTACGCCACCGGGGCTCAGCCCCTGAGCTAATTCTTAAGTGAGAAATTATGATGCTAAGAAAATTGTTTAGTATTCCACACTTTTAAATGTGAAAAAAAAATATAGCAACTGTAAGCACAGCATATACTTACACACACAGACATGAATTGAATTGGAAACAACACTCAAAAGAATACTAGTAATCCTGCCTACCATTTATGAGTGGACTAGAAGATGAGGAATGAAAGAAAATCAATACAAAACAAAAAGGTCTGTGGCAACATAAATAGCTATTCAGTTTAAAAGATAAGAATACTATTAATATAAATATTTTCACATATATGTTAATGTTGTTTGGGCTGCCATTGAGCTGATTTGGGGTTCATAGTTATGACACGTGATCGAGTAGAATAGTGCTGTAGGGTGTTGTGTCATAGAGTTTTCTTTAACCAGCTACTCTTGAGAAGAAGGATGAGGCAAACTGTTTTAGTAAAGAGTTATAGCTGTGGGAATCAATGGGGGCAGTTCTAATCTATCCCATAGGGTTGCTATCAGTTAAAAATGATCACACTGAGTTTGCTTTGAGGAAAGCTTTAAAGGAGTACATCACCAGGCCCTTTATTTACTTAGAGACTTGAGTATGAATTGCTAATTTTTCAGTCAGGATTGATTATTTATGGTTAGTCCTGCAAAGATGGCATAAAAAATGGAATTAGCTAGTAAACATTTTTTTCTTATGCTCATGCTATTTCCAAATTGTGTCTTTAACACAATCTCAACATTTTAAAATAATGATTGAAAGGAAAAACTCTAGAACAAAAGAAGAAAGAGTTCTGACAATATCCTTGACAATTTAAGGAACTATGCAAACACAGATGGTAATTAATTACCAAAATTATCTATGCTACTTGTAACGTGTCTGGGTTATTTGGTTCTTGTTTGTTTGCTTTTTATCGTTCTTTTCCTTTTTTCGTAACCCTGACCCTAACTAACTCAAACCCTAACCCTAACTCAAAATTTCTATTTTTATAAGTAACTGTTAATGCTTTCTTTTATATTTTTAAGGGAGACCATGAAAGTGAGCACTGCAAATATCCTGAAATTAGAATAGCAGAAGTCAGAATCAAGAAGGAACTATTGTCAGTAGGAACAAACTGAGTTGTTTTGAAACTGGTGATAAAGTAACCTCACAAACTTACAGAGCAAAGAACTCATTAAATCCATCATTGGTAATCATTGCAGGCTGAACCAACTATTGGCATTGTTGTAATGAATTTGGTAAAAATGCCAATTGTGTCTTTTAGAAAAGGGGAGCCATTCACCAATTATATCAGTGAGCTAAAACTAAAACACAGAAACAAGCAAAGCAAATCCCTGAGAAGTATGGTCTAGCTTTCTATACTACCTACTGGGCAAATTGTCTCTATAGAGACATGAGTGGCATGAGTCCTATTAGCTCTCATTTATAGGAAAATCTGGAAATAATATAAATTGGCATTAAAAAATCTCCAGTTACCATAGTTCCTACATAAAACAACTGTTTCAAAGAGTATGCACCATGTCGGATTTATTCACTTCAAAATGGATCAGGAAACTGCCAAAAGAA
Source organism: Nesogale talazaci (assembly GCA_004026705.1). Lineage (NCBI taxonomy): Eukaryota > Metazoa > Chordata > Mammalia > Afrosoricida > Tenrecidae > Nesogale > Nesogale talazaci. Next base: position 182,948 of record PVJH01001854.1, on the reverse strand, counting down.
AATAAGATTAAATATTAACTGCTCCTTCCAGAAATGGGTATGTTTCTTGCAATATAAGTATTAGAGAAAGGTTTTTGGTGTCTCTATCACATATATTTTAATTTTAAACAACAAATTGAATTTGCTAAAGGGAAATTAACGTAAAAGCGTCTGAAATATTCATTGAGGAAAAGAGGTGGAGAAAAAAATGTTTTAAGAATGAACCATTTTTGTGGCTAAAAGATTTCTGCTAGCACCTTTTGGGGTTCATGCCACACACATCTTACAATATTGGAACCCAAATCTTATTGGTAGGAATGGAATGCATTGCAGTTTAAGTATGTGCTTTCAAATGGCAGAGTAAAATAAAATACCACTCAGGAAGCCATAACCATCCAAAAAAAATAGTGGAGAATTGGAGGTCAAGACATCTTTCAAAATTTATAAATTTTTGGAAGAAAAGTATCAAATGTGCAACCTATTAAATGAAATTAATCTGATAAATGTCAGCTTAGAAATATTGAAGTTAGAGATAAGAAGATAAAAATAATCAATTAAATGATAGAATAGACTATTTCCAGGTGAAGTAGTACATCCATCTTTATAGCAAAATGATCGACTAGCACAGGGTACTCAATAAGTCGACCATATCTACTAGTTGATCACAAAGGTAGTGTGGTTAGATTACATGGAATTAAAAAAAATACATGTAAGCCTATCATCAATCCCATCAATTGATATACAGCGGGGTCAATCAGATGCAATCTTAGGTGTCAAACACATGTGCAAACAGCTGTGCTAAGTGCAACAAAACTGACAAGCTAAGTTATTACCAATTTTTCAACTTTGTTTTTTTCCTCTTATAAACAAGAAAAGGTATTAAAAAGAGTGGAAGAGCTGTACCAAGTAAAACGACAAAAACATAACATTTTCATATGGAATGGGAAATTTTGACACTGTACGCCAACATTCATCTGAAGTCCAGAGCACGTGAACAGTTCTGGAAGATACTCACAGAGGGAAAGTACCCAAACATGAGAAAATATGCTGCCTCTGTGACTGCATTATTTGGCTTTACTAATTTATGTGAGTCACCTTTTTTTCACATGAAGGTCTTTAAGTGCAAGTACCATTCCACTCTGACTGATGCTCGTTGGGAAGTGTGCTTGAGGCTGGCTGTCAGCAGTTACTATCCATACTGTGCATCCCTGGCTCATTCCATTCAGTTCAAGTCATCAGAGTCAACTTAGGTAATGAAAAAAATGTACACAGTTTATTGTGTTGTGTTTTGTTGTGCAATATGGACTCATACCAATGCAAGGTACATAAGCATACATTGTACATATAAAGAATTTGTGGCAGTCACTGATCTGTGTCAATTTCAGCACTGGGAGTATAGAGGCGGTGTCTTGTCTGTCAATCTGGAGATAGCCAATGAAGTCTCTGTGTGGGCATGGCTTTCTCCTGAGACTTCTGAGAAATCTCACAGCATTTCCCTCCTGGAGGTGAGAGACTTACAGCTGAGTCCCTGGCAGACTTTGCAACTGACAAAACGCAAAACTCAGTCCCTTGGGATGCTTGACTGATAAGACAAGATGGCAGCATGCTGATGGACTCTAGACACTGAGTCCTGGAGGAACCAGAGAAGACATATGGGTTTACCTTGATGAAATCATACCTCTGGAGTCCGAGAAGCAATGTGGAGACACTCCTGACAGGGCTGAGATGCTTGGGAGGCCACGGGGAGACCCCTGTCAGTGTTGAGATGCTTCTACCATCACTGGATACACAAGACTCTGCACCCACTGGCCTGTGATTGTCCAGGTGTCATTGCACATGCTTCATGAGTCGAAAGAAGACTTTATCAGACTTATGACCTTGGACTGGACTGGGTTGGGATGGTTTCTCAATGACCCATTCCTTATATATATAAACCTGTCCCTTATATCCACATGTATGTTTATGAATTTGCTTCTCTAGTCCACCTGGACTAATACATAATTCTCAATGCATTACTGAATAAATGTAATGTGATAAATGCAAATTTTAAAAATAAATATGTTTTGCATTTTTATATTTGGTACATCTTTTTGACTTGATCATTTTATAAGTAATTTGCATGCTGAAAAAGTGTGAGCACCCCTGGGCTAGCTAATAGATAAAATGATTGAAAATGTATATATGGACATGTTCACATATATGAAACTTTGTGCTAGATAAATTATAAGTTCTACCAAGTTTTTCACCAAATAAATTATCCTATATTTTTTTTCCAAGAATAGTTCTAGAATACTAATTATTCTAGACATATGTAGCCACAAACCTTTCTAAACTCCATTTACAGGTATAGGTCCATTATGGAGGAAGTTCTCTTATAGGAATAGATGGTTTATTGTACAGGGTTCTCTAGGGACATGAAACCAGACAGGTCATCAACAGTCAGTCAGATGACAGGGTATAGCAGTCCCCAGCTCAAGTGATGGATACACCAGCAGTGTGGCAAAGCAGCTGTGGAAGGAACCTCAAACTATGACAACACAGTCCATGGGTTGTGTAGCTCACAAGTTGAGGCAGAGAACTAACTATTGAAGGTAACTTCATACTGGTCCAATTATTTGAGAGCAAGAGACAGAAAGACAACACTTGCTGAGTCATTTAACTACCTGCCCTTCAGTTAAGCTGAAACCATATCAATTCCACATGTGTTCATTGGCCAGGTTGACACAATAAACATACCTATCACAGATGGGGTATTTCCTCAATACATTCAATCTTACCAAAGTTGTCATTAGGTGTCATCAAATTGTTTCTAACCCATAAAAAACCAGCCTAACATGGACTGCCCCGAACTATCTTTGCAATTGTTTCTATGACTGAGCCTATTCTTGCACTAATTGAATGAATCAATCTTGTAGAGGGTCTTCTTTTTATTGCCACTCCACTTTGCCAAGCAAGATGCCCTTCGCCAGGAACAGTCTCTCCTGACAATAAATCCAAAGGATGTAAGATGATGAAATCGTTCCATTCTTGTCTCTTAAGAGTACTCAGGCAGTACTACTTCCAAAAGAGATTTGTTTGTCCTTTTAGCAGTTTATGATATTTTCACTATTCTTCTTCAGAGTCATAATTCAAAATTGTTGATTCTTCAGTGTTCCTTGTTCATTGTTCAACTTTCACAAGCTCATAAGGTAATGGAAAATGGCTTGAGTCAGAAAAGCCTTAGTTCTCATAGCAGCACCCTAGCTTTTCCTCTAAACTTTAGAGTCTATAGAATTCTTGTGCAGCAGATTTACCTAATACAATATTCCTTTTTATCTAATTATTGTTGCTACCATTAGTATTGATAGTGTATAGAAGCAAGACAAAACCCTTGACAACTTCAATCTTTTCTCCATTTATCATGTTATCAATTGGTCCAATTGTGAGAATTTAAGTTTTGTTTCACTGAATTTTAATTCATAACAAAGACTGCAATCTGTTATATTCATCAACAAGAGATTCAAGTTTTCCTCACTTTTAACAAGTAAGGTTGTGTCATCTGCATATTATAGGTTGTTAATAAATCTTTTTCTAAACTCAATGCTGCATTCTTCTTCATAGAAACCAGCTATTTTGGTTATTAGCACAGCATACAGACTGAACAATTACGGTACCAAGACACAACCCTACAGTACACCTTTTCTGTTTTTAAACCATTCAGTATTTCCTTGTTGTTTTTACACAACTACATCTTGATCTATATACAAACTCCACATGAGCATAACAAACTATACTGGAATTCTCATTATTCTCAAAATTGTTCATATTTTATTATGATATACACAGGTGGACATCTTTGCATTGTTAGTAAAACACAGATAAATTTCTCTCTGATAGTCTCTGCTTTCATTCAAGATACATTGAATATAAGCAATGATATTCCTTCTTTCACGTTCTCTTCTAAACCCAACCTGAACTTCTGCCAGTTTCTTGTGAATGTATGACTGCAACCATTGTTGGATGAACTTCAGCAAAATGTTGCTTCTGTATGATAGTAATGATTTTAGTATGCAGTTTGTGCATAATGCTTGGCATACATCCTTTAGCATAGGCAAAGTTATGGATCTCCTCTGGTCAATTGGTCAATTAGATACATTCTAAACAACCAGGGTTAGACAAGTTATTCCTTTCAGATATTCATCTGCTTACTGCGATATTTCACTTATTAGTCTATCAATTCCTAGAGGCTTGTTTTTGGCTAATGTATGCAATGTCCTTTGAACCACTTCCTTCAGAACCATGGTTCTTGTTTACATGCTACCTCCCAGATTCATGAACTATGGACTTGTTCTTTTTTGTATAGCAACTCGGTGTATTATTTCCTTCTTCTCTTGATGCTTCCTGCATTAGTCAATATTTTGTCCACAAAATCTTTCAAGATTGCAATTCAAGGTTTGGATTTTTTCTTGAGTTATTTCAGTTATGATGGGAATTAGTTAAATTACTACCATTTCTTTGAATTCAGTGTGTGTTCAGGAAGGTTCATCAAAACCTTCCTTTTTGTCATCTCAATTTCCTGACTGAGCATTGGTAGAAGTAAGAAGACCTGCTTTGATTTGAAGACATTTTTTACTTCTTCCTCTGAAGCTTGAATTTGGAAGGCCTCTCTCTGACTCCTGGATTTGAAAATTAACAGAGCCCTCAACCATGTTAAACATTTCTTTATTTTTTTGTGAGTTGCTGTGAGAAGATGCATTGGGATACAGAACCTAACAATGTGAAGGAATTTACTGAAGCTGGTATAGGGGAAAGGCTGCAGTGAAGATAGGGGCTGAGTTTAGACATAGTACATTGATGCCTGTTGACCTGGTCAACAGAGAATACAGATAAGAGAAGAGGTAATGATGACTGTTCTGAAGTTTACAGATTTGTACAGCTATTGACCCTATGGGTGAGACCTCAACCCACTGGCTTGGTCTGATGAAAGTATGTGAAGGCACCAGATGACCTGAAGCATGTGTGCGTATGTGTGTACTCCTCAATTTGCTACTGCTATCCATTAGCCTAGCTTGAATTCCAGTTAGGTTTGAGGTGACAAGAATCCCACCTGATTAAGAGAAAGATGCTGATGTTGGAGGCTGAGAAATATTGGTGCTTTCTGAGGGCTTTCCTTGGACTCTATCTTGCAGATGCTTAGTGCTCCAACTGGAACTAAGATTAGTTAGATCAATAGCTTGCAAGTTTCCTGATAACACGGTTGGTAGAATGGGTAATTTATAAATTGGATACCTAAAACAGATATTAATAAAGGCATGGAGTTACTGGATCTGGCAGTCGCCAATCTGGTGTCAATTTGAGGATTAAGAGTGAAGGGGTGGAATCTACCCTGTCAATCTGGAAAGATCCAATGAGACCTCTTTGTGGTAATGGCCTCCTGAGAATTCTGGGAAACATAGTTACTTCTTGGAGACAAAGATATTGTCTCTCTCACTTTACTTCCTGGGAGATTACTGACAACACTCGCTGCCTGACTTGACTGACAAGGCTAGTTCCCTGTAAGATATCACTGAGAAGAAGCCACATAGACATATTCTGATGTAGCAAGAAACCTGGACCAAAAGAAACCACATGGAGACCCCTGCCAGCACTCAGATGGTTAAATTAACACTGAATCCACAGACTTTCTATCCACTGACTTGTGTTCACCCTGCATTTGGTGTCATTGCATGTGTTTTGTAAGTCTGAAAGACTGTGTAGATTGCTGTCAGACATTTGGGCTAATATCAGATTTATGGAATTAATCTGGACTGGGCTGTGATGTTTTCTCAATGTTCAATTGTTCTTGTATTTTTTTTTTTTGTGGGCATCACTGCTCTCCAGTGGTGAGAGTAGGAGGCCCAGCCCCACTGCTGGAATTGAACCTCTGTCCCAGTGGGCCGCAGTCCTGCGCATAACCACTACGCCACCGGGGCTCAGCCCTTGTTCTTGTATTTAAATCTCTTTCTTATACATGAGAGTTTCTATAAATTTATTTCTGTAGGTAGTCTACCCAGACTAACACTGATTATATAGGCTTTCATGGGTGTAGTTAGCCTCAAGTTAGTGGGATAAGTGTGTATCCACACTAAATATTTTCTTCTTTTCTTAATGGATCTTATGATGAAAGTGTGGAGGAAGATGTTTATCACATTATATGATTCAACTGTTATTTTCAAGAGAGCTAACTAGTGAGACATAACTTAAAGGAGGGAGGAAGTTGATTCCACGTGTATGAATTGGTTGAGAGCTAACCCTAACCCTAACCCTTTGCCTCTGCCTATGGATATAATCTCACTTTGAAGGGATTCTCTATTAAAAATTAAGGTAATATGTAATTTCAAGTATCACTGTCTAATATATATATATATATATATATATATATATATATATGCTTTGATAACTATCGTAATGGTCACCCAGATCCCAGAGACAAAATTCATGATTAACAGTTTGCAATGCCAGTGAGAAATGATCAGAGTAGCTGTTTATGAGCACATGTTACAAAATTATTTCAGGTCTGCTAATAATAGCCCATATGGTGATACCACTCCTCCGGGAATTCTCACCTCAACGACATTCAGCTCAAGCAATGTGAGTCAACAAAACCAGCTCCCTAAATTCAGTGTCCAGAGGCATCCCCTCCATTAAGTCTCAACTCAATGTCACTCACCTCTACTTCCTGTTTTGTTTTGTTGCAAATTACACACACATGCACTCACACACACACACACACACACACACATATATATATATATATATATATATATATATATATTTACACACACTGCATTTCAACAATAAGGTACTAGTTGAGCAGTTTCCAAAGGATTCAAGAGTTAAAGGAAAAGTTGGTATCCTAATTGCCTATAAATGGAGAAAACTAAAAAAACTCACTTTGAATGGCTGGAACACAGACCTAAAACCCATCTGTACACAATTGGACATCCCCTGATGAAAGGGTCACAAGGAAGAGATGAGTCAAACAGGGTGTAGTGTAGCTCTGATAAAACACACAATATTCCTTTGGTTCCTTTAGGCTTACACACACACACACACATTACCCCCCCCACACACACACACATTCCACACACACACTATCATGATGCCAGCACTGACTTTTGGTTCTGGCTAGACTTGAGCATGTTCACTGGTATAGATAAGAGCTCACATTACACAGAACCCAGGTCAGATATTCCCCCTCAGGAACAAAAATGGGAGTAGGGATACTAGAAGGGTAGGGAAAAACCAATGGCATTGATCAACACATAACTCCCTTTGCCTTCCCTGCCCCCATGGCGAGGAACAACAGAAACCATGGAGGGAGATAGTGGTGTGATATGAAAATATTAATAAATTATAATTTATAAAGGAGTCATGAGGGTATGAGGGGAGCAAAGGGAGAGGAAAGTGAAGAGGTTATACCAAAAGCTCAAATAAAAAGGAAATGTTTAAAAGATGATGTTGCCAACATATATGCAACTAATGCTTGATACAGTTGATGTACAGATTGTTATAAAAGCTGCAAGAGTCCTCAATATAATGATCTTAAAAAAATAACCTAGAAGACTGACAATTATTCCTACTTATTTTCCTTCCTGCCATCTCCCCCATCACACAGAAATGTCATCATATAGCAATGCCCCAGTAGCAGTTAATGTAGTTAAGCTTCAGATCTTCCCTTTGAGAAGGAAAGGGGAGGATGACTCCTGAGTCTCCATGCTTTCCTCTTTCTATCCTTGAAGTGTTTTTTTCTGAACCCTCCTCCTCCTCTTCTTCCTTTTTCTCTGCTGTCTTTTCACAGGCTTTCTCTGAAAGTGTCACTGTCACTCCATCCCAGGCAGATATTTCAGAAACAAGATAACTAACATCACCTTTCTAGCCAAGGGTCTTCCAGAAGTCTCTATGTGAGAGGATTCAGCCTAGATTCTGATCTCGCATGTATAATAGATGAGATCTTGTGGTTCCAGGATCATGATAGCATGGGCTCTGAAGTTAGCACTCTCACAGGGCCAGTGATGCCCACTGAACTTGACAGAATAAAATCCTTCAACCAGAATCAGGGGTTGTGGTGGGCAAAACTTTTCTGATCATGCCCCAGTAGGTCAACCATCCACAGTGTAAAAGGTTCAAAGTGAGCAAAATTAATATTCAAGTCTTTCAGCAGTCTGAAAACTTCAACTGTGAATTAAGAAGCATTTTTTTTCAAATCCAAAGGCATGATGAAAACTGCTATAGCATATATAACTTGATATCCAAATGAACTTCTGGGTCTGGGGTTTGGAGACTGGGCGACACTGTTGTAATAAGAATATTCACTGCAGCAACCAAAATACTGATTTCAGAGTCATCGTCCTCAGTCAGCCTGGTCCAAACTTCAGAACTATCTAGCTGCCTAGGCATTCCACAAAATTGTTCTCCTGGGCCATTGCAGTTTCTAACGTTGACAGCATCTTCAGAATTACTACCAAGTTAGCCACATCGTGTCTAGTATTCATTATACCCTTTATATATGGCTGCACTTTTTGCACTTCAAACGTCCATGGTGCCATAGTTAAGTTGTCAATCTTGCATTGTTTATTTTTCTCACAAGAGGATAGAACACAATACAGCAGAATTAGGAGCAAGATCTTGATTCCTCTTTAGCAAAGCCTCACTAAGAGATGTTTCATCAGGTCCTGGTTTGCCTCGGAGGAAGGTCATTTCACATAAATAAAAATCAATTTAGGACACCAAACACAAAAGGCTGGCACCTTATTCTGGGGCCTATCTCCTCTGGAGGCAGAGCTTCCATTTTGAGCACAGCTGTCACCCCTTATGACACCCTGAAACCGGAATAAGCCTGTGCAAACTGTGGCATGATATGCTCCTCAAGCAGAGAACTTGGAATTGGAAATATTAAGTTGTCACCACATGTAATGTTGATGAGGATAAAGAAGCTGTTATCATACAGATTAGCCAGTTCAGCTAATTTTTGCACTTAGATAGCTGAACTTGTTTACAAAACCCATTCCACTTTGTCCTCCAGTGACACTCAGCTTGACTGCAGTTAGATTTTCTTCTGTAGAATACAAAATTGTGGTTAGGGACATAGCAGGTATTATTTAGCTCACAAGATTGAGCATGAACAAGGATCTTAAACAAGCATGAAATCTAAAATTCAAGAAAATATGATAATGCTTTTTGAGAACTGTTTCTGATTTGCCAGCTTGTACTTAGATCTTTCAGTCAGCAAACCATTATTACTGAGTGCATGTGTAGGTATTGTTTTCTGTAAATTTTCTAACCCCTATTCTAAAATTTGTTTTTAAAGAATTACATAGTGCAATCTGTTTCACTAGAAATATTATCTTTTCTCTTATTTAGAACTACTCTTACACACTTTATAACAAAAAGTTCTAGCTAAATTCTGTTTTAAGAAAGTGTTTTCAAGTTAGCTTTTCTTTTTCAGGTCATAAAATGCACCTGACCATAAGATACACCCAGTTTTTAGAGCAAGAAAACAAGGAAAACATTCCGAACCACATAGTACCAGTATACTAAAATGTTCTGGAATCCCACACCTTCACACCAAAAGACACACCCTCGTCCTCCCACTACCACTATGGCACCCAAAACATGGTAAATGATCATCTGAATTTTTAAAAAGTAAATAGCCTCTTTCACATAAATAAAGATCATTCATTTATTCCTTGGGTTGGGAAGTCCACCACTCTGTTTCAATCGTGCCTTCTGTTTCTGCTGCTGCTCTATGATGCTATAGCTGTCTTCTGTATTCAAGAGGTTCAACATGTGGGGATTACAGGTCCAGAAATATGACTCACTCCTGGCTGTTGTTGATAATGAGATCTCTCCTCCTCTTTCTTAGAGGACTCATTTTATACTCAGCTGTGTGACATGCTAAGGAATTCTGTTTCAAGTTACTCACACATGAATCTTACCTTTCCCAGTCTTTTTACCAGGTCCATGCAGGACAGGGTCGTTTGGTGTGGCTTAAAGACTTTGTCTTAGAGAGAGCCACAATAAAAAATGCACTGCTCCTGAAGGTGGGATGTATCCTTAGTAGATGTTACATTACTGGAGGGTGTGACTTAGAACACTATACTTTGTTTTATTTTCTTGTAAGGTCTGATGAAATACCAAAACATCCCTGATTCAAAGCCATTCTTTTGTGCATAAGCGCCAACTGGGACACAGAGAGAAATCCCAAGACCATCAGAAGAGGGGCATGTTAGAGATTTATGAATGAAGTGGTGTAGACCAAGACTCCTGTAGCAGAAGAGCTGAAGTATTGAGATTTGTCACAGAACTGTGGGATGCAATTAAGGAGCCAGACTGAAACCAGATACCAGAGGATAGGCAAGAAGACCATGAAATATAATGGAGGACCATGAGACTGTGATGAAGAGCACTGGGGTGGTTTCCTGGCCATGGAGACAGAAGCCAAAGGACTATGTGGCTGAAAGGCTGAGGTCCGGAGACAGACATGGTTATTGCCTTAGGAGAGTTGCTGAAGTGGATCAATGAAAGTATTATTAATGTCTACTAATTCTGGTTTATGGCAACCTAACTAGGTTAACAACATTAACATCCCTAACAATGGTCCTTAATTGTATTGTCTAAATTTTGTATGGTCATTAAAAAGAATAATAAAATCAAACAGAGAAGTAGAGAGCCATGGGAGGAACAACTGGTGTCAGACTAAAGAAGAATAGGAATATGGCAATAGGAAAATGAAAGAAGATCAGATATAGTCACATACACACCGTTTCCTGTATTATGCTATAAATTAGCTCAATGTCACATAATAATAACATGTAGCACTGTATCTAGTCAATGAAGATCAAAGACTAACTTTACCACTAAAATAAAAACATGATGTGTCTCCTGAAAAAACAGTTCCTCAGTACCTTGCTTAAAGGATTAAACCTGAATCCAGGAAGTTTCAGGAAGATGGCACCAATCCATGTGAACTGCTCACTATGGGATTGACTACTACATAGCAGGTAAGGAATCATGATGGGAGACTGGGACATGAAACAGGGTCTTAAAGAATCTCCAACTTCTCTTTTGTTGGTTCTCCCACAGAAAGTGCAGCTGTGTTCCACATGTATGTTGTCCCAGTTCACAGTATCTGCCTGCTCTTTGCTTTCTTTACTGGTGCAATGACAATTCCAGCATTTTTTTTTCAATGCCTTCACTTCCCCATCCCTCATTTGGTGACTCACCAAGACCGTTCAAACAAGAGGGGAATCCCTGGAGGCACAAGACACTGTAAGCCATGGTGGTCTATGAAGGGAGGAGAGTCCCCATTGGTGATAATACCTAGCAAAGGTCCAAGTCCTCTTGAAAGGAAATAGATTCAGCCAGTTGGAGTTTCAGCCCAGAGAAAAGAGAGGAACTGACGGAATTCACCTTGAGTGGATTTTAGAAGGTCATCAAAATTGTTTTTATTTTGTTTTGAGAAAGGAAATGACAAACTCCTCACCTCACCAGAAGAAATGGAACCCAGTGTTTCTGGGCCACAGGCCAGGTAGCCTTTGGAACTGGGCTCAGATTCTTTGCTCAATTATTCTCTGAAGTAAGTGCTTTCCTCCTGGGGCATCCATAATAATGGCCCATTTGCACTCTAAGACTACACTTAAGGAGAAAATAGTTTTGAGCTTGACAGGAATCCACTCTTATAAACACAATGACAGATAAAGGGTCCTCTTCCTACCTAGTGCACAGGTTTGATAAGGATCTCCTGGGAATTCTGGGAGATCTGGTCATATTGGTGTTGAGAGATTTATGGCTCAGTCTCTTGGATATGGTCTACTGACAAGGCAGCATGGAAGCATGCTGATAGACCCTGAATTCTGGAAACTGGAGCAGCCGGAGGAGAAGCCACATGGGCTTAACCTGATGGAACCAGATCTCTGAAACCAGAAAAGCCACATAGATATTCCTGTTGGTGCTGAGATGCTTGAGAAGCTACAGCCAGCACTGAGATGCTTCTATCACCATGGCACCCACTGGCCAGTGATTGCCATGGTATCACAGCATGTGTCACATGTATCTGAAGAAGACTTTCTAGATGGGTATCAGACATATGGGCTAATATTTGACTTGTGGACTTGGACTGGACTGGGTTGGGATGCTTTCTCAATGTTCCATTCCTCATATATAAACCTCTCCCTTATATACATATGCATTTTTATGAATCTGTTTCTCTAGTCTACCCAGACTAACACACTGAAGAAGCCCAAACCCAGCAGTTTACACAAAGTAGCAGTTTTTTACCTCTCTGTGAAAGAATGCTTAAGAATATTGCTTAGTGCCCTGCAAGAAAGTAGGAGATTGTGTTAGTCCGGGTAGTCTAAAGGAACAAATTTCTAGACATGCATATGGATATAAAGAAAAGGTGTATATATATAAGAGAAATAGGACATTAAGAAAGCATCCCAATCTAATCCAGTACAATGTCATAAGTCCAATATTAACCCATAAGCCCAATATCAGTCTATAAAGTCTCCTCCAACTCACAAAGTCACAGATCAATGGGTGCAGAGTTCCAGTGCTGGTAGGGTTCCCCTTATGGCTCCTTGCATCCAGGGGTCAGGGTCCATCAACAGCATCCAGTGGTGGGTGAAGCAACTCAGTGCTGGCAGGGGTCCCTATGTGACCTCTCCAGCTTTAGAGATCAGGCTTCATCAGGGCAAAGCTATGTGACTTCTCCTCTAGCACCTCGGATGCTGCCATCTTGTCTTGTCTGTGATTCATTGTCGCTGAGACTAACTCCCAACAATTAGACTACACCCCTAGATCTCAATCGTGAAATTAACATAAACACATGACTGCCACAGAGATCAATCATGAAAACTAATGAAAAAGTACAGATACTAGAATCCTCATATAGAATTAATGTCCAGATGTTAAGGAATAATATAACAAAAATAGGTTAAAAAGTGAATTATATGGATAATACAATGGTAATAATGGAAAATCAAATCAGCAATCTTCAAAGTAACCAGCAGAATCCCACAAATGACAGAAATAGTTAAACAAAACAGCAAAAGAATATGAAGAAAGGCAGAAGAGAAAATGGGATTCTATGAAATGAAACAGTAGTTGAACTACTAGACTCCCGGTGGATAAAGATAGAAAGAAGTCTACAGTTAAAATAGTAAGGGATTGTTGGAAGAAAATCTCCTCAGTACCACAAAGGAGGATTCAGAGAACACCAATTAAATTAGCCTTCCCCCAAAATACATCAAGACTTAAAAAAGTCAAATAATTCTATTTCAAGGAAAATGATAGAATCATGAGAACAGAGAGAGGAAAAATCAGTCATATATAAGAGTAAGCAGATAAGAATACATTTAGAGCTCTTCACGGAGTCCATGCCAGAAAGAAGAAACTGGAGCAATGTGTTCAGACAGATGAAGAGCGCAACTGAAATCCAAGATCCTTTCTCCAGAAAAGCTCTCCATAAAATTTGAAGGAGCTTATATTAAATTTTGTCTGATAAGGGCTGAGCCCCAGTAGCATAAGTGGTTGAGTATGGGACTGCAGCCCAAGGGCTTGGCAGTTCAAATCCAGCGGCGGCTCTCAGGAGCAGCGCTGGATAGCTCCCATGACCACCAGAGGGCAGTGAAGCCCCCCAAAAAAGTTTTTCTGATAATAAAATATTTAGAGAATATGCAAAAACAAAACTAGCATTGCAAAAACTAATTCCAGTTCTTTGTGGCAGAAATATAGCAACTGCAAAATACAAGCATGGATTCACCACAGGGTGTAGTGTGACCCAGAAACCAACATGCTGAAAATAGTATCCAAAACATTTCAGTTCCAATGCAGATGCAAAGAAAAGAATAAGCTCTTTACATATGCACCACCCTACAAAGGAAATGAAAGGAAAATACTAAACACAGGCAGTATGAGGTGACAGCCACCTTACCATATTAAGTTGTAATTACAGTGAGTGTTAATGGCTTAAATGCATATATTATAAGACAAGGGATAGCAGAACAGATTACAAAACAAAAATCCATCAATGTACTGACTTAAGGAAACACTTTAAACTTATATACAAAAATAGAGTGAGCGTCAAAAGATGTCAAAATGATTTACTAAGCAAATGGGAATTTAAAAATAAAAAGCAGGGGTGGCAATACGAATGTTGGCCAATTTAGACCTCAAGCTAAATGGCATAATTAGAGATAAGATTGAGCATATTGATCAAGGGATCAGTAGACCAAGAACCCATAGACATAATAAATACATATGTGCCCAAGGAAAGTCCCTTGAAATTTGTATATCAAATTTTCCAAGTAATGAAAGGAGAAATCATGGGGTCAATAATTGTAGTATATAACTTCAATACACCACTGTTAAGGCAAGATAGAACAGTGGGTAATAGACTCAATAAAAAAACTGAATACCTGAAAAACACTATCAAAAACTCAGTCTAATAGACATTTTCAGAGCTTTCTGATCAACATCAGAAAAATGTATATTGTTAACTTATACACATAGCTCATACTTGAAAATAGACCACATGCTGGAAGACAAGAAAAACTTCAGAAAATCCAAACACATAGAGGTCATTCAGACAACTTTCTCTGACCTTACTTGATCAGCAACCACAAAGACAAGAGCCTGGAGACACTTCTCAAAAATCAATAGGTATCAACCAAAATTAGGGGGGAAAGTAAGGCATTCTGAGAAACCAATGAGAAGAACAATGCAACATACCAAAAACTACGGGACACACCAAAGGCTGGTATCAGAGGTCACTATATTGCAACAAATGCACACATCAAAAAAGAGAGAAGTAGAACCAGTACCTTAACTTAGTACCTCTAGCAGATAGAACAGAGTCAGCCACATAATGCTTCTAACAGCAAGAGAAAATAAAGTATAAAAATTAGAGTGGAGATAAATGAACTGGAGATGAGAAGATCAATGGAAAGAACCAACAGAGCAAAAAGTTCGTTCTTTGGAAGGTCAACCAAATTCACAGACCTCTAGCACACTTAACAAAGGAAAAGGAGCAGACATCAATATCTAGAATTAGGGATGGCACAGGGGAAGTCATAAAGAACTTTAATGAAGCAAAGAGATTAATTATGCAGTGCTTCAAAGTACTATATTTCAGCAAATTCAATATTATGGAGGGTATGGACAAATATCTGGAAAATATCTCTCTCCCCAGATTAATGCGTATGGAAATTAAGAACTTGAACAGACTCATAGCAAAAGAAGAAATGCAAAGGTCATCAAGAAAATTCCAATCCCCTAAAAAACCCATGCAGATGGTTTCACAGGAGAATTCTACCAAGCATTTATAAATGGGCTGATTCTAATTCTACACAAACTCTTCCAGAACATAGAAAGGGATATCAAACTCTCAAATTCATTTTTTGAAGCCAGCAATATTCTGATATGAAAATGGGCAAAGACTCCACAAGAATAGAGAACTCCACACTGATTTCTTTCATGAACCTAGATTCAAAACCTCTCAATAGAATCCTGGCCAATAGAATCCAACAATATGTCAAAAATAATACTCCATGGTCAAGTGGAATTCATATCAGGGATGCAGGGATGGTTCAGTTGAAAATCAGTATGATATACCACATCAATAAGAAAATTACATAAGCCATATGATCCTATCAATTATTGCAGAAAAAGCATTTGATAAAATCCAACATGCATTCCTCATAAATACTCTGAAGAAGATAGGATAAAAAGGGGAAATTATATAATAAAAGCCCCATATGAAAAACCAATAGCTAATATTACGCTCAATGGAAAAAAAGCTAAAAACCATTTCCATTGAACAAGGGAGCATGACAGGATGGCTCTTACCCTCAACTCTACTCAACATTGTGCTGAAAGTTCTAGCCAGTGCCATTAAACAGCTCCAAGAAATCAAGGATGCACAACATGGCAAAGAAAAAGTGTAACTTTGTAAATTATATGATTTTATGTATTGATAATCCCAGGGGGTCTACAATAGAATTGCTGGAAACAAGCAGAACTAAGTAGAGTAGCAGTATATAAAATTAAAAAGCAGTAATCAATAGGATTCCTACATACTTGTGTGGGAAACAAAGAAAAAGTTATCAGGGAATCAGTACTATTCACAGTACTCACATAACAGCTGAAGTACCCAGTAATAACCCTAAATAAAAATGAAAGACCTGTGTGAAGAAAGCTATAGAACATTACCACAGAAGACCAAAAGGAATCTATGGAAATGGAAGAATATTTTGTCTTTGTGGATCAGAAGCCTTGATATAGTGAAAATGCCATTACTACCTAATGCAATTTACATATTCAATGCAATGCCAGTCCAAATTCCAGCATCTTTCTTCAAAAAACTGTAAAAAAATTAAATATCAAGTTCTTGTGGAAAGGGAAGAAACCAGGACAGGCAAGAAACTCCTCAAGAAAAAGAGCAATGTAGGTAGTCATGGACTAGCTGACCTAAAAGTCTACAGTACAGCCATAGTGGTCAAAATAGCACAGTATAATCATGGGAACTCAAACCACTGGATTAGGACAGAACAGCCAGAAATAAAAACATGCACATACAAAAAATTGATCTTTGACAAAGGTCCCCCAAAAGCATTAAATGGGAAGCAGATGATCTCTTCAATAAATCTTGTTGGAAAATCTGGAGATCAATGTGGAAAAGAATGAAACAAGACCCATATCTCACTAAGGTAGATTAAAGACCTAGATGCAAAACCCCAAGCTATCAGGATCATTGATGAGAAAACTTGGGCAGCACTGGGAGACCCGATGCAGGGAATACACAGTGTAGCAGAATTAACAAAGGAAATATACTCTGTGAAAAATAAAATAGATAAATGAGCATATTGAAAATAAAACACTGTGTACATAGAACGGTTTTATTAAAAAATTATAAAGAGAGCACACCAATTGGGAAATGATATTTATTACATGACAAAAGACTAATTACTAAGATCTACAATTTTTACAAGCTTACAATAAGTGTGGGGGGGAGGAATAATAGCGTTGGAGAAGGTGGGCTAAAGACCTGAACTGATAGCTCCAAAAGGATGGCACTTGGATGCCTAATAAGCAGTGAAGATATTCTATGGGTCACTCGCCATAAGGGAAATACAAATCAAAACAAAAATGAGATACCTCCTAATGCCAATTACCATACCCCTATTTTTGAAAACTGAGAACATCAAATGTTGGAGAGAGTGTGAAGAGATAGAAACTCATCCACATCTGGTGGACATGTAAATGTGTACAGCCACTGTGGTGAAATGGCAACACCTAAAACAGATGGAAATTTAACTATCACATGACCCAATAATACCCTTAGTGGGCATATACTCCCCCACAATAAGAAACAGATCGTGAGCAGACATTGGCTTCCGGTGTTCATCACAGCACAGTTCACAATAGCAAGAAGTGATAGAACACTACAAGCTGAAGTTTTTTAGCCCTCCTGTCTTCTGGTAGGGAACCAGGCAGCCCAGTGAGGAATTGGGGAAGTCTCAATGAACCAGACATCATCCATTCCAGATAGGTATAGCACAGGTCATTTTACCATAGGACATATCACAACAACTGGGGTCAAATGGCCAGGGGAAAAGGGGAGATGCTCTCCTTTGAATGGTAGACTTATGTACCTGGGCTGAGATACCCTGAGGAAGGCGGTCCTGTCAGAGGGATGAGGCTGACTGATGGGAGGGGCCGCACAGGTGAGGGGAGAGGGAATGGCCTAGTTTGCAAGAATATAGGGACATGCCTGTTGGTGGAAGGGGAGGAAGGGCTAACTGCTAGGTAGGGAGAGGAGAGACAATGGATACTCTGGGATGATTAGATAGAGTCTTTAGTGCCATGCAGCGGGAGGGCAGAACTGATCTAGGGTGTTTCAGGGTAACCTGGGAACATGGGCTGGGTGCTGGGACACTCAATCTTGACTTTTGTGGCACATGTAATGTTCCAGAGGTTGCTTTAGTGAGATCCAAATGGGAGGTCCACTGGGTGAACTGGACTCTGCCTCAAACACACTTGTAACTTGAGAATTTAAGCCAGAAAACACATGGTGTCCAAGGTAGATGAAAACAATTATATCAAGAGTGGTATACAATTGATTGGTAAACAACCAAAATCTTGGTACATCAATCAATGTACAGTATGCTATATTAAGACATCATCCAGCAACCCTTTGATGGGCATTGTCTCATATTCTGCTTATGCTCCTTTACCCTAGAGCGTCATTCAGAGATGCATCTTCCAATGGGATTCACCCTCTTGAAACTGTGGTAGTTGTTTCATTATTTTTCTTTAAATGAAACCCAGGGATTTTGAGTGTATAGGGAAAGAAAAAATAGCAAGGGCTTGAGTTCAGCGGTATATCCAGGGGTTGGAGACACAAGAGTGAAGTGATGTTACGGAGTCCAGCAAGGAAAGGTTTGCTTTGGAAAAGAGTGCAAGAAATTGTACAATTATGTGTGACATGATTGAACCATGGGATGATATGACATATGTATTGGCTCGCAATGTAGAGCAAATTTATTTAAAAATAAATAAGTAAAATAAAGACATAGATGCAGGAGTGGGTTGGGGACTCAAACTAAATCCTAGCCCCAACTTAAGAATAAGCAATTCTTCATCAGGGACCTTAGTACATGCCTTCATGAAATGACTGAAGATAAGAGTGCTATAGCAAAGTGTGCTGAAGAAATGAGATGGACGAGTGTCTAGAGGGTTAGACTTCTAGTTAAACAAGAAGCCATCTAAGTGAACCGTCAACTAAGTCCACATGAAAGAAGCACACCAGCTTGTGTGATACAAAGATGACAATTACAAAACTCAAATATGGCAAAGAGGAAAGCATCAGAAGAAAAATGAACATCCAACTTGTGAAGGGGAATGGGGCAGAGCGATACCCCAGAATCCATCCAGAGTCTCTGGTCAGACTGAGCAACTGGCAGGTCTTCTCAAGTTTCAGCCAAGTCTCAGTCTGCCATACTATCAGGAAATGATCATGGTAAACTTGATTATGCTGGGTCAAACTTGACACTTGCACAGTTGACCACCCTATAAATGTGACTGGAATTTGTTTTGGATACAAGTATCTCTTATGGCTCCATGGCAGAAATTTCTTCACTGACTTTTTAATATTGGTGGAGGTCTTTTCCTTCTTATACATTAGTACTACATTTATCTGTATAGTATTGTGCTTTCACCCTTACTACCTATGTGAATTTGTTTTTTATTGTTTTTTTTGGGGGGGGTCTCTCAGCTATGAAGCACAGGAGGAGTAGAGACATAATGATAATACTGGATATAAAGGAATTTAGGAAATACAGGTGGAGGGGAAGTTGGAGGGGAGGGGGAGAATGGGAGAGAAAGAACGGGGATTTGGGGAGTAACTAATGAAGACAGAAGTGGGGAGGTTAGCATTAGAATGAATTGTGATTGCATAAGTTATTTTAAAAGCGATTTAACCATGGGGAAGGGGTGTGCTTTAAAAGTGATATAGATGTGATTGCACAATTGTCCTTGATATGATCAGATGATTGATCTATTGAATTATATGGTATATAAATTACTTGCCAATAAATCTGTTGGAAAAAATGAATCTGATTAAAAACATTGATTTTAGCTGTGCATTTTCAAGTGAACATATTGAATTATACTGTGTATATATAATTAACAAAATCCAGACTGAGCCATGCTGGCATTCAAATGCCAATTATTAATCAAACACATATTAAAGAAATTGCAAGAATGAAATTATTTTTAAGAGAGAATAAAATATATGATAAACAAGATAAAGTGGGCAGGATTAAAGTCTGTTGGAAAGAATATTTGTGTGATAAAATCATGAAGAAATACAAGACAATTCTTGACATTAAAATAAATTTTAAGAGAAAGCTTCACAAAATTCATGGAAATGGAATTAAAAGAATTTTAACTTTTTAAGCCCCCTTGTTATGTGTGTTTGTGTGTTCATATTTGGAAATGCTGTTCATTTGCTGTTGTTAAATTGCTATTGTTTCTATGACCTACATTAAAAGAAATATGTAGGATCTCACTGTCTAAATCTCATTTTCGTTACTTATTTACCACACAGTTTTATTTTTCTAAGGATAAAAAATTTGATGTAGTTAAACATTCCCTCCAATTAAGAGTAAATCTATCATATTTCCTCTAGGTGGCAAAATAGGATTCTAAATGTAAATGATACCCTTTGAAATAAAGAACTTGAAACATTTCTGAAGCATTTTGTCAGCTTGCTTCAATATATATCTCCCTCTCCTTGTACTCAAAGCTATGAGACTTTGTGAGTCAGAATCGACTCATTGGCAATAAGAGGATTTTTATGTTAAGTAAAAATAGAATATGTTCATATCGCATATTTTTTATTTTTTTATGTTATTGTGGGCTCTTACAGCTACTTATTTGGGGAAACCAATAAAATAGAGAATAGATACCATATTTTTAAAATTAATAAAGCTATCATGTATATGTCAGTGCTTTTAGTGATGTCTGTCATATGTACAATTACTAAAAGGCCAATGAATAATGCAAGTTTCTTTAAAATTCTCTATCTTAGCTCTTAGACTATATTATCTTATATTTAACTTTGCAAACTTTATTGTTTCACTCAGTCACAAGTATCTTAGAAATCTTTAATGGCAGGTCAGTGTAACATTCTCCCTGAACAATTCCCATCTGATCTCAGGATAAGTCATATCTAAAAGCAGTTCTCAATGAGTCCATGGCAGTTTACTTGAATCCTTACAAACAGTCAGCAGCCTTAGATGATAAACCTATATTTAGAGGGAGCCTTTCACTGTGTCCTCCTTACCAGTCTTACATCCGCAGAAATATTTTTAGAATAATTGCTGCTTCTGAATAGCCCTCTTGTGCAGGTTGTGAACTGTATTGCAAGGGATTTGATGTGATAGCTATAACCTTGTTTCATCGAATGTTTTATCGTGAGAGGAAAACATAGATGTATAAAATATGTTTCAGCTGTGGACCATTTAATAGATCCTCATGCATATCCAAACAAACCCACTGATAGCAAATCAGCTCTTACTTACATGTGATCAGGATAGCTCAGTCCCTGAAATGGATAAAATAGTGGGTAGAAAAGAGGGACAGAGAAAATAGGAAGAACACTGATATGATGGCTTGACACAGTGTTCTCAACAATGGACTCCAACATAACAGATGTCAGGATTGGGAAGGACTGATCAGTGCTTCTTTGTGTTTCATATAAGAATAATAGAACCCATTTGATGGCCTCTAACAATGGCATTAGAGAAGTTTAACAGAAGTCAAGATTAGAATAAGGTCCACAGTAGTACTTATTTTTAGCCAGCAACCAACCCTTTCTCTCTTGTCCCCAGCCTCTCAGCCGCATGGTCCCTTGGCCTCTGTCTCAGTGGGTTAGAAGGCTGTGCACTGTTCTTCCTCGCAGACTCATAAATGTGGCACTACTCTGTTTTGTCTCGTGGTCCCTTTGCCTCAGGCTCTGTCTTGGCATAGCTTGGCTTCTGCCACTTCAAGCAGGGAAGTCATACAATCTCCTCTATATTTTCATAGTATCACCAAATCCTTTGGTGGACATAATAGGGGGATAAATGGATAGGAAAGAAATTTCATGCCACAGTATATCATATTGTGGACCCTTCAGATATATTTTCATAGGTTGTAAGGAACAAATGGAAAGACCTTATCTTCAGTGGAGAAATGTGTGAGTCCATTCACTGCCCCTGAAGTTAACAAATGTTTAAAAATTGTGCCACCATATCTTTGTACACCAAAACTTATTTTTATTTTTGGGGGGCAGGGGCATCACTGTCTCTGGTGATCTTGGGCTTCTGAGAGCCACCGCTGGATTTGAACCACCAAGCCCATTGGCTGCAGTCCCGCACTCAACCACTTATGCCACCATGGCTCAGACCCGAAACTTATTCCTGTACTACTTACAACACCTAAAATTGTGAAAACAACTGAAACTATTAGATTAATGGTGGGGAGGACAGGAAGATTAGTACACACAGTGGGATATTATCCTGCCAGCAAAAAAAAAAAAAATGAAGTCTTGGTTCTCATTACAACTTAAGGCTTGAAGACATTATGCTGAATAAAATAACAAAATCACCAATGAAACAAATAGGAGAATTTTAGTTTGTTTGTTTTGGGCATCACTGGCCTCTGGTGGTGGGCTTTGCTCCTCTGGAGCCAATGCTGGAATTGAACCTCCATCCCAGTGAGCCACAGTCCTGTGCACAACCACTATGACATCGGGGCTCAGCCCAAAGAGAATTTATAGAGACCGATGAACTAGAATATAAAATTTAAATCATGCTTATAGAAAAATAATTTTCATTTTCACGTTTGCTCATCTGGCTAATATATTTACTGTCAGTAATTTGTACATTGGTACATTTGTTGAACAGAAAATGATGTGAGGTAGATATATTGACAACAAAAGAGAAAGTACTTTGTGAAGCTTCTTATTGTCCAATTACTCACCTCATAAAGTTTGGTTCCTGGTTTGGAAATATATGGTATGATTTCCTGGCACATCCCGGATAATTTGCCTAATCCTATTTAGAGTTTCTGTTTTGATTCTTAGCATGTGCCTGCCTACCAGAGACCTTAACATCTTTCAAACTACAAAAACTTGTCAAATGTCTCAGCAATTATTTGTTGGACTGCAATCTGAAAGATCAGCAGTTCACAACCACCAGCAGCTCTAGGAAATGCAAAATATAATTTTTCATTTCTTATGGACTCCAGTGTTTCTAGTGTCATTTATGCTAGATAAACTCCTAGAACTATTGTCCTGAAAGTTATTTTTAAAACATAAACCAAAGCTTTTTCCTGAAATGTTTTTTTTTAAATCAAGGAACAATTTAGGCCAACAATTTAAGAAATGTCTGATGTGAACATTTTTCTCCTTTTGAGATCTATCTATATGAGATAAAACTTACAATAATGACTCCGAAGGTTGGACAGAAAGCATTGAGGATTTTAATATTTATTGTAGTATTGAGGAATAAACAGCTTTCAAATGAAGGACAATGGAATTGTTGGATAACTCTAAGGATGAATGTATAATCTGCTAAATTTCTTTGTTCTCAAATACCAACTTAGATGTGACAAAATACTATATATAGTGAATAAGACAATGACGTCAAAACATAACTACAAAAGCTAAACAGAGCCTCCCTCAATTGACAAGAAATTAAAAACAAAATTAAAATTTAATCACATGGGACACTACCATTCATTTTTTTCCTCATGATTAAATATGAAATTTGAGATATAAGTTGCACGAGAATGACCATCTGCTGAATCAGACGAAGTTTTCAGCATCAGCATTGGAGGTTTATTAGCACCCGATAATACAAAAGTTATACAACCTTGCTTACTGAAAAAGAGGAAGACTTGACACACTTGCTGATGAAGATTAAGGATTACAATTTTCATTATGGATTGTAACTTAATGTATAAAAAATTAATATTCACAACTGGTCCAGTAGTTAACTTCATGCTAAAAGGAGAAAAGTTTGAAACTGTCAAAGATTTCTTCTTGCGTCGAACCAAAACTAATGCTAAAAATCAAATGATGAATCTCATTGCGTAAATCTTATGCACAAAACTTCTTTATTGAAAAGCAAGCGTGGCAGTCACCTAATCTGGTGTCACTTTGAGGATTAAGAGTGTAAGGGTGGAGTCTAACTTGTCGATCTGGAGGTAGCCAATGAGACCTCTATGTGGACATGACCTTCTCCTCTGAGAAGGCTAGGAAATGTGGTAATTCCTTCTAGGAGGCAGGGGACACTGTCTCTCTCTGTTCACTTTCTTGGATATTTTCTACTGACAACTTTCCCTTGGAGACACTCGATTGGCAAGGTGGACTTACTGCAAGACATACCTGAGGAGAAGCTACATGGACCTTTCCTGTTGCTACCAGACTTCAGAATCTGGAGAAACTACAGAGAGACCTCTGCCAGGGCCGAGATGCTTACAGTGCCTTTGGATCTAAAGACTTTCTACCCACTGATCTGTGATCTTCATGCATTCAGCATCATTGCATGTGTTTCATGAACCTGAAGAGAATATTTTTAGATTGATATTGGACATGTGGGCTAATACTGGACTTGTAAACATATGTATGTTTATGAATTCTGTTTCTCTAGTCTACCCAGACCAACACAGCAAGGTCATTAGTTTGAGGATTAAGGTGTGCCTGACCCCAGCCATGTTATTTTCAATCACTTCATATGCATGTGAAATTTGGACATTGAGTAAGGAAGATCAAAGTGCAATCAATCTATATGAATTATGGTATGGTGAAAGATGTTGAAGGTACCACACAGTTCCAAAAGAACAAGCAATTCTGTCTGGGAAGAAGTACAGCCAGAATGCTTCTTAAAGGCAAGAATGATGAGACATCTTCTTAAATACTTTGGACATGTTGCCAGGAGTAAGACATCATGCTTGGTAAAGTAGTGGAACAACAAAAAGAAGACTTTTGATAAGATGGATTGATAAAGTGGCTGCAACCATGGAATAAAATATAAGAATTGTGAGAATGACACAGCTCTTATTTTGTTGTACACTGGGCTTCTGTGGGTCAGAATAAACTTAATTGCACATAACCACCACACCAATACATTCCTGGACAATATGAATAGAACACATAAACCCTAAACATGACAAATGGAAGAGAGATAAACCACAATTTCCTTAATCTCTCAATTGGTTTATTTGTAGAAAGTAAACATTTCAGGGACCATACTTCAGTTTGAGATATGCTTTGCCTTCATGTTGAACTCCTGCATGTCCATTTACTGAGAGAAAATACTATCAATATTTTTTAAAGATAAATCAATGAGAATGCCATTTGAAATAAATTTCAGCTATTTTTCTGTCTTTTAAAAATATTAAGACTGCAGGGTATACATCTGCATTTCTCCCTTTATTCTAGTAGTTTCATGTCTTGTGAAATACTGAGTAGCCCATATGCAATCTAAAGTAATGTTTAGCATTATTTGTTTAGCAAAACATGCCATATTAAAAGTTCATACATAGAGTGCTGGTGGGGCACTGGTTTTACTTATGTGCTTGATTCTGAACTGAAAGCCAGGCAAGTCAAACTTTCCAACTGCTTTACAGAAGAAAGAAATAGTAATATACATCCCTGGAGTACAGCCTTGGAGTTCCCCCCTGGGGAAAATCTATTCTATCCTATAGTGCCACTTAGTCCTATAGTCAATTCAACTTCATATAATAACAATAACATATGGAAGTAAAATTATATTGAGATACGAATTTAATATGCAAGGGTAAGTAAAAATCATTTTTACAAAAGAATATCAAGCTTATTAAATAAAAATAATAAAGGTGAAGCTATTGCTTCTCAACATAGCTTCTAAACTGATGTACTTCTGAAGGCTGTGTTGTCATCCCTCTAGCCCTTCCTGAAAATTATTTGCTCTTCCATTTAATGCATATAAAAACAGCAGCTTTGACATCTTTGAAGCAATCCAAACAAATATCTCTAAACCCTTTTTTTTTAACTGTTTATAGGGGCTCATACAACTCTTATCACAATCTACACATACATCCATTTTATTAAAATCACTTTTGTACTTTTGTTGCCATCATCATTCTCAAAATATTTTCTTTCCACTTAAGCCCTTGGTATTAGCTCCTCCTTTTTCCACTTCCTCCCTGCTCCTCCTCCCTCATGGACCCTTGATAATTTATAGAATATTATTATTATTTTATCATATTGTACACTGTATGTTGTTTCCCTTTGCCCACTTCACTATTATCTAATGCCAGGAAGAAAGTTATATGTAAATCCTTTTAATTGGTTCCTCCTTTCTACTCTACCTTCCTGCCAACCTTCTAGTATCGCCCCTCTCACCACTGGTCCTAAAGGGTCATCTGTCAAGGATTCCCCATGTTTCTGATTCCTATCTGTACCAGTGAACATCCTCTGGTGTAACTGGATTTGTAAAGTAGAATTCAGATCATGATAGTGGGAGGGAGGAAGCATTTAAAAACTAGAGGAAAGTTGCATATTTCATCATTGCTACACTGTACCTTGACTCCTGTATCATTGATGTATCATCCTGTATCATCGATGCTACACTGTACCATTTCCTCCCCATGACCCCTCTGTAAAGGTATGCTGCTTCCCCTATAGATGCACCTTGAATCCCCAATCTGTACTTCCCTTCATTTACAATGAAGTAATTTTTAATTCTTTGATGCCTGATACCTGATCCCTTTGACTGCTTTGTTTTCAGACAAAGGTGCGCATAAGCAAATGTAGTGAAGAAAGGTGATGCTGCCCATAGCGTCTGGGGTCTTAAAAGCTTGAAGGTTAAAAAGTCGGCTATTGAGCTCAGAAACAACAAATACCACATGGAAGATGCACACCAGCCTGTGTTACCAGGAGACCATTGTGTGCTAACCTTCCTGATTTTTGTTCTTTAATGACTGCTAACTGATTCCATTGACCCCTGGTAGTCACACTGGCTGTGTGTTTCTTCCATGTGGACTTTGCTGCTTCTGAGCTAGATGGCCACTTGTTTCAAGCCTTTAAGACGCCAGACTCTATATTTTTGATAGCCAAACACCACCAGCTTTCTTCACCACGTTTGCTTGTGTGCACATTTGTCTTCAATGATTGTGTCAGGAAGGTGAGCATCAAGAAATGCCAATTTAATAGAACAAAGTGTTCTTGCATTAAGGAAGTACTTGAGTGGAGGTCCAATGTCCATCTGCTGCCTTAATCCTAGCCCTTTAAGTACATGCACATAGATCTATTTCCCCATCATCATATATGAATATATTCATCAATGTTTATGCCTATATTTAGGCCTCTGTAGATGCTCTTTGCTTCTCAGTTTCTTCCTATATTTCCTTTTACTTTCCTCTAGTACCACTTCCATGCTCATCCTTCTTTTGGGTTACAGAAATTTCTTTCTGTTACATTACTCTTGATCAATCCCTATCAGGTCTGTTACACCCACCCTGTCACTGATTTTGGGTCACTTGTTGTTCACTTATCAAACTTAACCATCTCTAGAACCTCTTAAATGATCAAAAAGATCATATTAAATTATCTTAAAAAATCTCATTTTAAATGTTCTTTAAGGTTAAGATCAGGGCAATTTATGACTTAAGGTTTCTCAATGAAGCTTCCATAAAATAACCCTTACTGCAAAGGTTAATAATGATCTGATGCATTTTTTTGGAAAATAACCTTCCACAGGAATTTTGCTGGCCTACATGCGTTCAATATAAAAAACAAATAATAATAATAATCTCCACCATCATGCTATAGCCTCTGAACAATTTTTCAACATTACCCTTTGGCCATCTCAAAAAGCATTTAACATAACATTCTGAGCTGACTTCACTGCTTTGAATTTAAAAGTATTTCTGAAGGAACACTTTTGCAGTAGGTAATTCAATAATTGCAGAGATACATATAGCCACATTTTGGATTGTTGTACAAAAGCCATATATGTATCAACTGAAACCACAATAGTAAAGATCTTTTACTTATCCTTATGTAACAATGTAATATCTAGAGAGGTAAGGTTTGATGCTTGATTCTGCTTATATTATAAAAATATTTTTTTAGTCTTCATATAACATCTGCAAATATGAAAGTGCTATATTTACTTCTTTTTCAGTTTTATAATTACTAATTATTTACCGAACATACAAAAATATAGTATTTTAAGCTTTGCTTCATAAAAATTATCATTAAGTAGGAATTCTAGGGGCATAATGGGTTACACATTGAACTGCTAATGGCAGGCAGCTGTCCCCCAGGAAAAGATGAGGCCTGCTTCTCCCATAAAGCTTGAAAGTCTTAGAAACACACAGGAACAATTCTACTCCAACCTACTAGGCAACAATGTGCCAATTGTACTTGATGACAGTGAGATTTGTTTTGTTTTGTTTAATTGCATAGTTACTAGAAGCTTTTGCATTTTCCATTACTTTACGGTTTTTAATTGCTGGGTGGTTTGCTTCCACTCCTGGTTAATTATAACAGAAAGAAACACTACCCAGTGCTGTCACATCTTCATGATAATTGGTATGTTTGAATGCATAATTATGGCTGCTATGTTATTCTACTTCATTAAGGATTTTTCTTGTTTTCATTAGCCCTCTAGTTTTTAAAATGTGATGACATCACTTTAGGGTCTCCAAGAACCCTGAAATGAATACACAATGATGTAATTTATAGAAAGTGAATTTTGAGTCTTAAAGAAATTAAATGCTTATTCAATACATTCAGTAAGTAAAATAACTAAAATTTGCCCTTCTATCTGCAGACTCAAACTTAGTTTTCTATGGGGCACTTTATTTATTAAACTGATTTGTGACTCAGAATTATCTCTCTTAAGAACCAATACTTTTATTCAAACTAAACTTTTCTGACTTTAGATCTGATGAAATCAGGGACCTCCCAGATTAAGCAGCATGAAGTATTTGTATTATGTTTATCTTGTTTCCTCATGCTGCTCCTTCTCCCATCACTTCTTCAATTTATTGGTCATTAGCTATGAAATAGGAACACCTTTCTGTCCAGTGAGGTAGAAGGTAAATGTTTCTCAGAAGATTGTGTCTCTAGAGAAAATGTCAGGATAATTAAAACACTCGTCAATGAGTAGCATCACTTTTTTGTGAATATTTCTCTTTCATATATTTCTAGTTTGAATTCCAACCCAATTTCTGAGGGCATTTATGGATGGTCCCTGAAATATTCAGATATCATTCATCTCCTCTGTGTTAGAACTGCTAGTACACATGTACTAACAGAAAAACAAAACAAAAATAAATAAATTGAAATATTTAATCAAGTCCAATTTAGAAAAAAGCATAGGGCAGATACAACCCCCAAAGATTCTTCAAGGTTATAGTCTTCATGAAAACAGACAGCTACATCTTCACACAGAAGTGGTTAGTTTTAAATCACAGATTTTTCTAACCTAGCACTTAATTACTGTGTCACCAACATTTCTAACACTGCAATCCCATGGTCACAGTCCATTCTGAACTTCAGACAGGGCTTGTAGGCTGCACATCTTTATGGGAACAAAGGGTCTCATCTTTCTTCAGTTAACTCTGGGATTACTAGTTGAAAGCTTACCTGACAGTGCCATCAAGATCCTTAAAAGTATAATACTATATAATCTCATCATGTTTATAAAGTTCATGACCTTCTTGTAAGACAATAAAATCTTATTTTCATCACTTGTTAACTGATATTTCAGCTTCAAAAAATACAGTGAATTCATTCTTAACTTTGAAAATATATTTACCTCAACCATTATATAGAAAGAAATCTGTCAAAAGCATGGATTATTATTACTTCCTCTTCTCTCTTATAATACACTAAAAATTTAGTTTCAATTCTTTCTCATATGAAACATGGCATCATGATGTTCTCTGCATTTACACAAACATCATCTCTTCTTCAGACTTCTAAGAAGTAACTTTATTTTAAAAAGGGAATCTCAAAATTGTTCACAAGTATTCCTTGTGATCTGCAGATCAGATATTGATGTGTCAAATCCCTTTCATTGTTTATGTTAATGCTGAGAAGTATAAATAGCCATGCGACATGATGTAAGAACTTAGAAAAAGATCCTAATACAGTTATCATCTGGACAAAAACCCTCTTAAAATTTAAATCTATTTTGAATGTTGTGTCAGTCTGGGTAGACTACAGGAACAAATTCAAGGACACGCATATCAATATAAGGAAAGGGTTTATACATAAAAGGAATGGGACATGGAGAAAGCATTCCAGCCCAGTCCGGTTCAAAGTCAGAAGTTCGGTATTAACCCATATCCCCGAAATCAGTCTATAAAGTCTTCTTCCGACTCATGAAGTCACAGGTCAGTGGGTGCAGAATTCTGGTGCTGACAGGGCACCTCATCTCCAGACCTCAAAGTCCATCGGCAGCAGAAGCAGCTCATCGCTGGCAGAGGTCTCCATCTGGCCGCCCCATCTTCAGAGGTATGGCTCCATCAGGGCAAAGCTGTGTGGTCTCTCCGCTGGCTCCTGCAGCTTCTCGAATGCTGCCAGCTTGTCTTGTCCATGATTAATCGTCTCTCAGATTAACTCACAACAACTGGGGAAGATAACTTCTCATCTTCATGAGGGAAATATTGTGAGATTTCCCAGAAGATTCAGGAGAAAACCATGCCCACATAGAGGCCTCTTTGGTTACTCAATGGCTATCTCCAGATTAACAGGCTAGACTCCACCCCTACATTTCAACCATAAAATTAACATAAGCACATGACTTCCACAAATGTGCAATAACATTGTAAAATATTTGAGAAATAATAATTTAAATATTTCCAGTGAATTAAGAGTGTCATTACCCACCACCTGAAGGCAGTGATGCCTAAAAAAAAAAAAAAAATTAAAAAAAAAGAGTGTCATTACTTTGCAAATACGAGGGGAATTTAAAAACCCTATGGAATTAAAATCATTGGATATTTTTTCACAAAATATTTGAAACCTACTCATATATACCAAAAACAAAACAAGCTCTGTGCCAATGAGTTGGCATCAACTCATAGTGACTCTATAGGACAAGATAACACTGCCCCTGTGGGTTTCCTAGTCTGTATCTCTTCATGGGAATACAAAGCCTCATCTTTCTCACATGGAGAGACTGGTGGCATCCAGCTGCTGATACTGTGGTTGGCAGACAACACTGCCCAATGACTGCTCTTTTCCTTAGATGCAGTGTACATTTCCAAATGTATCCTTCAACACTGCAAAAACTGCTAATAAAAAAAGAGTATCCAAATGTAATTCTGCTAAGATTTTCACAATTTAAGCCATGTGCTGGAATGCTTTCATTGGATACACACACACACACACACACATACATATACACACATATATTTAGCATTTGTATAATTATTAAATTTGTCTATAGGGACAAGTAATTTTCTAAATCTTCAGGGAAATACTAAGCTCAAGAAATAAAAGGAGGGAGATGAAGAAAGTATACATTTCTAAAAGAAATATTAAAAAAATTATAGCCAGTCTCTGGAAAATGTCCAGGATAGGTGAATATAATTTTTTGTAGTTATAGTGAATAGACATAAAACACACAGCATATGGGAATTAACTGTTCATTTTTAATATTCTGAATCTATGCCTATTTTACTACATAATTATTTTGATTTATTGTGTAAGTCAATTATTAGAAGATTAGGAATTAAAAAAATAAAGGTTAATAATTATATTTTTGAGTAGGCCCTCATTAGAAAAATTATGAATTATGGTAGAAACATCAATTTTTCATTAGCATTTGCTAGTAGATAGTTGTTGGTGGTTATAGCAGAGGCAACTTTAACTAAGGGGGCATTATATAAAATAAGCAAAATATTGACTTGTTCTCAGCCATTTTAGTGACCAGTGAGCTAATTTTTGAGGTTACTGTGTTTGTAACTACTGGATTAGATATAAATGTAGACATATATACTGGATATGCTAAATGAAAACTCAAACTTAGGATATGATACTTATAACATCACATACAAATAAAAGCTTGTTAAATATAATTTTAAATAGTTGTAGCAGTAAATTGACTGAAATTTAAACTATGGGGTTAGAAATTCAAACGGAATATAGAAAAGGACATAGAGATACATCTGCTTTCTGACTTCAGATGGAATTTGATAGAAAACAGAGAATACCGGAACAATGTTTACAAGTGTTTTATTGAGTATGCAAATGCATTTGACTGTGTGAATTTTAATAAACCATGGATGACCTATTAATAAATGGGAATATCAGAAGTTAGTTGTGTATCTTCTGAGCATACTTATCCCATCAATATATTGATAAAATAATCAGAGGAGCTGGCTTATATGAAGAAGAATGTGACATCATGATTGGAGGGTGTCCAATTAATAACCTGCCAAATGCAGATGACACAACTTTGCTTGCTGGAAGTGAGAAGGACATGAAACCTTGCTGGTGAAGAGCAATGATTGCTGTGTTCAGTATATTTTGCAACTCAAGTGTAAGGAAGACCACAATTTTCACCACTGGACCAATAGGTAACAGCATGACAGATGGAGAAAAAGCTGAAATTGTGAAGGAGTTTTTTGTTTTGGATTCACAATCGATGCTTATTAAGCTTTTGAATTTAGAAAGAAAAATGCCAAACATCATTAATTTGTCAGTCTTATTTGAACTTCACTTTCTAATTTGAGTTTTATTTAATTTTGAGTATTCTAGAGCACTTTAGTTGAGGGAGAGGCAGGAAAACTAGCAATCTACTTGGCAGAATATCTCTGAATACAATCCCAGGGGACATTATCGAATGATCTTTTTATGGAAAATTACTTTTTGTGCTTCAGATAAAGCTAAAATAAAAGAAAAATTACATTTAAAAACTATTCAAAGCTAACATTTGATTTAGAATTAATAAAGCCCACTTTGTGGAGATCATTCTTTTTTGTAAACTAGTAAATTGATCGATAGTGATTCCCAGTGAATTTTGAAAGTGAATTTTATTATCTTTCCAGGGGAAACGTTTAAAAATTGTTATGGATTGACTGATTTAAGTAATTTAAAACTAAAGTCTTAATGGAAATAATATATAGATGACATCACACAAAAACGCAATGAACGAGGCTGCTCTCAGTTGTTTGAAATATCTGTACCATATTGGGCACAAGTCAGAGTATAAGTAAATTAGTTTAAAGAGATGAGCTAGAACTTGGATATTTCATTTTCACTGATATTTTGAGAGAGCTAATTTTGGAGGCCCAAAGTCATTTCATGAAAGAGGGATTCAGTGAGAGAGTTGGTGTCAATGAAACCCACATAAATAAGGCATTGTGAATGAGAGGAACTCGATCATTAAGAGTATTTTATATCTGTCTTTAAATAACTTTCATATTTTCTTTGTTCAATTATTTGACTCAAAAAATCACTAAAGATCAAATTGTTAGTCTGAAGAGTAGGTGAACTAACATATTTGAAAGAAAATGAAATATGTAAAAATGAAACAGTGAATTTTCAGACAATAATAGTTTTAAAAATCAAAAGCAGTTGAAGAGCGATACTAAAAACAGCAATACACTCTTCCACAATTGTGCTGGAAAAATAGTATGTCTGGCTTCAGAAGAATGAAACAGGACCAATACCTGTCCCCATTCAAAAAAAAAAAAAATCTCAAGATACCTTAGGGCCCTAATGCAAATCCCAGCGTTCTAAGGTTAATCAAAAAGTGGATACTAACATAAGGACTTTATTTAAAGTCATATGCAAACTATAAAATTTAGCAAAAGAAGAACACACAATGGAAGGCAAAACAGTTTGACTAGGGCTTATTAAAAATAAAACATTATACACATCAAGATACTTTATCATTTAGAGCTCAGAGATTGAGAGAAAAAAATCTCTGTTAATGACAGAATGGACAAGAAGCTA
This sequence comes from Nesogale talazaci, assembly GCA_004026705.1. Lineage (NCBI taxonomy): Eukaryota > Metazoa > Chordata > Mammalia > Afrosoricida > Tenrecidae > Nesogale > Nesogale talazaci. The sequence goes on along the minus strand of PVJH01001854.1, from coordinate 149,440 downwards.
ATGAATAAAATCTATAGAATTGTGAAACACTTCAATAAGGAGGAGAAAAACAAAAACAAAGAATCCAATTAAAAGGTGATACAATTTACTGGGAACAACAATAGAATGACCAATAAGCACATGAGAAAATTCTCATGATCACTAGCCATCCAGAAGATGAAAATCAAAATAATGATGAGATATTACCTTACATCCACAAGAATAGCCCAATTCAAACAAACAAAAACAGAGAACAACAAATCAATAAATGATAGCAGAGTATTGAGAGAATGAAAGTCAACTTTGTTAGTATAATCTTGAAAGATAGTGTTCCGATGAACTCTCCAATGCAACGCAAGAGGATTTCTGAAAAATACGTTCTCACAAAAATATCTCTGGGGGAATTAGCTTCTTGGAGGACTCCAACAATAAGTATACAGGTAATTTCAGAAAATGTGATCATGAATTGAGCTACTGACCATAAGGTTAGACCACCTCCTGCTCCGTGGGAGAAACGTGAAGTTTTCAACTCCCAGAAACAGTTTCTGTCTCGGAAACCCACAGTGGCAGAACTAACCTGCCCTAGAGAGTTCCTGTAAGTTGGGCTCAGTAAGTGATTGGACAGCAGTGAGTGATATTCCAATGTGTTTGACATTTCTTTCAATAAGGATAACATGGATGACATGAAAATACCTATCCCTAGAAGTAATTGTTTTAGGGGAAGTCCAAAACCTTTAAAATTTGCTTCCTCCTGAAACAGTAAAGATAAATGAAGACACTTGAAGGGATGAGGTGCCCCTGAATATTGCAAAGAGAAATCTACACTGGCAGTTGCTATTAAAATAATGTGAGTTTGGTGGCTGAGTACAGAAAGGGACGATCTGAAACCCTCACTCTTGTTAAAAAATTCTGAATATTTCAGTTGTGGTGGTCATGTGCTTATGTTAATTTCATGATTGAGATATAGAGGTGGAGTCTAGTCTGTTAATCTGGAGATAGCCATTGAATAGCTAATGAAGCCTCTGTGTGGGCATGGCTTTCTCCTGATATGTCAGGGAAATCTCACGATATTTCCCTCATGGAGATGAGACGCCATCTCCCCAGTTGTTGGGAGTTCATTTCAGAGACTACAAACTAGGGAGAAGACAAGATGGCAGCGTCCAAGAATCTGGACGAGCCAGAGGAGAAGCCACACGGTCTTACCCAGATGGGACCAGATCTCTGAAGGAAGAGAAGCCATGTGGAGATCCCTGCCACTGCTGAGTTGCTTCTACCACCACTGGATGCTGTTCATGGACCCTGAGCCCCGTCAGCAAGGAGCCATGGGCAGACCCCTGTCAACGCCGGGCCTCTGAACCCACTGACCTGTCACTTCGTGAGTCAGAAGGAGACTTTATAGACTGATATTGGGCATATGAGTTAATATCGGACTTACGACTTTGAACTGGACTGGAATGCTTCCTCAATGTTGCATTCCTCTTGTATATAAGCCATTCCCCTATATCTATATACGTGTCTACGACTTTGTTTCTCTAGTCTACCCAGACTAACACATCAGTCACCAGAGAGGATGAATTGATCTGGTTGCACAAGATAAAAGAGCAATGCATTTTGAGCTCAATATAAATGCTGGTTTTAAGGGACATTAGCCCGACTTATGGCTGCTATAGCACTAAATCAGGGAGGCTAGTTAATGGTCACTGTGGTATTGTTTTGAGAGCAAGAGAAAATTACAGCCTCTAGGAGAGTTGGTGAGATTTAAGGTTACAAAATATGGATCGAGCCTTCAGCTGCTTCCTGTGACTGAACTCTAACCTATCCGTGTGAGCGTGGAACTTACAGCTTGAAGAGTAAATAGTTGTTTGTATGGTAGTGGTAATATGAGTTTTGAAGTCCATTAAAAAAGTAGCTTGTGATAATTCTTCTGCATAAAACCAGTTAGACCAGGAGATGTACAGTGAAGTTGGAAATATGGGAAATTTAGGATAGATGATCCATCAAGTCTTGTAATGCGAGTGGTAATACCAGGAGGGTGGAGGAATGGAGGAATAGAAAGGGAGGACCAACTTCAGGGATCACAAATAGCCTCCTCTCTAGGACATGGACAACAGGGAAGTGAGTGTTTGGACACATTGGACAGTGTACAGTATGAAAATAATAGCAATTTGTAAATTGCTAAGGGTTCAAGGGGAAGGGGGGGGGAAGGGAAATATAGGGAGCTGATACTGGGGGCCCAGAAGGAGAGAGGATATTTTGAGAGTGATGATGTCAATATACTTAGTGTTGGACAAAGGGCATATTAGCAATCTTCACTATGGAGATGACACCCTTGCTTGCTGAAATTGAGGAGGACTTCAAACACTTGCTGATTATAGCCTTTGATATGGATTTCAACTCAATGTAAAGAAAATAAATATTATATAAAAGTATACCTTTTCTTGTACTTTGTCACCTTGGAAGTACTATCCATTACACTTAATACATTAGTCAATTTTGATTCCATTCCTTTTTTTACTCATTTTATTGGGAGCTCATACAATTCTTATCACAATCAATATATGCACCAATTGTATGTAGACCACATTTGCAAAGTTGTTGTCATCATCATTCTCGAAACATCCTCCTTCTACTTAGTCCCCCAGTATCAGCTCCCTATATTTCCCTTCCCTACCCACTCCCCCTCCACCATGAACCCTTAACAATTTACAAATTGTCATTATTTTGTCATATCATACACTGTCTGATGTTGTCCGTACACTGTTGTCCGTACCCCAGGGAGAAGGTTATATGTTGATCCTTGTAATTGGTTGCCTCTTTCTAATCCACCTTCCCTCCACCCTCCAAGCATCACTGATCTCACCGCTGGTTCTGATGGGATCATCTGTCCTGAATTACCCATTACCGACCCCAGTGTACATCCCCTGGTCTAGCTGGATTTGTAAGGTAGAATTGAGATCATGCTAGTTGGTAGGAGGAAGCATTTAAGAACTAGACGAAAGTTGCATATTTCATTGTTGATACAATGTATCTTGACTGATTTATCTCCTCCCTTGGCTTCTCTGTAAAGGGATGTTGCTTCACCTATTGATGGGCTTTAGGTACCCAACCTGTACTCCCCATAATTTATAATGATACAATTTTTAGTTCTTTGATGCCTGATACCTAATCCCCTTGCCACCTTGTGGTCACACAGGCTGGTGTGTTTCTTCCATGTGGGATTTATTGCTTCTGAGCTAGATGACCGCTTGTTTACTTTCAAATCTTTAAGATCCCAGATGCTGTATCTTTTGATAGGCAGGCATCATCAGCTTTCTTTACCACATTAGCTTATGCACATGTTTGTCTTCAGCAATCATATCAGGAAGGTGAGCATGCAATGTTATGATCCCGCCCCCTCCTCCCTAAATTTTGACAGCATGTCACAACAAACTTGTTGCTGCATTGAACACTATTGACAAAAGACTTGATGAGCTACGCGTGGACATGAAGAACATCATTCATGAAGAAAGCAAAGATTATTAAAAATACAAGGAGACAATGATATGCATATAATCCCTTTCCAGGAGGAAGGACAACAGAAAAGTAGGTAAAGGGAGAAATTGGTCTGTGTAAGATATGAAAAAATAATAATTTATCAATTATCCAGGGTTCGTAAGGAAGGGAGAGGAGGGGAGGGAGGGGGAAAATCAGAAGCGGATACCAAGGACTCAGCTAGAAAGAAGATGTTTTGAAAATGATGATGGCAACAAATGTCCTTGACACAATGGATGTATATATGAATAGTGATGAGTTGTATGAGCCCCAATAAAATGATAAATAATATATACAAGAAAGAATCAAAGTAGTAGTAAGTATAGCCTGACTTTTATGGACTTAATGAAGTGGCTATCTGAAAAATTGTCCCTATGAGTGAAATAATTTTGAAACTAACTAAATATTTGCTTAATAAGTGCAAGCAGAAACAGTATGGCTTAGATATACAACAGTTCAACTTAAAAAGAGAGTCACAATCCATCTCACATGCCTTAATGGCATGAGTGAAGGAAGCTCTGGCTACTTTTGAAGAAGGATCACACTATATCACCTGAGCTTTCCACTGTTAACCTTCCTTTCAGTCTTTTCCACAGGGATCTATAGCCCTATAAAAGAGTGACTATTCATTGGATAAGTTGAAATAAGTAGACTTTGGGGGATTGATGGGCACTGTGAAGAATTGGCAGGATGCAGGGATACTTTTTTTCCACAGCATCCCCGTTAACTTAGTGAAATTGGCCTGGGGAAAAGGCACATGCATCTCAGAGTATGACAGTAGATTATCAAATTTAACTAAATTGTGACTCCAATTGCAGCTTTTGTTCCAGATGTGGTTTCTTTCTCTCTTTTATATTTAATCATTTTAATGGACACTCATACAACTCTTATCACATATATCTATCCATTGCATTCTCAAAACATTGTCTTTCTACTTGAGCCTTTGGTCTCAGTTTCTCATTTTCCCTCTCCCTCCCTCCCTCCCTTCCTCACAAACTGTTCAGGACAGACACCAGATATAGTTTCATTGCTTGAGCAAATTAATACTTCTTCTGGTACTGGGTAGGCAGTTTTAATATGGCCAATGCCTTTTTCTCAACTCCAGTTTCAAAAAAACACAAGAAACAACTTGCTTTCAACTGAGACAGAGATAGAATACAGTTAGGAGACCCTCCCCCAGAGTTATAACAACTCTGCAGGGATTTCAACTACCTTGCCCTGCCCAAATATGTCACATCAGTCCATCACATTGATGGCATTACTCTAATTAAATCTGGTAAGGAAGAAATATCAATGACTCTAGACTTACTGCTGAAAGAGCTGTGTGTTAGACGGTGGGGGAACAAGTAGTTCTAAATACCAGCAATGGCTTCCTGATCAGTCTCAGAGACAAACCCTCATTTGGTGTTAGATTTTATGCTTTATATGTATGCATTAAATATTTTTGTTTTGTTCATTTACAAAATATAAAATGCAACTGGATCTAGTGTATTTTATTTTGGACGTATATGTTATGTTAAGCACAAATATGAGTTTCCTATTGTCTTTGGAGATTATGTATAGTTAAAGAGCTCACCACTTGTCTGTCAGCCTGTTATACTTTAGTGGCTTGTGTGTTGCTGTGATGCTGGGTGCTACATCACACGTATTTCAAATGCCAGCAGCCTCATCCAAAATGAACAGTTTCAGTGGTGTTTCCAGACTAAGAACAGATAATAAAGCTTTGTGAGTTTACCAAAAATGTGTTTGAAAGTGAAGAAGCTAAAGGAAAAGGAGAAAAATAAAGACTTCAATTTATTTGTTGACAGAATTATCACAAAGACTAATTGCCACTATTTGTAGCTTATACACAAGGAACTTTTTATGTACAAAGTATGAATCTAGGAAAATTTGAAACACTAAAATATGAAAAGGAATGCATAAAAATTGATATCCTGGGGCTAAGCCCCAGTGGCGTAGTGGTTGTGCACGGGACTGCGGCCCACTGGGTTGGAGGTTCAATTCCAGGTCCCAGGAGCAAAGGCTGGGCCTCCTACTCCCACCACCGGAGGACAGTAATGCCTAAAAAAAAAAAAAATTGATATCTTGACTGAAATGGGTTGGTATTGGTCACTTTAATCAGAGAATCATACGATTTACTATGTTGGAATGACACAATTAAGAATATTAGTGTAATATTCATTGTCAAAAGGAACATTGCAAAATTAATCATAAATACTGTCTGTGATAGACATATCTATACACCCTCAGGGCATCTAATCAAGACAGCCATTCTTCAAGTTTAGGCACCAACCACAAAAGTTATGGATGAAGGAATTGAATAATTTATAAATGACTTCAGTTGGAAATTGAACAATCTTACAATCAAGAGTCATTGATATTTACTGATTGGAATGCAAAAGTTAGAAACAATGAGGAACAGGAATTGAAAAATATGGACTTGCTGCTAGAAATGAAGCATCAAAGAATAACAGAGGAATTTGGAAATCAATGACTTTTTCTTACAAATACTTTTTTTTTTCAACAACACAAAAGATGAAATACAGATTCATATGGACTTTTCCAGATGAATACTCAAAAATCAAATTTACTATATCTCAGAGAAGAGGCTCTGGAGAAGTTCAATAACAGAAACTATCACCAGGTCAGGGCGGGTGGTGGAACAGTAAATATGTAAGTTCAGGATAAAGCTGAAGAAAATTAATAGAGGTCCATGGGATCCAAATATGACCTATTGTCAATTCCCTCTGAATTTTGAAAACATCTCAAGGTTCATTGAGTGCAAGTAGTACTTTGAGTACTGATAACCTGTGAGAGAACATGAACAGCTTCGTTCATAAATGATTCAAAATGTCATTAAAAGACAGGAAAAAAAGAATAGAAAGTGTGATGAAATTAAATAACTGAATAGGAAATGTGAAAGGGCAGTTTAAGAAAACAGGCAAATATTATAATGCAATGTTGCAACTGATTGACAGCCAAGAACAACAAAAACACAGTATTGCAATATTGAATTGTCTTATTTACATTAAAAAAAAAGTACGCAAATTTTGAAGGAGTTTAGCATGACAGTTTTTTTTTGTTTAAGATAGTATGCTAATGCATTTAGAACCCAGAGAGGTACAAAAGAAAACATTATTTAAGACATCAAGGGAAAAAAGTTATCAAAAGCATGAGAGCAAGTGAATTATGGTAAAATATTTCCATATAAACTCATGATAAAATGGAAAATAACACTATACCTCAGGAGAGAGAAATAGAATCAAGTACAAAATTAACTTAAAGAGATATGATTCTAAGACAATGGTTTGGTAACAAAATCTAATTGTGCCACCCAGTGTTCAGTGTTGTCACCCATGATGAGGAACCATCCCCCATTCATGACCTACTCCTGTATCTGACCATTTAGGATCTTTAATAGTGGTTGTTATTCAATATCAATAATAAAATCTTATAATAATTTATAGCAATAAAAATAAACACATATACTAATATGTGATAAATACAGGTGTAAATTCCCTAAATGTAATAATTTATCTTTGATAATATAATTCTGTCAACAAATGAGTTGAAGACTTTTTTTCTCCTTTTCCTTTAGCTTCTCCATTCTCAAACACATTGGTAAACTCAAAAAGACTAATTTCCACTATTTGTAGTTCATACACTAGGAATTTTGACAAAATTGGCAATTATAAAATCAGATGCCAACAGAAACAGTTTATTTAAAGACACAAGATTTTTGTTTTTCAAACATTTATGTTTAATAAAACTATTGCAATTTGCATTCCTAAATCAGCAAGACAGTAAGGATTTTAAGATATGCTTCTCAGCTTGCTGAAGTGTATAATTAGGAAAAGGATATTTGCTTACTTTGCAGTGAGTTAGTTCAGTGAGTTAATAAATTCTTTATTTCAAAACACAGTTACAAAGATAAAAAAATTTAAAATGATTTTCAATATATCTAAAAGGATGAATGCTATCTGCTAAGCTTACTTTTTGAAATCAAATGCTCACTGTTCAGAACTGTCAGCATTATTAAATTAACATGAAATTTTTAATCACATTTCTTTCACATGAGAAACAATTATCCATTGTTGTTATATTATCAAGGACATATTATTACATTTAGGGAATTTACACCAGTATATATCCCATATCAGTATATGACTATGATTTTATTTTAAAATTATTTATTTTATTGTTATAAAGTTATTATTATTATATTATTGAGATTAAATAATAACCACACTAAAGATCCTATATGGTCAGATACAGGAGAAGCAGATATCATTTACAATAGGTAAAACATTTATGAGTTAATGTACACATTGCAGGAAAAGAGTAGTTGAAGGTAAACACCAAAACAAAACAAAAACCTCAGCATTAGAAAGAGGGGATTTGAGACAGATCTTTTGAAATGCCAAAGGTATTCATAACTGGGTACCATTTTGTGGAAAGAAAACATTCTTGTGTTCAAAGAGAGAAATGTACATGCTCATATTTTAAATATAGATATCAAGGAAATATTTTATAAAATATAAATCACTATAATAATATCCATTTGTAATGAATTCTCTAACAGTAAGAGGTGCTTTTCAAATATTTGGTTATCTAATGATTTTTTTCACATTATTGACCTTATTGCTGCTTTTTAATTTTTTGCTGGTGAAGGCTATTGAAAGTATTGAAAGTATTGGGCTGATAGAAGAATTAGTGTCATTCATGGAAGAAATGTCATCACAATCTGAGAGGAAAATATGACAAAAGTCTGTCTCATGTACTATGAGTTTATTATCAAAAGGATTTGGTAGAGTAGAAAGCCAGAAAAGAAAGAAGATGGATTGACAAATGGACCTGGATGCCAAACTTGATTTCTGTCTTCCTTCCTCTCCTTCTTCTTCTTTTTTAATAACTCATTTCATTGTTGCTTCATACAACTCTTATCATGATCAATACATATATCAATTGTGTGCAGACCACATTTGCACATTTGTTGCCATCATCATTTTTGTTAGGCATCCGGTATCAGTTTCCCATATTTCTCCTCCCTCCCCACTCTCCATCACCCATGAACCCTTAATAATTTACAAATTGTTATTGATTTGTCATATTGTCCACTGTCCGAAGTATCCCTTTACCCACTACCCTGTTGTCCGTACCCCAGGGAGGAGGCTATATGTAGATCCCTGCAATTGGCTCCCCTTTCTACTCCCCCTTCCCTCCACCCTTCCGATATCACCACTCTCACCATTGGTCCTGAAGGGTTCCTCTGTCCTGAATTCCCCATATTTCCAGCTCCAGTGTACATCCCCTCTTCTAACTGGATTTGTAGGTAGAACCAGGAGCATGATAGTGAGTGGGAGAAAGCATTTAGCAACTAGAGGAAAGTTGCATATTTCATTGTTGCCTCTCTGTTGGCTGACTGGTACATCTCCATGAGATCCCTCTGTAGGGAGATGTTGTTTCAACTATTGATGGGCTATAGGTAAATTTTTTTTATTTAAAATGATTAAATGAAGTTTCTCACATACAGGACTATTTTTCTCCCTTTTTTGTTATAACAATGTATACTTTAAACATAACTTTCAATCTCAGTTAACTTGCTTGGTTTTGAACCAGTATAACTACTTAAATAGTTATATTGTTATGTAAACATTGACTCCCAGTGCTCAGAGGATCCAGAGAGCTGAATACTTGTAAGAACTCTTTAACATACTCAGAATGATTTGAAAGACTGAAAAAATTCTTCATAAATCTATTCAGCTGTTCTTGAAGTAACTTACCAAACATACATTTTTTTTCAAGTTTACAAATAAAGTTGCACATTCAATTAAGCCATATTGCTCATGAGGCTTATACATTGTATGATTCTGCAATCTATACATTTTCAAAGTGTATTTTAGGTAAGACTTTGAGTTTACGATAAATTTTGACTGGATTGATGTCTGATTATTTTATACATAAATGGTAAATCTGGAATGCTTGAGAGTTTTTGCTTCAACTTCATATGTTTGATATTTACATAGATAGATAGATAGAAGAGCCATAATAACAAACTTCAGAGCAATAAAATGGATTTCATGATCAGTTCAATGCTTACACTTTTGAACCACCATAGCTCCTGTTGATGTAATGTGTCATAAAATCAGTCCCAACTCATAGCACCCTCTGCACAACAGAATGGAACACAACCGGCCCTACCCCATCCTCACAGCTGTTCCTGTGTTTGAGTCCATACCCCACTGTGTCAAGCCATCTCTGTGGGGGTCTTTCTCCTTTTCCTTCCCCTCCAAGCATGAGGTCTTTCACTAGGATTGGTCTTTCCTATGAGCATGTCCAAAATATGTGAGATGTAATACTGGTATCCATATCTCTAAGGAACATTCTGGGTGTACTTCTTCCAAAATGTTTTTATTAATTTTGGCAGTCCATGTATCCTTCAATTGACTCTAGAGCTCCTACAATACATAGTTATTAACAAGAAAGCAAAAAAACAACATAAAATATTCTAAGATTGGTTTGTCATATATGGGACAAGTAGTATATTGAGGGCTACCTATATAGTATTTCATTAAGAATTACTTAAAATATTAATTTAGCTGAGATATTTGAAAATTACTCTAGAGATCCCTTTCTACTTGTTACAAACTAACTACTATATACAGCAAAAATATATTTGATTATCTGGAGTTACAGTCCTTCCTCAACACTAAAAATTCCTTCACAGAAATCCAGGCATGATAACTGCTAGTTAAGTGATAGCTGCTGATGTGAATTAAGAGGTTGGAGTAGAGAGTCAAAACCCATCTGTAGACAATTGGATATCCTCCCACAGAAGGGAAATAATGAGAGGATGATTCAATCAAGGTGTAGTAGAATACTGACAAATCACACATAATTTCTCTATAACTGAAGACTTCTCCCACTACCATGGCCCAGTTCTACCTTTCAAATCTAGCTAGACCAGAGTACACATTGATACAGATAAGAGCACTCAACAAGTGGAATTTAGGAATGATAAATCCCTTAGGAACAGTGGTGTGAATAGTGATATCATGCATATAGAGGGATGGTTGGGGAGGGTGAATGGGGAAAGAGGGAACCCATCGCACAGTTTAATATATAGACCTCTCCTCCTAAAGAGGATGAATAAGAGAAATATGGGTGAAGGAAAACATTGGACAGTTTAAGATATGAAATAAAAACAACAATATGTAATTGATTAAGGATTCATTAAAGTGTGAGAGTAGAGAAGGGGTGAGGTAGAGAGGGACTTACACTAAGAGGTCAAGTAGAAAATGTTTTGGAAGTGGCAATGGCAACATATGTACAAAGATGCTTGATAAAATTAGATGCAATTGGTAGATAGAATGTTATGAGCTATAGCAGCCCTGAATAAAATTATTTAAATAAATGCAACACTACCAGGAACCAATAAAGAAAACCTTTCTAAATCAGAATTTAGGTAACACAGGTTGTAAGACATTCATATGCTAATTTCAAGGTTTCATAATGGGCAAAAGGCTTCTAATGGAAACGCTATCCTGTAGGTAATGATAAACTTTATATGTTATATAAGACACCATTATTGTAAGAACCTATAGTGAATTTTCATAAAGAAAACAATGGAGGCGTCCAACACATGAAGAAGCAAGTAGCCGTGATTACCTGAGAGCAGGCCCTAGAAAGTGAAAAAAAACTACTAAAACTTAGAAGTTCTGCTGCCATCAAGTGAACTCTGACTCACTGTGACCACATAGAAGTTCTTTCAAAACTGTAGCACTTTGTGGGAGAAGACATTTTCATCTTTTTGACGTAAATCTGTCGTAGGATAAATTGGTAAATGGGGGGAAAGCACAGAAAGTGTTGGAGGTTACTATTTGAGATGGTCATAGTACTTAGAAAATTAGCAGGGTATTCAGAGGCAAGAGACATAAATGTAGTCTAAAGTTTTGTACCTAAAGGTTTAAAATTTCTTCATGCTCCTTGGGTATTCATTCATGGTTTAAAAACTAAGATATAGATAAATAAAGAAACAAAGTTTTTTCCTGCCTTATGCTGCAAGAAACTAGAGTTTGAAATGTGATCACAATCAAGTTAGCTTCTAAAACATAAATGAAGTAAACACTGATATCTAGAATGACAGTAACATAAGAATTAAGTTTATCTAAAATGTTACCTAAATTGTAGGATAGTTCATTGGGATTGAGTCAATACTGACTTAACTACTCCTTAAAACAGGGTAGAACTGCATCCGTGAGTTTTTGAGACTCAACCATTTACAGAAGTAAATGGTTCTTTCTCTCAAAAAGCAGCTGATAGTTCCAAACTGCTGACCTTGAATTGCAATCCTGTGTAACAACAACCACTAGGGATCCTTAAAATTGTAGGGAAAAATCCACAAGTTCTATACAGAAGCAGAAAGAAAAATAATGAGCTACACTTAACAATTAATAGAGCTATAATAGTAAAGTATTTGAAACTTGAATTGATTTTCACTCATAGTTACTCTACAGAACAGGATAGAACTATCCCCTGGGTTTTCAAGAAGTAGGAAAGCTCAAAGTACCCCATCAGAGAAGCTGGTGGCTTTGAACTACTGACCTAGCAATTACCAGTCTAACTTGTAACCTACTACTACACCAAGGTTCCCTATTATCTTAATAAAGACCCGAAATAATTATATATCATAAACTAAACCATGCAGATCAATGGATTCCCAGAAATTTAAACTTAAGAAAACACCTCTTAAAATATCATGGTGAAACAAATGAAATTAAAAAATAAACAAAAAAACAGATAGAAAGAGAATCTTGATGGCACCCAGAAAACAACAACAAATTACATTGAACAATCATAAATAAGATCCCATGAGTCAGAATCCTCTCTCTGACAATGAACTAGGTTTGTGAAGTTTTAGGGACACATCAAAGCTGAGGTCTCATACTTAAAAGTGATGTATAGTAGAAAATGCTAAAATTATATTTCTAGGGCTGAGTCCTGGTGGCGTGGTAGTTGTGTGTGGGACTGCATTCCACAGGGTTGACGATTCCAACCCAGCAGCAGCTTTCTAGGAGCAAGGCTGGGCTTCCTGCTCCCACGAGGGCAGTGATGCCACACACAAAAAATGATATTTCTATAGAATTTAAAGGAAAAAAATAGCAAACTCAAAATTCGACATTAAAAAGCACCTGAAAAACTAAAGGCATGGTATAAAATATTTTTTGAAAAGCAAAAATTAAGGACAATCTGTATTGTAAAATAGGCTGTAGGAAATTATACTAGACCATAAACTTGTGTGCCAGTGGGTGGGTTGGATGAAGAGCACTGGAGGCCACATTTATACCTTATTGCTCAACTGCGTCAATGCTGACTCAGAGTGATATGTGGCTTGGTTTAAAAATGTGTTTTTTTTTTCTATCTTAAGGTATATAATTATTTAAAATCACCACATGTTAGTAAGTTTTAACATATGCTTATAATAATAGCTAAACACAGCATATATGAGAAAGGGTACCTAACACTGAATGGTTCCAGGTTTCCACAGTAAGATTTACCATAATGACTTGATATAGGACAAAGCTTCTCAAGTAGCAAAGCTTCTCAAGGTTTCTGGGACTGTAAAATTTTATGGGCGCTAGCAGTCTCATCTTCCTCTTTTAAAGTGGGTGTTGGATATTAATCACCCACCTTTTGAGTGGTACACTGATACTTAGCTCACAAATAAACACAAACACAAACTCACTGCTATTGAGTTGAATCCAACTCATCCCGACCCTATAGGACAGAGTAAAATTGTGTTTATTCTGGCTGCAACTGTTTACAGGTGTCAAAAGTCACATCTTTCTTCCAGGGAGCACCTGATGGTTTTGAACTGCTGACCAAGATTAGCTGTCCAAGACATAGCTCCACTAAGTCACCAGGTCTCCTTTGAAGCAAAAGGAGTACCTAGACTGCTTTAAATTAAAAAAAAATTAAATTCTTTTATTGGAGGTTCTTACATTTCTTATCGCAATTCATACATTCATCCATTGTGTCAAGCACATTTGTACATATACTGCCATCATTTTAATCCCTCTTGCCATCTAGGAAATAATTTTATTTCCTCTGGTTTCTGGACTTGATAGATATTTTACTTTACCTTTGTTCCAGGAATCATCTCTCCTCATCACATGTGGTGGAGCCCTGGTGGTCTAGAAGTCAGATTTTGGGCTGCCACCCTCCAGGCAAGAAGCTAGAAATCACTACCTGCTCCAGGGAGAAAGATTGGGCCTTTGACTCCTGTTCAGAGTTATTTCTCTGAAACACACAGGAGAGTATACCTTGGTCTATAAGGCGGCTATGAGTCAGCATCGAGTCAATGGCAGCTGGTTTGAGATTGAGATCTGATACCAATAGTTCCAATTATAGAAGAAAATCCTGTGATCTGATCTGATGCACTTAAGAAAACCAACCATGTGTTTGTGTAAAATGTGTGTCATTTTACTCTGCAGCTCATGGAGTTGCCATGAGTCAATAGCAATAGGATTTTCTTAATTTGCTTCCTTAATTTTCTAGGTATTTTACATTTAATTTCATATTGAAATTATTAGAATCAGTTCATTCATTTTACCTTTATATATGTATATATATATATATATACACATATACACATGCATATATACATACAACATCTTAAATTCGGTTCTTTTGCCAATCTACTTTGTTTGTTTGTTTGGGGGCATCACTGCCCTCTGGTGGTGGGAGTAGGAGGCCCAGCCTTGCTCCTGGATTTGAACCTCCAACCCAGTGGGCTGCAGTCCCGCGCCATTCTACTTTCATATTTGTTCTTTCCCTAATATATAAAATTTCAAGCCAGTTCTTGTTTTAGTGTATTCATGGCTGTGAATTTCTTCTATGCACAGCTGGAATTACTCCCACAAATTTGAACATTTAGGATTTATTCTAATTTAGCTCTCAGTATTTTCTAATTTACATCATGATTTCATTTTAGACTAATCAGATGTTCAAAAAAGTATTTTTTCTTAATTGAGATTTTGTCTAGTTTTACTTTTGTAGATTTTTTGACTGAATTATATTATCATAATTGAACTATGTAAGAGCCATCTGCTATGGTTTTTAATTAAATAAATTTATGACTTACCTATATACCTATATTTTTCAGAAACTCTTGTGATCTATTAGTCGTTAAATATACTGAACAATATTCAGGGTATATCCTAATTCTTTCCCTAATTGCTTGTTTTCTATATGATTTATATAACTATGTTAAAGTACCAAGTAGGATAATGGATTTTTCACTTTCTCATTGTTCTTTACTGTTTATTTTATAAGACTATGTCCACTATTGTCTTGCTATATTTCCCAATTAAATTAAACTCTGCATCACTATGCAATTATTTAATTTTAGTTTAGAGCCATTTTCTACATTTAGATAATATATTAGCTTTCTTTTTCTTAGTATTTTCCTGAAAATATATCTTTTAATAATTTAGTTGTATTTCAGTATCCATTTGTTTTAATCATGCTTCTTGTAAACAAGATGTCAAGTTTTGTTTTCTTTATTGGGTATGGACAGTTTTGTTATTTTGGTAATATCTAATGATTATCTCAGAAAATTACTAATATGATTTGTTCTTTTTCTATCATCTCTGTTGTTTTATATGTTTACCTTCTGTAGTTCTTGCCTTTTGCATATTTATGTACATGTAACCTATATGGTCATAATAAGCCCAGATGTTGCTGTAGACTAATCTCCAGGCTGCTACATGCAAGGTAAATAACTTGATCCCACCAGCTACTCCATGGGAGAAGGATGAGGCTGCTCCCAGGATGACTGAAGTCTCATGAACCCTATGGAGCAATTCTACTGTCCTTTGGTTGTGATCATTCAGAATCATCTCAATTGCAATAGTTTATTTGTTTGTTTAATTTATATGCTCCTGATTATTTCATAGTCCAAATGAGTTAAAAATGGAGCTTCATTTTTGCTATCAGTTCCTAGTTATGGAGCCATCTACACAGAGGGATTCTTAGCATGTTCTTTTCTTTTCTTTCTTTTTTTTTTTGTTGGTTTTTAATTTTAAACCCCTGATTTCTTTAAAAAGTCTTCTCATTGCTTTAGTGTGAATAAGTTATGTCATCATTGATTTATTTCTTAAGAAAGTCACCAGACCCAACCTCCAAAGAAGTGATCAATCCTGGCCATCGAAGAAGAGAGTAAAACCCTAGTAAGGTAAAAAGAAAATCAGTGAAACATCCTAGCCCAGTTGGATTCCTACCAGTTACCCAAAAAGAGAGCCTAGAACTCTATGACTCCTGGGAAAATGGTGCTGAACTCCTCCAAAATGACATAAAGTTAGCAACAAGCCACAACAACCTCAATGGCATGCAAACCTAGCTACATGCATACATGCAACAGATGTTGATCTACCACAGAAAGAATTATTCAGAATGCTACTTCCAATCATATAGGATATGAGGGAATCAATACAGAAAAATGATGAAATGATAGAGGAGATAAAGGTCGCACAAGGAGAATGCTATGTATTCCAGTAATATATAATATATGATTATCATAATCTAGGGAAATAATCTCATTGTAGTAGTGGCAGTAAGTTATGCATATTTTAAAAAATGATTGCTCTGTACACAAGCATGTAGATTTTGAGAATTTTATTTTATAAATATTCTAAATTTCACAGAAAAATTGCAAATATAAGGCTAACATACCTCACATCCAACTTGAACAACTGTTAATATCTGACATTAATTTGCTGTATTTGTTATTATCAAATGAACTCTAGTAATATATTTTGTAGAATGTACTTTACCCAGACACTTATAGTTTTTCAGATGATTAGAATGAGGTCATGAGTTTCGGGTAGTGTGATGACTAAGATTATATGTCCGCTTAACTAGGCCATGATTCTCTATAGATTGTCAGATAGTAATCATCCTTCATTTTGCCATGATATAAAAGCAGTCAATTAGCTTTCTGGGGTATGTGGCCTGAATCCAATTTGTATGGATATTGACTTTCTCCCTCTCCTACAAACCCCCTTATCTTCATTTTACCTACCTAAAGTTCTTAGGGCATTTGCCAGCAGTCTTGAACCTTTCCTAAAGATTCAAGTTTCTGACAAGCAGATTTGGAACTTCCTAGTATTTCCAATTGTGTGAGACATCAAAAAATCTGTTTACACATATTTATGCAAGCACTTCATTGGTTTTGACCCTTTAGAAAACCCAGTCTAAGGTAAGGAGAAAGACCATATAAGTAAGCTGTAATTACTCATTATATTACATCAGTGAGAGATGCTATCAGGTTATTATTATTTTTATTAACCTTGATGGCCTAACTTGTAATTATCATAAAAATTTTCTCTATAAAATATTATTTTATCCTTTTCTATGTTGCCCCTATTAGAAGATAATCACTATGCACAGCCCACATAAATTCCAACTTAAATCAGAATTAAAGGGTTAGAAAGGTATGCTCCACTTCATTTGGGAAAGAGTATCCACAAAAACTATCTAGAATTTATCAGTGTGAGTATTTTTCCCATCTAATTTGTGTTAAACCATTTTCTTGGAAGAGGGGAAGATGGAGTTTAGTTCAGACTCACCACCCTGAAACTCCTGCTGCCAGACCAGAAAATTGGGAGGTTAGTTTAAGAAGACTGGAAGGTGGAGTTCTGAAATTAGAACGACGGTTCAAGGATCTGTCCTGTACCCCAAGTTTTTGGATTTCCACTCACAAAGTGAACCAAGAATGTACTAGATTGCTCTAAATTCAATATGCTAGCCTTGTGGGTACCAGCTTGCCCGCCCTTTTGCAGCAAGTAGTGATTTCCCCAGGCTGATGCACTAAAGAGGACACAATCACAGAATTGAGGAGAGCCTCTAAGACCTAGTAACAGGTGCCCACAGCAGGGCTCCTTGTGCTATTAGCTGTCTTGAGCTCAGAGCCTGGGGAACAGACTTGGCAGTTAGCGATAATTTGGAATAGAAGAAAAAGCAATCATTTACCTGAGTCAAGCATAGTGTGGCAGAAAATAAGTAAATAGTTATAGGGGTAAATTCAGTTCCTGCTGGTTGAGAAGAAACCAATCTCTCTGATAAGCTGGATTTCCCCCTCTGGGGTGACAATCCCCCAAAAAGGAACCTAGTAAAACCAATATTAAAAGAGAAAATATATTTTCTGAGTAAAAATGGCAAATCTCAGGCTCATTGATCAACCCCAAAGAAGCACATAGTCAGTTTCTTAATTACAATAGCATAAGAAGTATGTCCATATTAAGGAATGCCAAAGTTTCCCTACAGGATTTCAACATAAAGAACCTCTGGAGGAGTCTAAGTTTCTAAATGAGCAGAGCACAGAGTCAGAGTCGAGAGCCAATTTAATTTAATTCTATTCTAACTGTCCAAGGGAAAACAAAAGCAAAAAAATCTGATATAATAGGGCATAAGCAGTCTAGATAGGACAATAAGCCGAGCCTTCATCTCAGTGATTGTATACATAGCTGGGAAGGTTCTGCCTGTCCTGGGGTCCTACATGTGGCTGAAGAAACACCCTGCACTACCATGCTAGAGTGCTACATACAGCACAATGTAGGCATGTCAGTGAAACCCACTGCTCAATACTACTGTTAGAACTGATGCCTAGCCATTGCTGTACTCTTGCTTTCAAGGGTAACCCCACCCAGCATCTGTGGGATGCTACACCAAGCAGGAACACCACTCTGCTACTTTGAATCAGAATTGAAACTCCTCTAGTCCCATGGTCAGATGAACGAGTCCCAGTTATGTCTTTACTTACCATTCTATTTCTTCTTTATTCTCTTGCCTTTATATCTTTACCACCACAGTCAGTCTCAATGGGTTTAGTTTTGTTTTGCTATTTTTTTCTATTTCTTCTTTTTATTCTGTTCTCCTTCTCATTCCTTTCATATGCTACTTCTGGATTCCATTCTACTCCCATCTGCCTAGAGCAACTCAACCCAAATAACAGGGGCAACTCCAGTTTGTCCTCTGTGGGAGAGCTGCACACCATACAAGGCAGCTGTGATAGCCCTCTACAGCGCACCATGGTGCTGAGGAAACATCTGTTGGTCCTCTGAGGTGGTCTTTCCAACCAGGGAAATTCTGTCCAATACCACTGTGTCCCTACACTAAAAAGTCTCAAGAACCTGCCATCTTGGGGCAGAATTTAACCCACCCTGGCTCCACTTTCAGGAAATCATGGGCTATCTATCTTTTTATTCTTCATATTTTCCTTCTCTCTTTACCATTAAAGTAAATGAGTGAGCATAGTTGTGCTCCCCCCTTCATACTTTTTCTCTCTTCTCTATTTGTTTTCTTCTCATCTATTTCTGCTTTTCTTTTTCTTTCCTCTTATTCTCTTCTCTTCCACATGCCAGTGCTTGTTTCAAGTCCCCTACCTGCTGCCTAGAGCAGCTCTGGATAGAGCTACAGCCTGTCCCCTGTGACATTGCTGCACACGGCATGAAGTATTGCTACACATGGCATGGCATAGGACTCAGCTATCTATTTTTTTTTCTTCATGGTTTTCCTCTTTCTTTTGTTCTTTTTCACTTTTTCTTCTTTTCCTCTCATCTCTCTTTCATGCCACAGTCTGTTCAGACTCCTTTTTTGTCATTTTCTTTTTTTACTGTTTTTATTTGTGTTTTGTCTTTGCATTTTTGTGAATGGATGTCAGTTTGCTTTTTGCTCTTGTCTTTGTTTTTTTTCTCCTCTTCTCCCTCTCTTTTCTCTCACAAGTCACTATCAGCCTCCAGGCTACTCCCCTTTGCCTCAACAACTCTGAAAGTCCAAGTGGAGGACCTTTTGTCCTCATTTGTAGGATTGAAAAATTCTGCCAGGTCAGTTCTCCTTCATAGCCCAAATGGCTGGGAGTTCGCTCCTTCAAATAGCTGGGGAAATTTTAGCTAAATCCCAAGGCCCTATAAGTGACTGGGGGAACTCCTGACAATGACTCATCTTGCTCCCCACTGTCACAGAACATTCGCTCAACCTCCATGGCAACTTCTCTGACTATGATAATTCCTTCTGCCAGCTATGGTGTTCTAAACCCACACACCCTCCTCTGTACTCTAGTTGCAGAGGGAAACAGCACAAGCCACCCAAGGTGCTCAAAGCACCGTGATACAAACCACAACAACTTACTTAGTGATCAGCCATTGAAGCACCACACTAATGGGACCACAACCCAACCAGCATCCCATGAGAGGGCTATCCAACTCATATTCCAAATAGCAGAATATTGGTTGGTTAGAATAAGGGTGAAACCACAGGAAGATACTGTGGAATCCTGACAAACCCCCACCACCACCAACCCCCAATACAGTGGCATGCAAATAGTTTGAAGAAGCACTCATGAGTCCCCCAAGAGAGCTAAGTGCCCTTTGACTTTGGAAGATATCTCCAGGCTCTTCTAAAACAACATGCAAACAGCAAGCAGCTCCAACTGTCTCAATGAAAAAGCATGAGAAATAGAAAACAATGCCTGAAGCATGTGTGAACCTAAAGATGTGCATAAAAGAAGCAAATATTGCTCAGGCACAGAAAGAAATTTTCAGAATGCTACTTGGAGTCATACAAGATATGAGGGAAAAGATACAGGAAAAGGGTGAAATGATAGAAGTGAAAAAGGCAACAAATCATAGGGAAATACAGATATAAAAATCTAGTGGATGCAAAATCTACTGGAAAATTGACAGACTTTCCCAAAAGATCCAAGGAGGCAGAGAATCACACCTGTGACCCTGAGCAAGGATAGGCAAATTCTTGAGACTGAAGAACCAATCCTGTCCCTCCTAACAACTTTAAAATCACTTGAGTATGTGTTTTCCCAAACAAATGAAATCACTGTGATCTTAAACGATAACCTTTATATTTTTCAATGCAACTTCAGAGCCTCACATTCACACTGAAAGAGCCACACATGGCTTATGAACCACAGTTTCCCAAACACTGACCAAGAGGATAACCAAACAGACCTCAAAAAAAAGGGAAACACATTCAAATAAGACAACCAGAGAAGATGAAGAAAGCCTAAGAGTCATATCTGATGCTATTAGTCCAATATTAGAATAATTGAACTGGCAGAACAATACACAGCAAAGAAGTCCACAGTGAAAACAGTGAAGGAATTATTAAAGGAAAACTTCCCTAGTTTAATAAATGAAAATCAGGCAACCATTCAGGGGGCTGAAAGAATACCATTCAGACTAAATTTTGAGATGTCACCAAGACACAAAATAGTCAAATTATCCAATTATGAGGAAAAGGAGACGCTCATAAGAACAACTAGGGAAAAGCAAAGAATATGTTCAGATGTATCAGCAGACATGAGGAAGAAGAGTAAGGAATGGAGCAACATATTCTAAAAATTGAAGAAACAGCAACAAAACCATAAGAATAATATAATCAGTCAGATCATCTATTATGATAAGTAGAGAAGAGTCTTGCCAAACAAGGAAAAAGTCAAAGAATACATAAAAAGAAACCCAGCCCTACAAAAGTTTCTTGCTGATCATGTGTGGGGGAAGATCAACATTCACCAAGTGAAAATAAGAGACCAAAATACAGAACAACTCCACCCATTGAGCAATAGCTATAAAACAACCAACAAGAAAACAGTGGCTCAATAGTGGAAAGAAGGCAAAATGAACCACACACACACATACCACACAAGTGTATAAGATAGGTAGATAGGAAAACACCCAGCACAAAAAGCATAAGATGACATCACAGAGTCCATAGATGGATGTAAAAACACTGAATATCAATGATCTGAAAGCAGGCATCAAAAGGCAGGAGCTAACACTAGTTCATAAAAAAAAAAACAAAAAACTGCTGCCTACAGAAGATACATCTCAAACTTGCAGACGAAAACTGATTGAAAATTAAAGACTGAAGAAAGATATACGAAGCAAATGGCAATGCAAAAAATGTAGGGGTAGAGATCCTAATATTTGACAAAATTGATCTCAACGTATAGGCCATAACAGGAGACAAGTAGGGACATCATATAATATTCAAGAGAACAGTAGATCATGAATGAGTAAGCATAGTAAATATATACACACCCTACAAGAGACCCACAATATTCATAAATCAAACACTCCAAAGAGGAAAAAAGAAAGCACATGCGCTACAATTATAGTTCGTGACTTTAATACACCACTTTCTGAAAATAACAGATTAGGAAAGTCTCTCGATAATGAGGAGATAGATCTACACAGTGCAATTGAATGTCTTGAGGATAGAGATTTTCATAGCTTTCCATGCAAATGCAAATAAATTCACATTCTTTTCAAGGCCGCATGGCGAATATACAAAGACAGACCACAAGCTGGGACACAAGTCAAACTTGAGAAAAATCCAAGCACATAGAGATTATACAGATGTCACTTTAAGATCACTGGACCAGAAGGCTGGAAGTCAACAGAAGGATGGTAAAGAAAACAAAGGTAAACAATTGTAGGATGAATAATTCTCTATTCAAAAAGGACTTGGTATTGACACAAATTGGAGATGAAATGTGCTCATATGAAAAAAGAAGATATGCTGGCAGAAAACAGACCAATTAGAACAGAGTCAACAGAACAAACTGCTAATAACAAAAGAATAGAAATAATACAAATCAGAGCTGAGATAGAGGAAAGGGAAAAAAAGAAAACTACGGAAAAGTTAATGCAGCTAAGTCAATTGCAAATGTCAATTGCAAGGGTGAGGGATGATACAGGGACATTACAATGGATCTTAATGAAATCACACAGTACTATGAAGGCCTGGTCTCTAACGAATTCAACAACTTGGAAGACATGGACAACAATTTGGAAGATATGGACAAAAATTTTGAAATCCAATTTTTCCATAGATTACCTCATATAGATGTCAAGAACCTCAACATACTCATAGCAATGAAAGAAATAGACAAGGGTATTGCATGATTACCCACAAAAAAAAAAAAAAATTCCCCGGGCCAGATATCTTCTTCACAGGAGAATTCTATCAAGCATTCAGGGAAGAACTGAGACAAATCTTATGCAAATTCTTCCACCATGTAGTACAACAGAAAACTCCCAAAATCTTTCTGAAGCTAATTTAACTCTGATCCCTAAAAAGGGCAAGGATCCCACAATAATCGAGGGCTACAAACCAATACCTTTAATGAACACTAATGCAAAAATCATTAACAAAACACTGACTAATAAATACAAAATCACATGGAAAAATAATTCACCGTGGCCAAGTGCAATTTATTCCAGGGATGCAAAGATGCTTCAACATACAAAAGACCATTAGTATTATTCACCACATTGGCAGGAGAATAAGAAACACATAAAAATATGATAGTAACACATGCTATATGTGAAAAAACAACAGTTAACAAAGAAGTAAATGGAGAAAAGATGAAAGCAATTCCACTGAAAAAGGAGACCAGACAAGGATGCACCTTGTCCCCACTCCAATTTAACATTATACTGGAAATCCTAGTTAACAACATATGACAAAGAAAAGACATCAAAGGTGTTCATCTGGGGAAGGAAGGGGTGAAATTATTATTATTCACAAATGATATGATTCTATCCATTGAAAATCCCATAAAATCCACAAGTGGAGTATTGGAAGCAATTGAGAGATATGGCAAGGTGGCAGGATACAAGATCAACAAACAGAAGTCTTTTGGACTTCAATACATATCAGAAATGTTCACAGATGAGGCAATTTAGCTTTTTTACAATAGCCTTTCTATAGCTAGGTACAAATTGAAATATCTAGGGGGTATATCTGATTTAAAAAATGAAAAATTTGTGTGAGGAAAACTATAGAACACTATTACAAGAAACCAAGGATAACCTCAACACATGGAAAAATATCCCTTGCTCATGGATTGGAAGACACAAAATTTTCACAGGGGCAGAAATTGGAATGGCCAATAAACATATGAGAAAATGTTCCTGACGATTAGCCATAAGAGAAATGCAAATTAAAACAATTGTGAGATAACTCCTAACACCCTTAAAGATAGCCTAATTCAAAATATCAGAAAGTAACAAGTGTTGGAGGGGCTTTGGAACTCTCATCCACTGTTGGTGGACCTGTTGGTATGTACAGCTACTATGAAAATCAGTTTGGCAATTTTTAAAGCAGATGGAAATTGGCAGACCATGTAATCCAGCAATTCTAGAAACAAACCAAGGTCAGACATCTGTGGTCCAATATTAATTGTGGTACAGTTCACAATTGCAAGGCATTGAAAATAATCCAATTTCCCATGAACTGATGAATGGATTAAGAAACTGTGGCACAAATATACAATGGAGTACTACCCATCACCAAACGCAGTTATCAACGCATAAAGCATATCACCTCATGTTAATAATTGGAGGATGTTACACTAAATTAGGTAAGCCAATGCAAAAGGACAAATACAAATATGAGTCAGCAGAAGTAAAATTTAAAATATGCAAAAGGGGCATAGGGAAAAAGTTAATGTACATAAACATTCCTTGGGTGGGGTCCAAACCAAACCCAGGGCTCCATGGTAGCCAACTAAAAAGGAGGGGGGGAAAGATGGCAGTGTGTAGTGGCAGAACAGGATACTGACCCACTGAAGGGGAGGGTATTGTTTTAATCTTTACAGGAAAAGAGGATGTTCCAGGATGTGAATGCAGCATGGGGACATAGAGCAGGGAGTCTTTACACAGATCTAAAGGCCCAGACTCACTCCCAACTATGTGAGCAAGTTCCCTTTTCCCAAAAAGAATTTACTTTAGAGGACAGCACTTAAGTTGAAGCTTGCATAAAAAGACATGTCTGATCAACATCCATGGGAATGAGTGAAGGGGGGAAAGAAAGAGTGGAGTGCATCCTAGCCCACCAAGCCTTAAGGATGATATGCCTGCTGAGAACAGACAATGCACAGATAGTACCATATGTCTGGCCCACTACGAGTCATGACATCCCTTGATGATCCATGTACCTCCTGGAGCAACACTGGAGAAGCAATGTTGGGGTTTCACCCAGTCTGACCCACACTGAGGCAAAACACAAAGGGCATGTAGAAGAGTAGCAGGGAGAGCAGAACAGGAAGGTCCTGAAGGAATGCCAATGATAGGTGGGGGCAAGACGTGGCACTCCTTTGCACTCAACTGAAGAATACTCCTAGAGGTCAACCAACAGATCTTGAACTATTTATAGCTTTTCATTTTCATTATTATTTTATATATATAGACATACATATACACACACATATATGTCATTGCTTTTTTTGTCTTGTTTTCCTTTGTTGAGCCATCTAATTATGTCTTGTTTTTTTGTGTGTGTGTTTGCATATTATCTCTGTAGTCTACCTGGATAAGATAGGCTGGATTAACAGCCTGGAGGAGAAAACAATAGGACAAATGGTTCTGGCAGAACATGGGAAAGGGAGAGGTTGGGGAAAGGCGGTAGTGCTGACCAACCCAGGGACAAGGGAACAACAAGTGCTCCAAAAATAAGTGGCAAGGAGGGTGTGAGAGGCCTGGTAGGTATTGACCAAGGAGAAAGCAACCAAGAAAAAATTACTGAAAATCAAATGAAGGCTGAGCATAATAATGGGACAAGAAAAAAGTAAATAGAAGATAGAAATAGGAGGCAAAGGGCATTTATAGAGGTCTAAATACAGGCATGCACATTATATGTGTATGTAAGTAGATCTATGTACTCATAGGCTGCACATTGACATTAGGCCTTGACTCAAGTAGTTTAATACAAGAACACTTTGTTCTAACAATCCGGAATTCTGTGATGCTCACCTTCCCAACATGATCGCTGAAGGCAAAATGGGTGCATAAGCCAATGTGGTCATAAAAGCTGATGGTACCTGCCTTTGAAAAGATAGCGTTCATGATCAGTGATTAGCGTGATGATGCAGAGAGGGTGGAGAGAAGGTAGGGTAGAAAGGAGAATGATTTTATAAGGATCTATATATAACCTCCTCCCTGGGGGATCAACAACAAGGAAGTGGGTGAAGGGAGACATTGGATAGTGTAAGAAATGGCAAAATAATAATAAGTTATAAATTATCAAGGATTCATGAGTGGAGGGGAAGCCAGAAAGGAGAGGGGAAATGAGAAGCTAATACCAAGGGCTTAAATATGAAGCAAATATTTTGAAAATGATGAGGGCAGCAAGTGTACAAATGTACTTATCCAATGGCTGAATGTATGGGTTGTAAGAGTTGTATGAGTCTTATTAATGATTATATATATCGAACATAATCCAGTAATACATTATTTATTGCTCAGGCAGTTAGAAGGCTTTTCAGTGACTCTGTCACTGTGCTTACAATTACCTAGTTTTTAATTTTGGAAACACTTCCTTACTTTCTGGCACTACACCATGTACCTAAATCATCTTGTATATTTCTAATATTAGTGCTATATCGTGCTATCTCTTGATGGAACTTGAGACATTTTTATTAATAAATTATATTAAAATTAAGTTTTGGTCACATTATTGTTGTAGGTCTTCTCATATGACAGAGCAAGGAAATATGTGCATATATTCATGTCTATATTCATGAATATATTCATGAATATATTTTTAGAGTAATATGCCTCTATATATATTAAGAAAAGAGTAGATATATACTGATGCCCCCATCTTTAATCCAAAATCATATAGTTCGTAAAGATTGTCCTCTCATTTATTTTTAATCTCAAATTCTGTCAATGAGAAAACAGCTTCCCATTGCTTTCCATTAATAGGCTTAATATTTTCATAATCATTAACCCATATTATTCTGGAGAACACCATTCTCAATTAGAATATTTTGCTCATGCATACTTTATTAGTACAATTAAATCTCATAGATCATATTACTCTCCAAAGTGAATTAAATCAACAACTCTCTTCCAAAGCCCCTTCAGGGAGGTCGTTTTGTGCTGTTATAATAGTATTAGACACTTTTAAACATACATTGAAATCTTTGCTAAAAATTTTTATAAATTTTAATTTTTAAAATAGTATAAAGAATAAATTCACTACCTGATAAAACATTGTTAAACCTATTCAAATTTCCTAACTTCAAAATTCAGAATAATAGTTCTATTCAGCATTTCATTTAGTTTGACATCTCCAGAAGCCCTATAAAAGGACTTATATACAGAATAAGAAACCAAACCAAATTTACTGCTATTGAGGTGCTATTGATTCATAGTTACCCTATCAACCACTGTAGATATGGTTCTGTGAGTTTTCAACACTGTAACCACACTTCCCCCACCCCATCATTTTTGGAGGTGGAGATAGAAAGCTTCCATGCATTGGCTGGTGGTTTTAATTTGCCAACCTAGAAGCTTACAGTCCAACATGTAATCACTATGTCACCAGATGCCATATAAATAAAATCATCGAGCTTGGAAGGTATTCAGTCAGGTTTCTTTTTCCATGGGTTCCTAGAAAACATTGGGAGAGAGGATAGGAGTAAAATTAGAGAAGTGTAGTCTCAAGTTGGAACCAGATTACGCAACTACGACAATACATATGGATATAGAGTAATGAAAATGAAAGTTCATTGTCAGTACCTTTAAATTTTACAAAAAATTCAACATTCTTGCCTATCATTGTCCCATCACTGTCTACATATATTTCAGGCAATTTTTCTACTGTAAACTTTTATTTGTGAAAAATTCCTTGACTTTCATATATATAAATCCTGACCCCCCTCAGGGTTTTCCAAAGAGGACAAAAAATAATTTCTCATGTATGCTTTACTCATAAAAATATTTTATTTATATTAAAAGCTGGTCCATGTTAGAAATACAAAGTTTTTCATCCAACTTAATTGCAACTTAATTGGTCTACGTTTAAGCCTGGAAATATGCTTCTGGAATTGTTCATTACTTATTTCATAAATTCTTTTAGAAACAGTATAATTTCATAAGGAATTCTATGAATTTCATTCTGATACTTTTCCCCATTAATTAGTTATTGTGGGACCAGGTCCGGCACTCAGGGAAATGAGGGAGAGAGAGCCACTTTCAATTGTGCACACAAGACTCCAGAGACCTGGCTCAATGACACAGATCTACCTTTAATGCAGCTTTTGTACAGCTTATATAGGTTTCCTTGAACAATCAGATCATACTTCCTGGTTTCCAAACATATCCTTATATAGTCATGGGTTTGCAGCATGAAAAAAGATGGACCCACACTGTGGGCTATGTAAATGAGAAGTAACTGGCCAAGTTATGTAAATGTGGTGTAGCTGTCCAATCACATTACAAGATTTTATCGTCCAATAATTACAGGATCTTAGCTATTACTATTGGGAAGTTAGAAATATTCTGAAAGGCTGTGTTTCAGAGTTTTAAAGCAGAAGACCATCAGATGAACTGGCCTGGCGTCTTATTGCAAGCACGGATTCCAGCTACCTAAGGGAGCGTGGATACACAGCAACTTCAAGACCACTCCAGGAGATGCAGCAATATCCTCAGCTGTCTACACCTCTTGCCTAATTCACAGGTCCATGAATACCCCACAAGTTATGATATTTTATAGCAGCAGATAATATAAAATCTTCTCCTGTGATGTGAGAGCTTTTAGTTTCTGTAATTAAATGAGAAGTTTTCTAAGATGGTCTTTTTAAAGTGATTTTAAGAAAGTTTTCAAGATATAATTTCTTTTTATTTAAAAAAAAATTCAAATATCCATTTGTTTTATTGCAATATGCTGCATGCTTGGTGGTAGGATTCTGTCTTAGATTAGTGAATTCCTCTGCTTAGTAAATTCTTCATTACAAATTATGCAGAGGCTTTTCAAAACTATCATGATTATTAAAAATCCATATTGTAAAACTGCTTTGGCATAATGTTTTCTTGTTAATTTAGTTGTACTACTATTAGGCAGGAGGATAGCTTAGAGGGTGTGGGTGAGGCAGTTAGGAAAGGAGCATGACACAGGGAATGAGAAATTGATCAGCAAGTCTATCCCAAATCTATTCCAAATATGACTCCCAGTTTAAGTGGGGGTGGGTGGGAAAAAAACTGAAAAATGAAAAGCCACTTGGTAGATGAGGTGCTTAGACTTCCTCCTGAGCTACCATCTGAACCTCTGTCAAATGTACAAAATTACCCACTTGCTGAACCTCTTTATTTTTGTTTTCAATAAAACCTTCCATGCTATATCTCTTAACTGAATTCTACCCCTCCCAAAGACCAATAATTTAGAATTAGACCATCCTGCCACCCATTCTTAACACTTAAAACTGGTAGCAAAGAATCTGCCATACTTATGTCAGCATATTTACCTCCTCTCTCTAAATTTAGTCACTAATTCATAACTATTCAAACTGAAATTTGTCCTAAATTGTTTCTTTATATGTGTATAACAGACTTCTATCTTCTCAATGTATTTATTCAATCTGTATGAGAAACTGGATTATATGAAGAACAATGTAGCACCAAGATTAAAGGAAGGTTTTTGTGTTTAACAACTTGTGATATACAAATGACACAACCTTGCTTGTTGAAAGTAAGGCGAACCTGAAGCACTTGCTGATGAAGATCAAGGATTGTAGCCTTCAGTGTGGGTTGCAATTCAATGTAAATAAGAACAAATACCCCACTATTTGACCAATTAGGTTACATCATGATACATGAAGAAAAGATTGAAGTTGTCAGGATTCATCTTCCATGGATCTATAATCAAAGCTCATAGAAGCAGCAGGCAAGATATTAAAACACAAGTTGCATTCAGTATATCTGCTGCACTAGACCTCCTTAGAGTATTAGATCAAGAATGCTACTTTGAAGACTAAGGTGTTCCTGTTTCAAGTCATGGTGTCTTCCATTGTCACTTATGCTTATAAAAGTTGGACATTGAATAAAGAAGACTGAAGAATGGGTAGATTTGAATTGGTGCTGGAGAACATGGAAAGTACAATGGACTGCTCAAAGGACAAATGACATGTCTTGGAAGAGGTAGGGTCACAATGTTCCTTAAAGATAAGACTTGTTTTTTTATTAAACTGAAAATGTTATCAGGTAAAACCAGTCTTTGGAGGACATTATGCTTGGTAAAGAGGAGGGAGAGTGAAAAAGAGATGGAATTACCAGTGGCTCAGGTATAGAAACATTTGGGAGAGGAGTGCAGGACCAGAAAGTGTTTCTTTGGCACAGAGAGGTGATACAGGTAAGAACAGACTCCATGACATTGAGCAAAAACAACATAAAAAACTAATAATTTATCAAATAAATACTAGGATTCATTTATTACATTACAATTGTTGGTGCTTAATTAAAAAAATAATGATGGTAGGAAAAATTCAAAGTCTTTATTTTTTATAATTAAACTCTTTCTATAAGAGCAGGATAAAAGCAAAGAATATTGCAAGTTAGGATGCCAATCAAGACGCAATATGGAAATATCTTACATGATTTATATCTTATAATTATCTTGTATCTTAGTTTTATTGTTTTGTTGGGTTTTATTTGATATTTTTCATTAATATTTTATAACTCTTATAACATAATTTTGTTTTATGTACCTGTTTTATGGTTCTTATTAAATATTTACTGTGTGGCATGTTCCACTACTTCTCACTGTATCCCCTTTTTGTCAATATCTGCCATTAGTACAGGGGATTGGGTGCAAAATTATTTAGATCCCAATACTGCAGGGCAAAATTCAAATGATATATGTTCAGAATCAGCTGTGAGATGGGCAGAGACAAGAGCTGGAAAACATTGCTTGGATTGATGATGTGTTTGCTTTTTATAAAGTTTCGTATCCCAGGTATTGCCAAAGGGTAAGCATTAAGCTGCGTGCGCGCACATACACATAAAAAGTGAAGACACAGTTTTATTAAAGTATACAGGTACTTAAAAAGAAATGAAGCATTCCTTCTTTTGAGGTGAGAAGGACTCCTAAAGGAACATTTCTTTCTATTAAATCACACTTTCAAGGGGGTGGGCTTTGCCACTCTGTGTTGGACAAGACACTTTCTAATTAGCTAGTCAGTATATTCTTGGTTCTCATGCATAGTTTCTTTCCAATTCATTTGGTCTATGGCTCTGTGTCAGCATGTCTCAGGATTATCTCTAAGCAGAGTTGTAAATCAATATACTCACAAGGTCCTGGCTTCATGGATAAGGTGTTTACCAAGTCAGCCATTTTTTCAGTCTTTTGTTCATGATTTGCTCTCACAGGGACAGAGCCCTGGTGCTACCCCTTGTATTTTTTTTTTCATTTACTTTTGTTCATTGCATATTCTGAATCTTTTCATTCTTTCCATTTTTTCTCATTTTGTTGAATGTGGCACTCACATAAGTTATGCAGCTCTGGGGTTGAGAAACTTTGCTCTAGACTAGATCAAGCACTAGGCCCAGTATTGGAATCTCACAGGAAATAAAAAATTAAACAAAGTCTGTGAAACACCATCTTTACACTTCTGTTTGGATTTCTCTGTCTTCATAAAGAGGTGTGCTGCACTTTTCACATTTGCTTGGGCACTAGCATATTAGCAGGAACTATTATGATATTTCAAAGTGACACTGCATGGTGATGTCTTGGGTCAACAAGCTGATATGTGACACCATCAGAAACACAGAAGTCGAGGACAAACTGAATAAAATAAGCCCAGCCTAACTACACACCAGATTATCATCACTATAAATCATGAATCACATTGTTCTTATACTCACCTGGATATTTTTTGAAAACAAAATAGAGTTTCAAAAAACAATGACTATCAGGCTTCTCACACCCACCCTATCACTAATTTCGGGTCACATGTTGGGATTGATCAAGAGTAATGTAACAGAGATAAATTGCTGAAACCCAAATTAAGGCTGAGCATAATAGTGGGACAGTAGGAAAATAAAAACAAATAGAGGAAAGAACTGTGAGGCAAAGGGCATTTATAGAGGTCTAAATACAGACAAGTACATAGGTAAATATATTATATATGATGATGGGAAATAGATCTATATTGTTAGTATTAAGATAGCATATGGGAATTGGACCTCCACTCAAGCACTGCCTCAGTGCAAGAATAATTTGTTCTATTAAATTGGCATTCCATGATGC
Organism: Nesogale talazaci; assembly: GCA_004026705.1. Taxonomy (NCBI): domain Eukaryota; kingdom Metazoa; phylum Chordata; class Mammalia; order Afrosoricida; family Tenrecidae; genus Nesogale; species Nesogale talazaci. The sequence continues at coordinate 117,823 of PVJH01001854.1, read as the reverse complement.
TCACCTTCCTGATAAGATCACTGAAGACAAATATGTGCATAGACGAAAGTGGTGAAGAAAGTTGAAGGTGCCTGACTATCAAAAAATATAGTGTCTGGGGTCTTAAAGGTTTGAAAGTAAATGAGTGGTCATTTGGCTTAAAAGCAACAAAGTCCACATGAGAGAAGCACACAAGCCTGGGTGACCACGAGGGGTCAATGGAATCAGGCAGCAGTTATCAAAGAACAAAAGTCATATCATTGCATGCCCACCTTCCTGATATGCTCGCTGAAGACAATAGTTGTGCATAAGCAAATGTGGTAAAGAAAGCTGATGGTGCCCAGCTATTAAAAGACATAGTGTCTGGGATCTTAAATGCTTGAAGTTAAACAAGGGTCATCTAGCTCAGAAGCAATAAAGCCCACATGGAAGAAGCACACCAACTTGTGTGACCACAAGGTGTCAAAAGGATCAGGTACCAGACATCAAAGAACTAAAACCTGCATCATTGTAAATGAGGGGGAGTGCAGTTGAGGGCCCCAAAACCCATCTGTAGGTAACAGAATATCCTCTTATGGAATGATAGCAGGGAGGGGATGAGCCAGTCAGGGTACAGTGTACCAAGAATGAAATATGCAATTTTCTTCTATTTCTTAAATGTTTTCTCTCCACCCCGCCCCACTCCCCACTATCATGATCCCAATTCTACCTTACAAATCTGGCTAGACCAGGGGATATACACTGGTACAGATAGGAACCAGAAGCATGGGAAATCCAGGGCAGATGATCCCTTCAGAACCAGTGCTGAAAGTGGTGATACAGGGAGGGCAGAGAGAAGGTCGAGTAGAAAGGGGGAACTGATTGCAAAGATCTCCATATACCTCCTCCCTGGGGTACGAACAACAGGGAAGTGGGTGAAGGGAGACATCAGACAGTATATGATATAAAAAATAATAATTTATAAATTATCAAGGGTTTATGGGGGGAGGAGTGGGAAGGGCGGTGAAATAGGAGCTGGTATCAAGGGCTTAAGTAAAAAGAGAAGGTTTTGACAATGATGGCAACAAATGTACAAATATGCTTAACATACAATGTATGTATGTGTGGGTTGTGATAAGTGTTGTATGAGCCCCAAATAAAATGAATTAAAAAATAAAACAAGGGTTTTTTTTGGAAATCATTCCATTATGAGTTTGAACAGCACTTTGGAAAGCTCTTTCTTCCACAACTATCCTTCTGCCCATTGTTTAATTTCACTTTTATTTTTCTTTGTCTGCTTCATCTTCCTCATGAGAAAAAAAAATTCTTGTTAACATTTTTCTCACATAATTGGCTCAAACTCGTGGAGAATTGTGCATAACAGAATGAACTGTTGCCAGGTCCTCTGTCCTGATTGTACAACTATTGTGGCCCTCATGCAGTGAGTGCCTTACAACACAAGTGGCATATCTCCCAATATTTTGACAGATCATATTCTAATGTAAAGCATAAAATTTTTCTTAGCAAATTTCAGAAGTATATCACCAGGCATTTTGATTAGTTCAGGCTTGCAAGTGCCAGGAAAGCAGTATACCATGGGAGAACCTGCTAAGATTTGATATACCAGTGGTATCGCATCAGATATCAACACAACAGAAACAAGGGGCAGAAAATAGTGGTAGGTTCTTAAAATTATGTGTGTATCCACAAATGTACCATCTATCCATAGTTGAAAAAAGGATCAAAGTTGATTCATCTCTATTTAAATTTAGGGAAAACCTGAATATTATTTTGGAGAAGCTACTGAATTATATTTGGCCTATTTTACAATTTAAGAACAGCATGACTTTTTCATATCATACACTATCTGATGTGTCCCTTAACTCCTTCTCTCATCTGTACTCCAGAAAGGAGTTTATATGTAGATTCCCTGCAATTCCCCCTTTCTACTCCACCCTTCCTCCACCCTCCCAGTATCACCACTCCCACCACTGGTTCTGAAAGGATCATCTATGCTGAATTCCCCATATTTCCAGCTCCAATGTACATCCCCTGGTCTAGCTGAATTTGTGAGGTTGAATTGGGATCATGATAGTGGGTGGGAGAAAGCATTTGACAACTAGAGGAAAGTTGCATATTTCATTGTTACTACACTGTACCTTGACTGGCTTTTCTCCTCTCTGCCACCCCTGTGTAAGGGGATGTCACTTCACCTACTGATGAGCTTTGGGTCCCCAATTTGTACTCACCCTCATTTATAATGATATAATTTTTAGTTCTTTGATGTCTGATACCACATTACTTCAACACCTTGTGGTCACACAGACAGGTACGCTGCTTGTTTAACTTTAAGCATTTAAGACCCCAGACGCTACATCTTTTGATAGTCAGACACCATCAGCTTACTTCACCACACCTGCTTATCTACACATTTGTCTTCAGAGATCATGTTGGGAAGGTGAGCATCATGAAATGCCAACTTAGTAGAACAAAACGTTCTAGTGCTGAGTATGTACTTGTGTGGAGGTTCAAATATGCTTGATACAAATGATGTAGGGAATGTTATAAGAGCTGTAAGATCCCCCAATGAAATCATTGAGAAGAAAAGCACAGCATGAACAAGAACTTAAGGGTCGCCATGGAAATATATCCATATAGTTAATGGAACATTTTCTTTTTTAATTGGTTTATGCACGCTTAGTTTTCTTTGTTTGTTGCCGACCTTGTGGGACCAACCATGTTAGGTCACCTCTATAAAATTTACATTATTTTTGAGGCTGTGCTTAAAACAGAAACTATATAATATGGTTTGTTTGAAATTGCATGCATGACACAAAGTTCCAAATTATTTTCTCTAATTTCTTCTCTTTCCTATGTTTTCTTAGACTCCTGTTCCCTGCTGTGTATCTTCTATATGCTCACAGCAGCAATAGAGGGAGCTAGAATAAAAATTTATAGAAAATGTACAGTGTAGTATATGTATAATGTAGTAATTTGAATAACAGTAGAAAGAGCAGTGAATTGTTGGCTCAGTGGTAAATTCTTGCATCTGCTTCTGAATGAATTCTTTCCAAAAATTTGAAAGCAAAGTATGATTATTTTAGAGAGCTGCAGACAGTCATTTCTCCTGTTATACAATTTCAAGTCCAAGTTATTCAGCAGCAGTACAATAACAGTGCTCACACTTCAGTTGGTTGAGTTGGAAGAGTCATTCTAAAATTGGATTTTTTAATGTCATGCTTAAAACTTTTTCAAAGCATGATTATATTATCAAACAAAAGCATGATTTAAATTATAATTATATCAGCTTCAAACATTTGCTGATAATTAGTACTCTCATTTGAATAAAAATTATTTTTAGTCTAGAATTTTTTCTTTTTTGATCATGGGATGATCCAGAGACTTTGATGAAAGTAAATCTAGGACCTATCTTAATTTCAGCAGACCAGCATCTGTAAGAGGATGTGCTTTTGTGTTCCTGGTTTGATTGAGTTCTCAAAGAAATATTCATACTGAGGTAAGGTTGTGATTCTGTGGTTCACTTTTGTCACTACTGAATGTAAAATCTCTGCACCAATTTTGCCTTCTACACCTAACTTCAGGATAATCAAGGGTACTGATATTTAATCTTTATTGAGAGGAAGTAGTTGGAAGAGAACAAAATGATAGATAACACATGGTTTAAAATCAGTTGTTGGATGCGTCAGGATTGAACTCTCTCACTGTATTCTGTACACGAAGCAAGTAGACCAAGAAGCTGGATTGAAGAAAATATGACATCAGCATTAGAAGGATAATTATTAAGTCTGAGATATGCAAATGATATAACTTTGCTTGCACAAATGAAAAGGGCCTTGAGTATTTACTAATGAAGATCAAAGACCACAGCTCTCTGTAGGTATATAGGTGAACATAAAGAAAACAAAAACTCACATAACAAGATCAGGATAAACAGAAAAGTTTGAACTTGTCAAAGATTTCATATTACTCACCTTCATGTTACTAAATGCCCATGGAAGCAGTAGTCTGATTTCCACTTATATTTTCAGTGATATATTCCAATAGAAATATCTGAAAACTGCCTTTTTAGAGGTAAAAAGGAAATATGTCACTTGGAGAACTAAAGTACCCTCATTTGTCTCAAATTCATGCCAAAGACAGATGATGAATAAGGGAGACTGAAGAATTGTTGTGATATTTAAATTGGCAGTAACATAGAACATTACTGAATATTCCATAGGCTGCCAGAGGGAACAACATGTCTGGGCTAGAAGAAATGAGCATGGCTGGTAAGACTTTGTCTAATGTACTTAGATATCCTAATAGAGGGTCGGTCCTGTAGTACAAATGGCCTGCAAAGAGGAAAGGATTTACTCTTTGTGGCATGGATTCTCACAGCGATGGGCTCACACTTAGCATTGGTTAGGAGCATGGCAAGATACTAGGCATGGTCTCCCTCTTTTGTACATGGGGTCATTGTGAGTTGGAATTGGTTCAATGGCAACTGACAGCTACCCGAACAAAAACCATGGAGATGTCATATTGATGCTACTAAATTGAACAAACATTTAGCAGTTGCATAACTGAAAATAATCATAGTTATAGGAATTCCATCTCATTATGGTTATGCATGCCCTCCTATTTGCAAAATAATATATTTGTTCATTAGAATTTTGGGAAAGTATTTAGTCATAGGTGAAAGATATTCAATGATCTTCTTGCTAATTTTATCTAGTTGACTGGTAAAATCTGCTTTGTCTGAAATCAAGGAACCCTGGTGGCATAGTGATTAACCAAAAGTAAAGCTTGGAACTCACCAACCCCTCTTTAGGAGAAATTTGTCTACTTCCATTGGAAAAGGAGTGTGAATCCTCTGGTGATTAAGCCTGGTAAATCCCCTGACCATAGACTAGGAATATGAAATGAATGCCTTGTTCTTATTCAGAGGGCACTGGAAAGTGGATTATTGCAGATGCAGTTAAGCTGAAATTGAACATTTTGTTATTTGACTTCTCTTTAGATCTATTTTTAAATTGTCCCAGTTTTAAAATATTTTCTGTATTCTTTACAATTTTGGCTTTTATCTATTTTACTTTGATTATTGTTATATGGATACTATTTTGGTTCAAGAAATCTCTAATGTCTGTCTCTTTGATATGAAATTCTTTATCAATTCCCTTCCCCTTATACCAGTGGCATAATATATTTGTCCATTTTTCATTGGTTAACTTCACTCAGTATAATGTTCTTTAAGCCCATTATTCTATAAGGTTTGCTGATTTCATAATTTTCTAAAAATAATGAAAAATATTTCATTATATGTATGTAATGGAAGTTTTTTTTAAAACCATTCATCTACCAGTGGGCATGTAGTTGTTCCCAAAATCTTACTAATGTGAACAAGTCCTGAAATACACATGGGTGTTCATATGCCTCTTCAATTACGACTCTTGCTCTTTTAATACATAAACCCAGCAGAGAGATGGCTAGATTATAAGAAATTTCTTTCCCAGTTGTTTGGGGAGCTGCAGTATATTTCTTTCCATAGAGATTATCCTGATTTATAGTCCCACCAGCAGTTTATCAAGGTTCCGATCTCTTCAAAGCCTCTCCAGCATTTATTTTGTTTATTCACTTATTTGTATTTGTCTATCATTGTCAATTTGGAGTTTTATTTCACAGTTGTTTTGATGTGCATCTCCTGATGATTGGTGGACCAGTGTATTTTTTTTCACATATATTTTTTGGCCAATTGGATATTATATTTGGTTATCTGTCTCATCATGTCCTTTGAACATATTTTAATTCAGTTTATTTTCTTTATCTTATTGAGGTGCTGCATTTATCTTTAGATTTCAAAAATAAATTCCTGTGTCATTGTTTTATCCAAAAAGTATAATTCCATGTATTATTGTTTTAGTACTCTGACCTGTCACAGGTACAAAATTAACAATTGATTTGCAAGTGACTATACCACTCATCCATAATAAGTAGTATCTGGATAAATATCTCTGCTATGAGTTCATTCAGACTTTCCTGTCTTCTATATCTCCAGTTAAGCAAGCTAGATTAAAAGCTCTAGTGTGTCCTGTTTTGTTCATCTGATTTTAGTTGTGTAAAGAAAAACAGTTACAGCGATTTATTGTAATGTGGAAAACTTTCATAGTCAACACTAAAACAAAAGGACAGCATATTTTGTGGAGTATATTTATGACCTTCTTTGTGGGATACATTTCTTCCCTTCTGATAAATGTACTACTGTATCAAGTAGATTATTCACTAAGTTTAACTGTATATTCCTGTTAGCATGGTGTTATAAATATAGTAGGTCCATAGGTTGCAGGCATTTAGAAAGACAATATAGATCACTGAAGGTTAAGAAAAGAGTATAAAGATTGAGAAATGACCTTTCTCAAGGAAATTAGGGATATTAATTTATTTACTAGATTAAAACAAACTGATTGTGTTGTCCTGATTCTTGGGATTAAGAAAAAATATTTACTATTAATAATAACACATTAAGTGTGAAAATCCCAATTCCAATCCCATCTGCTTGATTCCAACTCATAGCAACACCATCGGGCAGAAAAGAATGACTCAGGAGGGTTTTCACGGCTGGAAGTCTCCCCAGAATTAGAAGTCTCATCTCCCTCCTGAGGAGATATGGGAAAGTGTGCACTACGGACTTTCCTTCAGCAGCCGGATACAGAACCCACAGCCACCAAGGGCTCCTCTCGCTATCAGGACTCTAATCAAGAAACCTGGGCTAGTACACTAGCATTCTCCAAAACTTCCTGACATGACATCCACACCAAGCTCTTCTAAGTTAGCTTGTAATAGAAAAGACTATCAATTCTAATAATTTAGTTATGTACCATTACTTTTGATGAATTACTTTTGTAATTAAGGACAGCTTCAGGAACTTGCCCTTAGCTTAGTATAAAACTATTTACTTATAAACATAATCATTAGAAAAATGTATGCCCAGGTGTGCTAATATTATCATTAAGTGTGTTGTACACATTTTATTTTTTTAAATGGCCACATGTTATTTGGATCCCAATAAAATGATTGTTCAGAAGAATTCTTTTCTAATCTGTGAATTTTATCAATTTTTCTTTTCCCTGGGGCTTGCCATCCCTAGGTAAAATACCTTGGACAGTTTTGCATTGTATGAGAAAAATCTTAGCAATATGATTTTTTCTGTTGTTACCTTAGATATATTTTTAAATTATATCATATCTATATTTGTGTGTTATACAATTATACACATATTTAAACACACATAACATTTAACAATTAATGTAAAGTATCATTTCTTCTTGAAAACAAATATTATACACTGTAGGGTTTCTATATCACTGTAAATGTCTTTGTGATAGAGAAATATAGAATTATACTTAACATAAATAAACCAGTTAAAAGAAGTTCAAGGAATTTCTACTTACGTGGACCAGATAAATTTACTGAGAATAGCTACTTGTGGAATAAATAAACATACAGGACAACTAAAAGGCACCAAGTTTATACAATACATACATACATACATACATATATATATATATATATGATTAATTTTGAAATGACTGAGGAACTGAGCAAATCTTTCCACAAATCTATAAAATTGGGGACAAACCTGGAATTAGGATTATACAAACTAAATTTGTAGAATTTGAAATGGGTTATCAAACTGTGAAAATGAAACAATAAAAATAAACTAAAAATAAAGTCTTGTAAAACTGACAAAAACTTCAAACCATCTCAAGTTCATAACATTCCTGGAAACAACCTGTCTCAGTGTGTTTTTTGTAAAAGTGGTAAAGCAGGGAAGCAAGCATGTATGTAGAGAGATTCGTTTCCAGGGCAAGTCTGAGGCAATCGAGGAGTTTGATAAGCCCCAAATTCATAAGAAAAGATAGCAAACTAAAGTTACTTTGATGACTTACATGTTGCAGGGACAGGGAAATTCAAAATCTACAGGACAGTTTCCTGTTCCGGAAAATGAAAATCAGGCAATGGGAAGAGTCTGAGGGTGAAAGGAGAGCAACCATTGCCTGATCACACATTTATATACTGGGAGGGAGGCAGGCTACAACGTCAAGGTATTTCCTTTTTAACTGATTGAGCATTACCATCATGAAAGTTTAGTACATTATATTACATTTGGAAGGACAATTAGTCAGTGGAAGCTGAATCATAGAAAATCACAGCTGAGCCAATTGGACATATAACATAAACCATCATAAAATATAAAGCCACTGTTTATAAAGAGCAACTTATCCACAAATATTAATGATCTTTATAGTCTAAAATAATAGCTAAGCACTCAAGCCAAACAAAGTAGCCTTCTGAAAAGCAGGATATGAATGAATCTAAAGAAAAACAATTTGCAAAAGGTTTAGACCATAGAGAATATAGATGATAAAGTTAATAATTACAGACTTTAAAAAACAGTGCTGGAAATATTTGAAAAGTTAGGAGACATAAATGGAAATTTTGGAAAAGTTAGAAGCTACAATAAGAAACTCAATGTAATATGTAGAAAAATTTATTATAAAAATTAAATTTTAAAAAGTCCAAAAATTTTAACTGAAAATTGATGTTTTAATATAGAATCAGATTACAAATAAGCAAAATGAGGATCGTTAAGCTAGGATGCAACCATATATACAAACTTGTCATATATATCACAATATAACATATGTAATGTATAATAAAGTGCATCATACTATAATATGTACTATATTATCTATGGTAATATACATATACTATAGACATAACATGTAGTATATAATATATATAAAATATATGTATAATATATTATATAGATGTTATAATTTTAAAGGGATTATCTTAACGGTGTAGCCTGCCCACAGTATATAAATGGATGATCTGGCAAAACTTGTTCTCCTCTGAAACATATACTCTTCTCATTTCCTGACTTTCATTTTCTAGGACATAAAGCTGAACTACAGATTTTGGATTTCTCAGTTCCCACAAACTGTGAGCCAGTAGAGGGCTTTAGCCTGCTGACTGGCCCATGAATTGGGGGCTTGTTAGACTGTTCAACTAAACCAGCTGTTTCTTCTCTCTCTCTCTCTCTCTGTATGTATGTATGTATACATATATGTGTATGTATATATGTCACTGCTTTTCCATGTTCAGAAAAGTCAAACTGAAGAATATATGTATATTTATACACATACACATATAACAATTGAATATATAACTATGTATATTATATATAATTAAACACATGTATCAAGAATTTCGATAAAAGACTTACTATTTATCCTTCTTATAAATGAACAATTCAGCCTATCAGTGTTTCAGAGATGCAACCATTATACAGCCTCAAGCTTCTTGAAACAGAGACAAGGAATATTGGTAAAAGGACATGCTATATAGGATGAGCTTTTGTGCTTATCTAGTTTGATTATTTTCTCAAATTCCCATAAGGATAATGCAGAGTTGGGCAGTTGGGCCCAATACTTGAAGAATGAAAAATATGGTTTGATTTCATAGTTGTGCTTTCTCAGGCATAGAAAATACAAGCATGTTTAAGGAAGTTGGAGGGAAACTTGAAATCTATACATCCTTTGCTGCAGAGGAAGATATGGGGGTGTGCTGTGGGGCAAATTGTGATGTGTAGAGGGAATGGAGTATTAACCCTCCCAATGGGAGTGTATTGTTTGTATCTTCACAGCAAAAGAGGGACCAAACTCAAACCGGTGATCCAGGATGTGAAGGCAGTGTGGCGTTACGAAGTGGAGAACCAACAAAGGAGTCTGAGCACACAACCCCAATCCCAACTACAGGGGCAGCCACCTTTCCACCAGGGGAGTTTGCCTTGGAGGTCAGCACTTGAAGCTGAAGCTTGGGGAGTGAGAGATGCCTGACCAGAACACATGAGAACAAATGAAGAGGGTGGAAGAGAGAATGGAGTGCATCCTTGTCCACCGATCCTTCACGATGATACTGCCACTCAGAACAGCTGATGCACAAAAATGATCATACATCCAGTCTCACTTTGAAATACAGCTACCATCGCTGACCCAAAACTTTTTGGGGTCAACAGTGGAGAAATAGGGTCAGGATTATACCCTGTCTCACACAACCACACCAGGGAAAAACACTAAGGATATGCAACAGAGTGTGTAGATCCAGATGGAATGACCACGATAAATCTTGGGACCAGGGAGTGGCACCCCATTTGACTCAACCAGGGGACACTCCTGGAGGTCAGTGAACAGACCTTGAATTATTTACATGATTTCATATTGTTATTTTTTTACACATGCACACACACACATACACACACATACACACACATATAGGACATTGGGGGTTTTGATGTTGTTGCTATCATTGCTTTATTTTCTTTGGTTGCTTCATTTTTAGGAAGCCTTTTCTGGTTACATATTGTTACCTTTATGGGTCTATCTAAATAAGATAGGCTGGATGAACAGTCTGGAGGCGAAAATGACGGGGCTGATAGTTCCGGTATGCAGGCCATGGGAGAAGGGGAGGTGGGGTAAAGGAGATGGTGTTGACCAGCCCAGGGATAAGGATATATCAATTGATCTAAAATTAGAGACAAGGTGGATGAGAGAAGTCCTGTAGCAATTGATCAAGGGTAATGTAACAGAGAGAAAATACTGAAATCCAATGGAGGCTGAGTATGATAGTGGGACAAGAAGGAAGTAAAAGGAAATAGAAAAGAACTGAGGGTAAAGAGCATTTATAGAGGTTTAAATTAGGCTTGTACATAGGTGCATATATCTATATGTGACAATGGGGGAAATAGATCAATGAACTTATACATATAGGTTTAGTAGTAGAACAACAGATGGACATTAGACCTCCACTCAAGTATTCCCTAAATGCAAGAACACTTTGTTCTATTAAATTGACATTCCATGATGCTCACCTTTCCTACCCGATCACTGAAGACAAATGTGTGCATAAGCAATGGTGGTGAAGAGAGCTGATGGTGCCCGGCTATCAAAAGATGTAGCATCTGGGGTCTTAAAGGCTTGAGTAAGCAAGCAGCCATCCAGCTCTGAAGCAACAAAGCCCACCTGGATGAAGCACACCAGCATGTGGACCATGAGGTGTCAAAGGCATTAGTTATCAGGGTTTAAGAACTTAAAAACCATAACATTACGTACTCGCTTTACTGATATGATCACTGATGACAAATGTGTGCATTGGCAAATGTGATGAAGAAAGCTGATAGTGCCTGACTATGAAAAGATATAGCATCTGGGGTCTTAAAGGTTTGAGTAAACAAGTGGCCATCCAGTTCAGAAGCAACAAAGCCCACCTGGAAGAAGCACACCAGCCTGCGTGACCACGAGGTGTTGAAGGAATCCAGTGTCAGGCATCAAAGAACTAAAATTATATCATTATAAATAGGGGGGAGTACAGATTGGTGACCCAAAGCCCATCAATAGGTGAAACGATATCCTCTTACAGAGGGGGTGTAGGAAGGAGATGAGCCAGTTAAAGTACAGTGTAGTAACAATAAAATATGCATCTTTCCTCTAGTTCTCAAATGCTTCCTCACACCCACTATCATGCTCCCAGTTCTACCAGACAAGTCCAACTAGAACAGGGGATGTGCACTAGAGTCGGAAACATGGGGAATTTAGGATAGATATTCCCTCAGGATGAATGATGGGAATAGTGATACTGGGAGGGTGGACGGGTGGTGGAGTAGAAAGGGGGAACGAATTTAAGGGATCTACATATAACCTCCTCTCTGGGACATTGCCAACAAGGAAGTAAGTGAAGAGACACGTTGGGCAGTGTATGATATGAAATAGCAACTTGTAAATTATTAAAGGTTCGTGGGGGGCAGGGGGGCTTGGAGAAAGAGAAATATGGGGAGGTGGAACTAGGGACCTAAGTGGAGGGAGAATGTTTTGAGAATGATGATGGCAACAAGTGTGCAAATGAGATCTGCATGCAATTGATGTATGTATGGATCATGAGGGGAGGTGTAAGAGGACCCAATAAAATGGTTCATTTTAAAAAAGCAGGGGAGGGGAAAGGGGAGCTTTTATTTCTAAGAGGAGCTTATACCAAGGGCTTAAGTGGAAAATATTTGGAAATGTACGTGGCAACATGTGTGCAAATGTGCTTGATACAGATGATGTACTGAATGTTATAATAGCTGTAAGAGCCGTTAATAAAATTATTTGAAAAAAAAAAAGAAAAAGAAAACAAGTCTATGATCTGTCCTGGAGGTAATATTATTTGTGTTTTCCCATGTGTTTTTCTGCTATAAAAATTTCCTTGAAACTTATTGTCTGGAACAAAATATGCCTACAGATAAGAAGAAACGCCATAGATTAGTTTCCCAGGACAGCAACTATCCCAGTGTCTACATCACCATGTTTTCTGAAAATATTTCTCATGAAAACACTACCACATTTTCCTTTAGGATCCCTCTAAAACTATAGGTGAGTGTTCAATATCATTGGCATCAACAAGATTCTAAAAGCAAGTTACAGAATTACCCATTTCACCCCATCCAGGCTCTAAACAGTGTGGCTTATAATAAATGCTAAATAATAATCTGTAAAAAATAACCATTAATGTAAAATATGGTGGCATAGTGGGTTAAGTACTGATCTGCTCATTGTAAAGGTAGCAGTTCAAACTCACAAGCCATTCCAAAGAAGAAAGAAGAGGCAGTCTTCTCCTTAGCTTCCTTTGTATCGCTGCCCTTCTGCTTTATTAAGCGTGAAATCATTTTCAGGAACTGGTCTCTCTTGATAGCATATCCACTGGGAGTCAGGCGATATCTCAGCATTCTTTCTTCTAAGGAGAATGCTGGCTATACTTTTTCTAAGATATATTTGTTTACTTTTCTGGCAGTGCACAGTCATTCCAGAATTTGCACTACAACCATAATTCAAATGCATAAAATCATTTTTGGTCTTTAATCATTGTCCAATGTTCAAATGCATCAGAGAGGATTGATAGCCACAAAATGATAGCCCTACTCTTCTATACTTTAAAGAGGTTTAATGCACCAACTTTGTCCATTGCAGTGAATCACTTGGTTTCTTATTTATTACTTATATAAATATTGATTGAAAATCAGCAAAAGAATCAATAAAGTCACTTTATTAATAAAAGAAGGAAGAACTAAGCACAGTAGCATTTTTAGTGATAAAAATGAGAAAAATGAGAAATTTTCAAGATTGAATTGTAATTAAAATTCTGAAAAATATCTTTTGTGAGAAATTGCTAATTCGATAAAAAGTATCTACAGAAAATCTACCACAGACATCATACTTAATCTTAAATCAAACAAGCAAATATTACCAATTACATCAAATCACTCAATGTTACATTTTATTTACTCCCTAGTTAGATTATATGTAACATGTATACAAAATAAAATTAAAAATCTGTCAGTAAATGGGACCAAAGATCATAGATCATTTTTATGCTCTTCTGAAAACTTGTCATATCTTAATATGTATACACACATGTGGTCTTAGTACTTAGAATTGCTTAAAAATTTACAGATGACATAATTGTACATGTGCCACATTAAAAGGAGAAATCATTAGAATCAATAAATAATTATAACAATTTTTCAAATATTCAGCAACTCCAATTCTCTGCCATCAAGCAAATTCTGGCTCGTAGAAAACCTTTAGGACAGAATATAATTGTTTTTCTGGGTTTCTGGGATGATAAATATTTACAGGAATACTTACAGGAAGTTTCATCTTTCACCTGCAGAGTGTCTGGTAGTTTAAAAAGGCAGAACCTTTTGGTTCACAGCCCAACACATAACCCACTATACCAGCAGGTTTCCTGTTTAAACATCAGACCCATAAAATATTTGAGCACACTTTGATTCAAATAAGAAAACATCAGTTATTAATCTAAAGCATAAGATAAAATTCTAAAATGCCAGCTAAGAATTAATAAATGTTATATAATAATGCTTATAAATGACTGAAGTAACTCTGTGACACTTGCCCAAATACAGATGAGAATACCCTTGTATCAAAGTAGTAAATATGAAGGGAAGCCACTACATTCAATACGAAAGCATTACTGCACAATTCTGGAGAAAAGTTATGATTTTATTAATTGGTCCCAGCTCCAATAAATATCAATTTTTAAATAATGTAAATTTACCCTTATTTTACCCACATAAATGTGCCTAAATATGAAAGCTAAACCAGCAATGCTCCCAGCTACTAACATTGGATAGCTTCTTCATAGATTGAAATCATAAGTGAGAGATAGAATGATTCAGGCATTATGGTCATGATTAATAATTGAAATACATTGCAAATAATTGAAATTATCAGAAGAGATAGAAATAAGAGATTGGGAATAATAGAAAGGGTGGAACACCTTAGTGTATTAGATAGATCTAATGTAGGACTTTTATCTAGAGGATAGTAGGAATTCCTATAAATGTTTTTAAAAATGAGAAACTTAATTTCGAAATTTATTGATATAGTTATTTAAAATAAGGAGCTATAGAAACATGAATCTGGATTCCATGAAGAAGAATATAATAAAGAAGAAGAATGCAGCATCAGAATTGGAGGAAAGCATGTGCACATAACACAGTTTTGCTTGTTGAAACAGAGGGGGACTTGAAGCACTTGCTGATGAAGATCAAAGACTACAGACTTCAGTACAGATTACAACTGAATATAAAGGGACTAAACCAGGGATGCTTGGCACAATATAGGTATTGAACTATGTATGATGAAAAGTGATGTACAAGCGCCCAACAAAGTGACTTAATAAATAAGAAAATAAGAAAAAAGAGACTAAACCCTCACAACTAATCTAATAGGTAAGATAATAATGAGTGTAGAAAAGATTCAATTTGTCAAGGATTTTGTCTTGCTTGGATCCACAATCAATTCTCATAGAAGCACCAGTCAAAGAATCAAAGAAGGTGCTTAATAAAGAGATCAAACAAACCATTGGGCAAATCTGCTCCCCAATATCTCTTGAGAATGTTGAAAGCAGGGACTTCACTGTGAGCACTAAGGTGCAATTTACCCAACCCATGACATTTTCAATCTCATGTAAATTTGAATATTGAATAAGGAAGGCTGAAAAAGAATTGATGAGTTTGAATTGTGATGAATATTGAAAGGACCACCGTAAACTACCAAGAGGACAAGCAAACCTGTCTTCGATGAAATACAGCCAAGGATGATAGGACTTCACAGTTTAGACTTCGGATTTATTGTCAGGAGATCCCAGGCCCTGGAGAAAGACATTATCCTTAGTAAATTAGAGGGACAATGAGAAACAGAAGACCCCTGAGGAGATGGATTAGCACAGGGGCTGCTACTAGAGGTGCAAGCATAGGGGAAATTGTGAGGCTGGGGAGAACCAAGCAGCATTTTGTTCTGTTGTGCATAAGGCCACTTTAAGTGAACACTGACACTATGGAACCTAATAACAGCATACGAAGTCAGTGAACATTGTAAAGTTTGCTATAGCTGATGCAATTTGGTGGTAAAATGTAATGCCATATCACTTCATCTTCCTTTTAACTCTTTTAAAAATTATTTTAGTTTTAATAATTTCTACCTTCTCTTGATTGAGGTTTTTCTATATTTTTTATAGTCATTTCAGGGTTTATTCTCTTGGTTCCCCTATTTGATTTTATAATGTTGTGTTTTATTTTGCATGAGTCTGTATAAAAAATACAGGATAGATAGATTTATAGATACAGTAATTGGATAGAGGCATGGCAGAGGAAGATGGGGAAATGGGAAGATATGAACAATGAGTGTGAGAAGTAAATGTTCTGAAATTGCTTACAGTGATGTTTGCACAAATAGCTTAGCATGACTTAATTAAGACAACTCTCCAGATTAGTCAATCTTAAATGGAGGGCAGACAAAAGTTGGCATCTGTGTAGACATAAGCAGAATGGCTGCTAGTAGTTTCTACATAAAATGTGCTCAGGGCCAAAGACCTCAGTCTGAAAAGAAACATTGTCAGCTACCTAGAGAACTCAGCTGACACTTGTGATCTAATGCGACTTGTCTGCAATGCTTCAAATATTTATATTGAAAATAACACAATAATTTGTCTGAGGAAATTTAAATACCACAAAATATAAAACACTTGGGATGGGTTCAGAACAAGATAAGAGTTTGATATACTTTTTCCCAAAGAGAAGGCAGTGATGGCCATATACATGGAACCCTAGAAATACTTGATGTAATAGTTACAGTGACATTTATAACTGACCCTTTATAGCAATAAAAATATTTTTATTTTTAATAAAAACATTTTACATAGATATAAATTGTGTCATAAAAGTCGATGTACCAAATTTCATGAAGAAAACTCTCACCATTTGTTTTGCATATATTTTTATTTTTTATTAAGCAAGCTTATTCTAATTTGAAGTGAACCCTTGGGAAAATTGCACTTCTTAGGATAATCCAGACCCACATAATAAGATATGTGTTTTGCTTACTTTGATTGCTTCCCAGGAAAGCCGTTGGCAGTTTAATGAAATTTATCATGAAGGCTGAATCCCCAAAGTTTTTTAATCACTTCATTTTGACTATACTTTAGAAAACTAGTTAAGTTAGGAAAAGAAGCACTTTACTTAAAATCAAATAAGTTAACAGTTTAGGAAGAAGAAAATGTTTTCCTTTCTAAAAGAGAAGCATGAGTTACTTTCTGGAAGTGTTAGTTTATGTAAATCCAAAGATAGTACTGTGTTTGTGCCCATGAAATCAGCAATAAACAAATAATCAGTTAAATGGGATAAATCTATTATCAAAAGTTCTATGAAGTATAAAAAGATATCACACTGAAGACTAAAATGCACCAGACTCCGGTTTTGTCTTTGCAATCATCATATATACTGGGTCAAAATAATTATAGAAATTAGAAAAAGAATTTATGCCTTTTAGTTATGATGTTCATGAAGAATATTCAATATAATGGACTGTTAGGTAGACAAACAAATCTGTCATAAAATAAATGTACCTAGATCATTCTATTAGAAATTATGTTTGAAAAATTTCATTTAATATACTTAGGACATATCAGAGAAAAAAAATCATGCTTGGTAAAGTAGTAGGTCATTAGAAAAAAAGGAAACCATTCCAATGAGATGAATTAGTACAGTAGCTGCAACAATGGTTGGCATTTTATTTCGTTGAACTCATGATGTCTATGTGCTCAACAGCACCTAACTAAAGGTCATATATAACAAAAAAAAAAATGCCAAGCATATGATTTAATGGGAAAGATAGGGCTAGGTTTAGAAAAACTGGGAAAGAATATTTAGTAACAACAAAATTAGAATATTTTAACTAAAATAGTGACTTGGCTCATTTGCATTATTATGTAATTCCAAAAATCAAGCACCTCAAATCAATTCATGATATTAAAGTATGAAGAAAAGGTTCAGAGTAAACATTTTAAATTTCCTGAAACATTCATGGCATTTTAGAAAGTCAAGGTTGGTAACCAGTTGCAATAGAGAACAAAACCCAAAAAACTAGCCAGGTGTTATAAACATGAAGCATGGTGATTGTGCGACACAGCATTGGCAAGGTTGATGTTTTCAGAAGCAGGTAGCCAGGACTTTCTTTTTAAATGCCTCTCAGAGTATTAGAACTGCAATCTCTGATTAGTAGTAAAATGACTTAACTCTTGAAGGTGAATACTCTAAAAATGCCGCAAAGCATACAAAACAAAAAACAAAAATTTTCAGACTTTAGTCTTTTGTCCAGGGTATCATTTCTGTCTACACCTTTTATTTTACCACAATCCTAAAATGACTTACAAACCCCTCACTCCAGCTGTTTCTATAATTCATGTCTTTTCCTAAATGGCTCTGTCCTAAATTTGAGTTCATTATTCAACATCTATCGCAAATAAAAACATTTCTGACTCCTCTTTCTATGCCTTTTGATATATGGTAGATTCTCCACCATGGGATTTCTGATTTAGTTCAACAACTAATCTAAGCATTAAAGCTCTCAGTTCCATAGACTACAAGACAGATGTGACTGTAAAGTATTACAAAAAACTGATCACCTCATCCTATAAAAATTTTGAGATCTGTCTGCTGACACTTCTCAATGTTTGCCGATATTGCTCTGGTGAAGTGCTAATCCCTGTTCCTCAGTTCCAAGGTCTATTTTGGGGGTTCCTTTGGTACATCATTGTTTAGCTCCCCTTGTTCTGCTATGCTCCCTTTGTGCTTTGCTCCAGTGTGTTTGGGGTGGGGGAAGGGGGGAGGGCTGCAAGGAGGGATACTGGGCACAATTCCCAGTTTGTGTCTTCTGTGCTCTTCCCTGTATTCCTATGGGTCTGTGAGGGGTCGTCATGTTTCAAGGTGAGGCCTGTCCTACAGTTCTTTGTGCAGCGGCTACTTCAAGCAGGAATGCTTTCCTCAAGGCTTGGTGGGCTAGTTTCTCTCTCTCTCTCTCTCTCTCTCTCTCTCTCTCTCTCTCTCCCTCTCTCTCTCATATTTAAATATTAAGCAGTAAGGTGGCAGAAGAGAACTGGTCTCTACTCAAGTACTCCCTCAATGCAGGAATATTTTGTTTTGATAACCTGGCATAACCTTCTCATAACCTATGATGCTCACTTTCCAGATTCAATCGCTGAAGTCAAAATGCATATATAAACAAATATAAAGAAAACTGATGGTGCCTGCTACTAAAATATATAGCATCTGGTGTTTTAAAGGCTTGACATTAAACAAACAGCCATTTTGCAGGTAAGCAACAAAGCCTACATGGAAGAGGCACACCAGCCTGTCTGATCAGAAGGTGTTGATGGGATGGGGTATTAGGCAACAGAAGACCACAAAGAAACAAATACATTGACATAAATGATGGGGATAAGAGGGTATACCCCAAGCCTACTTGTAGTAAATTGGACATTCTCTTACATAGGGACCACAAGGACAAAATGAGACAGCCAGGGTGCAACACAGCACTGCCGGGGCATACAACATTCGTCTAGTTCAGCAGTTCTCAACCTTCCTAGTGCCCTGACCTTTAATACAGTTCCTCATGTTGTGGTGATGCCCCCCAAAAAAACATAAAATTATTTTCATTGCTACTTCATAGCTATAATTTTGCTACTGCTATGAACACAGGTGACCCTGTGAAAAGGTAGTTTGGCTCTCAAAAGGGTCACTACCCACAGGTTGAGAACCATTGCTCTAGTTCTTTAATGCTTCTCCCCCTCTCCACTGGCCCCACCTGAAAATATCATAACCCCACTTGTACTTTACAAATTTGGCTAGATTGAGGAATGCACATGAGTACAGATAAACACTATGGATACGTGGAATTCTGAACAGATATCCCCCTTAGGAGCAGCCATGGGAGTAGTGATACTATGAGGGTAGGTTGTTGGGTGGGGTGGGGGAGGAGAAATGTGGAAATGACTACAACGATGTAAAACTCGCTCCAACCCCAGGGGCACAGATAGCAGTAACACGGACAAAGGAAGAGAGTGGGTGGTGTAAGATATTAAAAAATAGTAATTTATAATTTATCAGGTGTCCATGAGGAAGAGAAGTAAAAAAAAAAAGGAGCTGATACTAAGGGCTTTAAAAAAGAAAATATTTTGAAATTGATGTGGGCATTATATGTATAAAGGTGCTTGATACAAGTGATGTATGGAATGCTATAAGAGCTGTAAGAGCCCCCAATAAAAGCATTAAATCAAACAAGCAAAAGTACCAACAGTTCTAGCAAAATTTAAAATGCTTTGGAATCTAGTGAAGGAAATTTATCCAAGTGTAAAGAGCTAAAATGAATTTTATTTTCTGTTTAGTGAAATACAAAAAGCCTGATGATGTTGAAAATATTTCCATTAGACAAATTTCAGAATTTTCAAGTAGGTAAATCAGCATTTTAATGTTTAGTTATGATTAAAATAAATTTTCTTCCAATAGTAATAAGTTAATTGAGTAAATTGTTAAAATTGAAATGACATTTGCAAATTTGAGCAAATCTACAAATTACCAAAAGAAATTCCAGGCCTTCTATACAAACCTCATATACTCGTTTTGTTATTGACTGGAATTATATTAACTTTGCTACTATTATCTCAAATATAGTGTGATAGGTAGATTTGTTGTGCCAACATGGCCAAAGAAGATAGGTAGGTTTGTTGTGATAATATGGCCAATGAACACATGTGAGATCAATTGAAGGGTGGAGATAGAAATGGTTTGGTGAGTGTTGCCTATTGCTCTTGCTCTTTGATCTTCAGACCAGCTGGCTGCCTTGTTTGTCCTGTGCCTCTATCTGCAAGCTACACTACCCATGGAACACCTAATCTGTGGACTCTCTCACTGTGAGTTGAGGTTCCTTCAATATCTGCTTGGCGCTCCTGGAATATACATCTCTTGTGCTGGGGACTGTCGGACTGTCATCTGACTGACTATGGGTGACCTGCCTTGCTGTCTGTCGTTTGTAACCAGATAGCCTGAATTGCTCTAGAGGACTACTTGGTGGCCCTTCAAGACTCGAAGAACTGCCGGTGTACTAGCAAGTGAGTTGCACTGAACCATTTGTACTGCTTCTTAGATTAGTTAAATGTTCATCTCTTATGTTATATATGTTTCTATCTATAGAAATATACATATATAATTATGAGTGTCCTGGTTTTGTTTCTCTAGAGAACCCTGTCTGACACATATAGTCTTTCTCCTGTGGAGCTGAGGGTCTTTGTCGAACTGCCGACCATGCAAATTAATTATATAAAATGTATTTGCATAAAGCAATTGAATTGAGAAATACTGTGACACATTTCACCTAATGGTTTCTTCATTACTTACTTAAAAATATGGAGTTGTAAATATGTTTTTCAAAAATAGCACAAGAAATGCTATCTGACAGGAATACACAACTAATCTTGGTAGATATCTGCAAGGAAACTTGATTTCCTGAGGGGGGAAACATAATATTCATCTGCAAGTAGGACTCTCCCATTGTTCCACATAGATTTTGTGCATAACTCTTCATTAGCCATTTTCAATACCTGATCTGCACAGCAGTAAAATGGTTGACATTTTGATAATTTAGAAGCACTAGAGAATGATCTTCAGGGACTTACTGGTGCAAAGGACAAGAACCCGACTGGTAAAAAAGATCCTGTGGTTGAAATCTACCAGCAACTTCTCTGGAGGAAAAAACCTGATCAGGTAAAGACTGTCTAAGGTGCTCCACCACAGCACAGAAAGAGTTCCAGCAAAGATAAATACCCATGTGCACATATTCTTTGTGAAATATATATATACACATATATATACACTCCCTAATGCATATATACACATTTCTATATAAAGATACATATTATAAATAACACAGATATAGTGCATACTATATACATGCATTGCAAGTATATGTATACCTATATATTAGTAATATTAGTAATCCAATTTTTAATCCTATTCTGTCTAGGTGTCCATCCATACATCTACCTATAGACCACAATTGTTGCAGGTTTATTTATATAGTTAAATGTTAGGTTGTTTTCTGAAGAAACAAAACCAGTGACACTCATATATGTATATGACAGATCTTAAAATCAAGAAGAATTTTTAAAACTAGGCAGCCCAGGCCAGTCCATACGTCAGATGCTAGCAGGAGACCCTGAGTCTGCAGCTCCCTCCAGGTAGAGCAGGATGGAAAAGCCAGAAGTTACAAGGTTCTGAGATTGCTGCGTGAGTAGGTACATGGTTGTGGCAGCAAAACCAGTGCCCTGTCTGCCACAAATCAGACCTTTTTTGCCACACACTCTAAACAGAAAGTATAGGGCTGAGCCCCGGTGGCGTAGTGGTTGTGTGCGGGACTGCGGCCCACTGGGACGGAGGTTCAATTCCAGCAGTGGGGCTGGGCCTCCGACTCCTACCACCTGAGGGCAGTGATGCCTAAAAAAAAAAAAAAGAAAGAAAGTATGGCTGACCTGGTGGAAGGAACTCCACACGCACTGAGTCAAGATTTTGTTTGTTTGGGGGGGGGGTGTGCATCACTGCCCTCTAGTGGTTGTGGGAGCTAGCCAGCCTTGCTGTTGGAGAGCTGCTGCTGGATTTGAACTGCCAAGCCTGTGGGCCGCAGACACACACTCAACCAGGGCTCAGCCCGAGTCAAGATTTTTATCCTTTCAGATAGTTAACAACGTCCAGAATAAGAGTATGCTGTTCTCTTAAATCAGCCATCACAAAAAAAAAATGAGGTTCAAGTGAAACTGGTTTTACAAAATAATTCGTTGTAATCAGAATTATTTTACAAAATAATTTGTTGCACCCAGGTGATGTCACTGGGTGCACTAACTCAGAGCAAGTTGCTCAATCCTGTCCTAATTGGGGCGGGGGGGGGAGTGGACTATGAAAGCTCTGCTCTGCCAAAAGAAATTCTTGTTTTGGGTGAGAGCCTCCTGTATATATGGTCAAAATCAGTTGGAAACAACTCACCTAAAAACAAAACAACAGCCACAAAAAAAACCTCACCTAAATGGCAGTGGTATTTTGGGTTTTTTTCCTCCCTTCCTACCCAACATAAGCCTGGCATGATGCTAGATCTTATCCTGGATAGTAGTTAAATCAGTGTGTGACTTCTATTGTTTGATTACATGTGCATTTCTATTTTATTTATATGTTATTGTGTTAGTCTGGGTGGACTAGAGAACAAATTTCGTAGATACGCATATGGATATAAGGGAACGGTTTATATACAAGAGGAATGGAACACTGAGAAAGCATCCCAACCCAGTCCAGTTCAAAATCATAAGTCCGATATTAGCCTATATGCCCAATACCAGTCTATAATGACTCCTTTCGACTCACAAAGTCATAGGTCAGTGGGTGCAGAATTCCAGCGCTGGCAGGGTTCTCGCCATGGCTCCTCGCTTCCAGGGCTCAGGGTCCATCAACAGCATCCAATGGTGACAGAAGCAACTCATCATTGGCAGGGTACCCACAAGGCCACTCTAGCTTCAGAGGTCTGGCTCCATCAGGGCAAAGTTGTGTGGCTTCTCCTCCAGCTCCTTCAGCTTCTCAGATGCTGCCCTCTTGTCTTGTCTGTGATTCATGGTCTCTGAGACCAACTCCCAACAACTGGGGAGATAGCTTCTCATCTTCATGAAGGAAATGTCACAAGATTTCCCAGACATTTCAGGAGAAAGTCATGCCCACACAGAGGCCTCATTGGCTACTCAATGGCTATCTCCAGATTAGCAGGCTAGCCTCCACTCCTACGTCTCAATCATGAAATTAACATACGCACATGACTGCCACAAATACAAAAAAGAAAAGTTTAAGATACAAAAAAAATGCTTTCAACTTAGGAAACTCAGTTCTCCTCTATATTAACGCATTTTATGAATCTGAATCAAATTAATGACAAAAACAAGCAATACAGATAATTCATTAAGCTGCAACGTTAATCCTGTGTCACAAAATACTGCTCTGCCACATCCAGCACCATTCTCAAAATATTGTTACGTTTAAACTTACAGGGCAACTTCTGTGTCAATGCATTTCATCAAAGGCCTTTTTTCATTTTTTCACTGCCCTTCTACTTTACCAAGCATGATGTCCTTTCCCAAGAAATAGTCACTTCTGGTAAAATTTCCAAATTATGGGTGACCCTTGCTTTTGATGAGAATTATAGCTGTACTTCTTTACTTTAAACTCATGAACTCTTCTTTGGCCTTTCTTACTCAAGGTCTAGCTCTCACTTGTTCCTAAATTTTTTTAGTGTTTTATTTTTTTTCTTCACAGGTAGTGGCTAATATCATTAAACATTTTTTTAGCATACTAAAATTATCATGTGCTTGTCTCTGTAGGGAAATAGTTACAAAATGTTTATTCCTCCTCTCTTTTTAAAACCTGATTGTGTAAGATTAGTGTTCTCGAATTTTCTTTAATTTACTTGAGAATGAATTTAATAGTTTTAATAGTGATTTAGTTCAAGTTTATTAGAGAAACAAATTCAGAGACACTCATATGTGTATAAGGCAGATATTTATGTAAAAGAGCAGTTATATATTGAGAAAATAGCCCAGTACAGTCCAGAATAAATTGAATCATCCAATATTAGTCCATATGCCCCATATTGCTCCAGAAATTCTTCTTTAGACACACACATCACATGTAATGATGTGGAATGCAGGAAAAGAATAGCCCAGTGGGTAGAAGGTCTTGTGGATTCAGTGTCAGTGGAAGAATCTCAAATGCTGTCATTGGTCTCTATTTGACTCCTCCTGCTCCAGGACTCTGGCTTCAACCATGTAGAAACATATGGCTTGTCAACAGGAATGTCATGCAGGGAGAGAAGCAGAGCCTATATCTGACCCACAGTGGCTATATGTCTCCTCCATGCATCCAATTGCATCAAGATGAGACATAATTGATGCACAAGACTTCACCACCTGTAAGTTGACAGGGGATTATGTAACTGCCACAACAAGTAATATTTGTTAATTCATTACAATAGTAATTGTTATAATTTTATTATTCTTTTAACAGAGAAGCAACAACTTTATTCTACTTTTTCTTTCTCTCATTAAACTATTGTGGTAGTGATGAATGATTTAATTGATCACTACAAATAGCCAAATTGTGATTTTCATAAATTCTCCAGAGTGTACCTGTTTTTCTAGTAGAAGGCTTTCCTATTCTCTTTCTTTTTGGTTCCCCCGCCCTCTAATTATACTAGGTTACCTTTGTGCAGTGTTTCCTTGCTATTAAAATTGAGTCTTCAGTTATTGATATCATCTTTTATCTTTCTATTTTAAAAAGATGAAAATATAAACTTATCCATAAACAGCATTTTTAAATGATGCTCTAAAAGTTGACTAGAGTATTTTCTTTTACTTTCAACTTCAATAAGGTTTAAACTCTCTTTTGATTTACTCTTTATACATGCACAATTTAGGGATATGGTCTTAATTTCTATGGCAGCTACATAGTCAGTTGTAAACTTGTGAATGGGGTAGAGTCTAGCTTGTCACTTAGGTCACAGCTTGAGGACCTCATTTGGAGATGCCACAGAGATAAATAGCTCACTGGAGGCTAGGTATGATCACTCCCTGTGAGACATTCCTGTAACCAAGACACGTGGAGCCCTGGAACTGAAGGACTTATGTGGAGGACTTATGTGCTAGCCCCAAGATGCTTTCACTGTCACTAGATTCTCAAGACTTTACATCCACAGGCCTGTGATCCGCCTGCGCTTGGAATCATTGCATGTTTTTTAGCATGATTCTGAAGAGAGATTTATAGATTGGTATTGGACATAAGGGCTAATATGCCAGTCTTATGGACTTGTACTGGACTGGGCTGTGATGTTTTCTCAATATTTAATTGTTTTTTTTGTTTTTTTATGTAAAACTCTTTTTTATACACTTTGAAGTGTCTATGGATTTGCTTCTCTAGTCTACTTGGATTTGCAGATTATGATATTTTGGGAGTGAGGTCCTAGACAAACAAATTATAAAGAAGAGGAGTGGATAATTGTTCAACCTCTGTCTCATAGTAGTTTTTCTTTTTTGACTAGCTAGTGGTAAGCTATAGCCATGCAGTTTACTGGGTTGTTTTCTGGAAAGAATATTGGAAGTTAAAGATCTGGTTATTTTCATTGGTTGTAGTCTTTGGTTATTCTTGTTTGAAATGGTGAAAATGTTTGTGATTAATATATATTTTGGCTTCTTGAACCTTGAACTAATGGTTTTTGTCAGAAGCTGGAAAAATAAGTAGTCCTGAAGAAACTCTCCACTCTAGGACTAAACTGTTAAGGGAAGCTTGTGTGCAAGCTCAAATGCTTGCTAGGTGTCTGCCTGGATGCACTTGTTGAGTGGAAGAGAGAGAAATGCAGGAATAAAGAGACTTGTTGAATCTATCTACTATTACCCATGAACCTGGGTCACAGGGACTAGAGAAGATGAGAGTGGGTCTACTGGTCTGAAATTCATGAACTAGCCCAAGGGGGCTAGAAGTATTGAGAATTTGTGATGAGGCCAACGGTCAAAAGGCAAGGCAGCCAATGGGCACCCTGATGAAGCTAAGTGAGGCAGCCCACATTGAATTGACCAGCACTTAAGTAGATGAAGAGAGTATTTTTGAGCCTGTGAACTGGTACATATTGCAGGTGACTTTATGGATGGCCTGCCCTGATTTGACTTTACTTATGGATGTTCACTTCACAAGGTTCCAACTGGAATGAACATTCTTCACATAAGTGATTTGGATTGACTCCTCAGAGGAATGGGTTGATGTAGGTGGGCAAAACAGAAATTAGATACTCCAAACTGGAGGGATAAAGTCATGAAGTGACTGGCTTGCAAACTTTCATAGGTAGGGGAGTATATTCATAGGACTATGTTCACAGGATTATGGTGTAGGTGTTTACAAGAGCACAGGATGTTACTGTTTTGTTTATGTATAGAATGTTATGTTTATACATGTGTGGCACATATTGAATTGCATGCATTTTAGTTATATCCTGTTAGGTGCAGATGTGATTATATCATTATTTTTTTAATTATGGATGGCTAGAGAGTTGTGTAAAAGTATCAAGTTGACAAAGGGTGAGCTCTGGAAGTACATGTTCTCTTGTCAACTTTTGAAGAGATGGAGTCTAACCTGTGAATCAGGTCCCAGCTTGAAGAACTCATTTGGAGGTGCCACAGAGATAAATATCTCACTGTAGGCCAGATACACTCACTCCCTGTGAAACATTCCTGTGAGCAGTACACATGGAACTATGCTAGAGCCCTGGAGTTGAAGCAAACTTGTCCAAACCCCTGCTAATGCTGAGGTATTTCCACTGCCATTGGCTCCACAAGGCTTTTCACCCACTGGCCTATGATCTTTATGTAGTCGTTGTCTTTGCATATGTTGCGTGAGTCTGAAGAGGGATTTATAACTGGTATTGGGCATATAGGCTAATATCAGACTTAAGGACTTGATCTGGACTGGGCTGGGTTCTTTTCTCAATATTCAATTATCTTGCTTAGAAAGCTCTTTCCTATACAGATGAGTATCTATGAATTTGTTTCTTTTGGTTCCCTTGACTAACACAATGTCTAAATGTTTGGGGGTAGAAATTTTTCCTGCTTCTATATTATTAAGAAATAAAAATATAAGTTATGTTTCAATATTTTAATTCTTGACCAAATAGACTGAATTAAAATAGGATTTAAAATAAATAATTCCTGAATTAAAATTGTAGGTAACAACTCAGACTTTCAAAATGCTAGCTAATCTTGCTAAATCTTTTTTTCTTGTCTATAAAATATGGCATAGCATATAGCTATTTAATTCCTTTTAGAGTTAAATGAGATCATATGCATGTATCTTCATTATAGCAAGAGTTGAATTCTTCAAGTCATGTGTTGTTAACTTCTGTCAAGTCAGCACCTAGACCATGGCTAAGCCAGGCACAACAGAACAGAAATGGAATTCCTCACAGTTTAGAGGGCAGGAATTCTGAACTTCAGAGGTTATTTAAAATGATGCCACAAATCTTTTCTTGGATGTAGCATAGGTACAATTCTTCTTGACAATTGTGAATTCAGTTTAACAGGAGGGATCACTCCTTGGAGAAAGGCAACATGCTGGATAAAATACAATTGACAAGAAAGAAGACCCTCAGCAAGATAGAATCATGCAGTGACCAGAACATTGGCTTATGAGTAACAACAACTCCAAGGACCACACGTGTTTCCGTTTATCTTACATAGATACTAGTCAAGAGAAATTAACTCAAGGGCAGCTAAGAAAAATAATCACCAGATATCAAGGAAAGGACTCACTCAATGATCAATAAATAAACCATGTATTATTGAATAATATATAGAAGGGTTATTTCTAATGTGTAGGCTTCTAACTTATTAATACATAAAATCACTGAGTTTTAATTGGAATGGTGACACGTAAAAAAGACTGTAGACATTTTAAATTTTTTCTAACAAAAATATCCCAAATTAAAGTAAAAATAATACCAACTATATTCTCATATGTTATTATACAATAAATATACTGCTCTTGTCTTTAGTAAACTATTTTTGTTACACTATTTTCAGTATGCAACATTCAAAACAAAATCAAGATATTTCACAATTCTAAATGATGCTTGTGTGTGTCCTTCAAGTATTTCTGTAAGATGGATAAAGGCCTATATTTTTAAGTCATCTATTTAATTTGTAAGGAGCCCTAGTGGCATAGTCTAAACAAAAGTCAGAAATTCCAAACCAACAGCTGCTTCCTGGGAGTAGTGTGGGACTTTCTACTCGCACAGAGTTACAGGTTCAGGAACCTGTGGAGGCAGTTCCACCCTTTCCTAGAGGGTTGTTGGCATCTACTCAGTGACAGTGAGTTTGGTTTTAGACTTTTATTTATTTGTAAATAAGTAAATTAGCAAAGATTCTTTCTGTAGATACTAGAGAAATTTTATGATCTACATTTATCAAGTTTTTGTGTTCCTGGAAATCACCTATGGTCCTAAAAAGTGAAAAATAACTCTCAATATTCTGCTTGCAGTATTTTGATGAAATTTATAAATATACTTCTTAAATAAGCACCTTTTTAGTTTTCAAAGTTAGTTTTCTTATGATCAAATTTCCAGAAAAAATGTGCTTTCTAATATACAAGTTTCCACATGTTTAACTTGCATGATTAGCATTACAATATACTACCTACCACCTACTATATGCCACCTTTGGGAAAAATATATAATACTGTTGTATTTGATAGGTAACTCTTGAGTGTTTTTGGAATACTTAAAAGACTTTTTGAATGTCAGTCATTTGATACCAAAACATCCTTAAAGGTTATTATGTGTATTTCTACATAAATAAATGGGTTATTCTGGTTTTTAAGCAATCCTTAATTAAGATCCCACCTTAAACTCCAATTATTTCTGTCACATCCTGTTAGAATTTGATTAATATCTATTCTAGTCTTACAAAGTAATTTTCAGGCTGTTCAAAATTACTGTACTATAAATAAGAAATAATCATTTAAACTTCAACCTTTTCTTTTCAAAGATTATGGCACTCAGGTTTGATGGTATTATCATAGAAATGTCAGCTCAATTATTTTAAAAATAATTAGCTTCATTATGTACAGAAAGAGAACTGTTAGAGAATTCTGTTTCTTGGTTCTTATGTAGCTTCGTTAGCATTCAAATCCAAATTATAAGAGGCTCACATATGCTATCTACATCCCTTAACACAATCATGTGGAAAGATTTACTATCACAGGACCTGCACAGTCATAAGTACTAGTATGAACGTATGGTCAAACATCTGCATATACCTCCAACAGTATTTTTTTCACAGCATTACTTTTTATTTTTTTTATTTATAGCATTATTTTATACATCTTATAGTATTATTCATGTCTTGTTATTTCATTTAATATCATTTAATTTAGGCATAAAAGTTGTCAATTTTGCTCTTTTAGCAATGCATTTTTTGAAATTTACTTTATAAATTATTATTGTTCTGTCATATCTTACACTGCCCGACCTCTCCCCCAAACCACTCCTTTGATGCCAATCCTTCAAATAGGAGCTTATGTGTACATCCCTGCAGTTGGTTCCATCTCTCTACCCTACCTTCTCTCCACCCATCCAGCAGCTCCAATCTAACCACTGGCCTGAAGGGGCTTATCCATCTTGGTTTCCCCATATCTCCAGGTCCCCTCTCTACTAGTGTACCTTTTCCAGTCCACTGGATTTGAAAGGTAGAGTTGGGACCCTGATGGTTGAGGGTAGGAGGCCTCAGGAACTAAGGGTAACTTGTATGCATCATCGTGGTCTGGCTGCACCTTGACTGGTCTGTCTCCTCCCCATGACTCCCCTGTAAAAGGGGTGACCAATTACCCACCAATGGGCCTTAGATTCCTACCCTGCTCTCTCCCTCATTTGTGATGATGTGATTCTTGTTCTTTGATGCTCTGTACCTGTTCCTTTCAGCCCCTCTTGATGACACATGCTGGTGTGCTTTTCCCATGTGGGCTTTGCTGTTTCTGCGCTGAATGGTGACTTGTTTATCTTCAAGTCTTTGAGACTCCAGACATTCAATCATTTCATAGCTGGGCACCATCATTTCTTCTGTTCTGTTTGCCTCTGTATCCATTTGTCTTCAGTGATTGTATCGGGAGTCAATTGGTCCATTGATTTTGATTTTTCTTCTTTGATGCCTGTTACCTGATTGTTTCAGCACCTCATGATCACACAGGCAAGTGAACTTCTTTTATGGTGGGTTTTGTTGCTCCTGAGTTAGATGACTGCTTGTTTATGCTCAAGCTTTTAAGACTCCAGACGCTGTATCTTTTAATAGCTGGGCACCATTAGCTTTCTTCACCACTCTTGCTCATGCTCCCACATGTCTTCAGTGGGCGCCTTGGGGATGTGTTGTATTGACATGAAATTTTCTTAAAATTGGTAAATATAGGGCTAGATCAGGTTGTTTGTGTCCCCAAGGTACTGCAGTTACATAGTTTTTTATGCTTTGCTCAAAGTTGGAGGTAGGACTCAGGTGTTCTTACATAGCTACCCCTGCTTCATCAACTAATATCATTATCATAACTTTGATATTTTCTTCACCAATTCAAAATCCCTCAAAGAAGAATAAAAGTATTTTCTCAGACTAAAACAACAAATAAGGTGGATACATAAAAGCAATAAACTCTGCTACATACAATAGTGAAAAGATGACTTTGTTTTTTTAATGAATCATGTACAAAAAAATGGAAATTAAATTTTATTTACAATGAAACTTTATTAACTTTAAATAAAATCATAGCTTTAAGTAAATGCAACTTTTTACTCAAAATAGGTATGATCATTCCTTGATGTACACAGTTACTATTGAAGTTGCTTGGTCTCAAAAGCAGGGCACTTCTTAGCTTACTCCTCAACCCAATTCTATATTGTTCTGCTCTGCAACTTCTGCTTAGAAAAGTCTCTTCACTCCCTTACATATTATTACTAAAAAGCAATGATTTTACTCTCTATTCATAAAAGTATCTTCATAAAGCACAGTGTGATTTTTAAAATTAATTTTAGTGGAAAATTTCCATTAAGCAGACAAATTTAATATTTTATGTTAAGAAAAGTTCCATCATTAATATAAGATGACAGAAAATACATATAGGTAATTCATAAAGGATTGATACAGGATCAGAGAAACCTTTATTAAACAAAATATATCAAAATATGAATCTACTTTTTTAACCTATCCTTCAAGGTTTATTCATTCATAATGGTGGTATTTCCATCCTTTCAGTCCTTCCTCAAGTAATACTGTACTGTTTTAATTATAGCACAGTGAACTGGCAGTTGGGAGTACTCGGGACAATCAAATTGTATTCTTTTTCAATGTTCTTAAGTGTGGGGAATAGAAAGAAGATCAAAGGGACAAACTTGCAGCATGTCTGAAGGGATTGTGATATGCTATCCTCTCTCACTAGGGCAGTTCTTGGCATCTCTGAAGAATGAACAAGTACAATGCTGGGGCGGGCAAAGCTCCTCAGCACCTCGCTCCTGCCAAGTCAAGCAGTTTTTATTTTTCAATAAAGTGTTCATAGTAAGCTTCTGTGACGCTCCAGTATCCTTCAAGAAAATCAATCAAAATTTCCCCTTTTTTGCAAAAGCAGTCACTCTAAACTTCTGAGGTGACCTCTGCCTTGAATTTCATTTTCAAGAAGATTCTCTAGGAAGCCACCTTTTTATTGTACTTTATCAACACTATACTAAAGAAACTAATACTCAGAAATCTTGTATGCATCTATCCACTAATCCTAGTTCCATATTAAAATGTTTTGTTTGAAATAACCATGTGCATGTACTAGAACCCTAATAGTAATATGTTTTTTAACTTTCTCTCAAATAGACAATCCACATATGAATATACTTTGGCTTTGTACTTTCAGAAATATATAACATTTTTCAAAATTATTAGACAGACATTGTAAATTTATAATGTTTGGGGGCTAATGAGTGTAGTTGTTTTTTGTGAGTCACAAGCTATTGGCATTTTATACTATTGTTCTTCATTGCCAATTTACTTTATGCAAGGGTGCTTCAAAGTTCCTATATGGGGAAAAATAATCATCTACTGTGTTAGATTGGACTTTCTAGATGAGCAGAGCCAATAATACTATATATATATATATATGACATAATTTTATATCAAGAACAACTTTTTTTATCAAGGATGTAGTATGCTAGTCCTGCTCGTATCTACCTGAGTCTGATGCTAACTAGAAGCCTGTCCAAATAGGTGAACCTGCCCATCAGTGCCGCAGGACATTGTGGAGCAGTGTGGGTCTGAGTCAGAAGGAACATGGCAGGGCACCGACAGTTTCTAGAGTCAGCAGACCACATGGGCTGCTTCCCCCAGAAGCCAGAGGAAGGATCCAAGAAGTCCAGAAAAAGTGAGCTAAAGTGAGCTTAGTTCCCTTCAGTGTCTCTCATAAATAGGCCACAGGCCCAAAGAGAATTCATTAGGCTGAGTCTTGATTGGGAGGTTGGACTTTACCACAGGTGTGACTAAGTTGACCAAAAAAGTAAAGCAGAACTATTACAATATCTAGCCATTCCATTTTTTACATGCACATATTTTTATATATACAAAATGAAATTAAATTGTTACTTGAAGCTCTATTTCAATTATTTGTGTGAGATTAAAAGTAATGTTTAACTCGCATCTACATATTTTAAATATTTTAAAAATTTAATGTAATATGATACAAATATCAATTCTTCATCCTTTTGAGATAATAAGTTACTTTTGAAATCATAATGCTTAAGGACTACTGTTTAAATGATTTCTGAATATACTAAATATTTTATCAAGTGTTATAAATTTTCAGGACTGATTCAATGCTTATTTATACTTTCATATAATTTAAATAGCAAGTGGTATAAACACAATATAAAGTACAAATCTGCAATATGCTTAAGAAAAATGGACCTCCCTGACCTGTTCAAAATAAATAATGTCTATGATCAGATGTGTAACACAATTTGCTTCTGATCTTCTTCTACAATTTGTAATGTGTTAAGACACTGAAGGAAAATATCCTTAGATGTTCATAAAGGCTTATATATAACAAAGAAATTTCTTATCCTTTAGGTAATATCCAAGCCCAAAATGTCAAAATCATTGCTATTAAGTTCTGATTGTTGAGATCTTGATTCTTGACAATCTTGTCAAATAGAGTAGAATTCCACCATGTGGGTTTCTGAAACTGTAACTCTTTACAGGTATAGAAAGATTTATTTCTCTCCCATGGTGCGACTGGTGATTTTGAAGCGTGATCACTGTAAACACATTTCCCTCTTTTATTACTATGACTGCTTCTCCCTCCTTCCAGAAGTGAGTATAATTAGACAAGAACATTTAGTAGGTTTAAGCTTGAATCTAAGTGCTTATTTGTTTAAGCACTCATTTTCACTTTATCCCCCATTGATTAGATTCTGATCTAATAAAGGCATCATAACAACCTATATAGGATTTCTGGAATTGTTGTTCTTTACAGGAGTACACAGTTTCATGTTTCTCTCACGGTGCCATGTGGGTTAGCACGTAAGTCCATCAGTCACTCAGCATTAGGCTGCTAACACATGGATCCATTAGCACTCTTTGATATTACCTTAACTGATAAATAAAATAGAACAGAAATTCTTAAAATAGTGTGAGCATGCAAGTGTAAGTGTGTGTGTTTGTGTGTGTAAATGTTGTAAGTTTTAATGGAGGTCTACTAATGAGTTTCATAATAATAAAAATATAGACCATTAGATTTCTTCTAAAATAGAGTATTCACAGGTCCAATGAGGGTCTTTTGTAAGATAACTTCCAAACCTCAATGACTGTATTCCCAACACTATTACATAAGTAGGTCCATGGTACATTTAGACACGTAGTTTCTAAAATGAACCTATTTTTTATATTTACATAAGTCATATTTAAGATTATTGCATGGCTCCTAAAAGGCAGGGTGGATCAATGCATACAAATCTTCACTTAATTTCCTATAAAAGCAAAAGGAAGGAAAAAAATTAATTCTTAAACATGGACTGGCTCTGATAGGAAGGTACTCTGGTTCTTTGCAAGATACTTTGTGTGTTTTTTTCAAATGCCAAAAGATATACACTTCTTGTTATGAGTAACAGGGAATATAGAATATTGTGAACAAATTAATATCTATGGCTCACCTTTTAGATAGTACAGGCCACCTTTCCTTGAAATTAACCTAAAGATTTCCAGTTTCTTTTTTTTTTACTATGTGTTAGATTTGAGCCTTTCAGTTATGCTAGTACATGCAATGTTTTCTTTACACATATATTGAAAGTAATATAGACATATAGAAAATGTGTCTGAGCTATTTTGAAATCATTAGAAGGAGAAAGCATACATTCTAATGTATCCACATAATTCTAAAATTTAGTCTATCCAGTAATTTTGGAAATTGTTTCTATTCCTCATGTAGAAAATTGATGTCTTTCAATTTGTTGTTGTTGTTGTTGTTGTTGTTAGGTGCCAACAAACATGTTCTGTTGTTGTTAGGTGCCAGCAAACATGTATGGCAACCCTAGTGATGACAGAATTAATCACTGTATGGTCCTGTGCCATCTTTGCAATTGTTCCTATGCCTGAACCAATCATTGCAGCAACATTGTTAATCTACCTTAATGAGGTTCCCCCTCTAGATAGTTATCCTCCACTTTACCAAACATAAAGTCCTTTGCCAGGGATTGATCTCTCTTGAAAATATCACCAAACTATACCATTCTTGCCTCTAGGGAGCACTCTGCTGTACTTCTTTCAAGACAAATTCATTTGTTCATGTAGAAATCCATGATACTTTCAATATTCTTCTCAAGCACCCTATTTGAAATGCATGGATTCTTCTCCAATGTTCCTTATTAGATAGCCTACTTTCACAAGCATATGAAGCAATGAAAAATGCCATGACGTGGGTCAGACTCACTTTCATCCTCAAAGTAAAATTCTTGCTTTTAAATTTTCTAAAAAGGTCTTGTGCCACA
Organism: Nesogale talazaci; assembly: GCA_004026705.1. Lineage (NCBI taxonomy): Eukaryota > Metazoa > Chordata > Mammalia > Afrosoricida > Tenrecidae > Nesogale > Nesogale talazaci. Next base: position 82,793 of record PVJH01001854.1, on the reverse strand, counting down.
GAGTTAACTACTATGTCTTTTGGTCTCTCAAATGCTGCCACCTGGAGCATTGATAGTGTGTCCAAGCATTTTCACCATTTCACACAGGAATAATCAGAGACAACAACCAATGAAAAGAAAAAATATATACATATATGTATGTGTGTATATATGTATGTGTGTATGTGTATGTGTGTGTATATATATATATATATATATATATATATTCCTCTTCAGACTCACACAACACATGCAATGATGCCAGAGGCAGGAAGAACACACTGAAGTCGTTGGTAGAATTAATCAATGTCTTTGGTAGTTTTATGGTTGGTTCATAAAATGGAATAATGGTTTTATTGATTTCCTTGAAGCTAGGTAGATATAATACTATCCTTGAGAACATTGACTTCATGATTGAGTTTGCAGTGCTCTTTTTTGACAATAAATGCCAAGCCATTCCCCTTGATTTTGTTATTCCCAGGATAATAAATCTTACAATTTTCTAATTGAAACTGGCCAATAACAGTTCATGTCATCTCTCTAATGCCTCAATTGTCAATTTTATGTGTTCTGTTTCATATGTGATGAGTACTGATTTTCTTAAAATCAAGCTTTGCGTATTTCATGTTCCAATTTTTAGCAGAAATTTGCAGCTGTTTCTCTTTACCACGAGTCATACTTTATCAGCAAATGAAGATCTCAGAGTCTCCCCTCCTAGACTTTACCTGACTCACATCATCATCATCATCATCATGTCCACACCAATAGAGCATTCACAATTCAAGTGCCCTCAGCAAAGGGGCTCGTCCTTCGGCACTGTTTCTGATAATGTTCTGCTTTCAGTATCTGGCAGTGTTTCCAAGCTATGAACAAAGTGTGTAGAGGCTCTTTCCTCAGAAGTGGGGAGCCAAGCCGTTCTTCCTTGTCTGCTCTTAATCAGGGTCCGCAAGTAAACCTTTTCACCTTGCGTGACCTGCTGGCATGTGAAATAGCAGTTACATAGCTCAAGCATCCCAGTAACACACAGGAAACCTCAGCATGACTGGTCATCTTATACGATCTCAATTTCTTTATGTAACAGTCTTGTTAGGAACGTGAAAGGGTTTGTGGCACAATGATTTTTGTCATCTTGGGATGCATCCTTTTTTCCACCTGAAAGACTGGATCTCTCTTTGATGAAACACAAGCAAAGGTGTGATTTGTTCTTGGATCAGAAACTAAGTAAACCTGTGGTTACATCCTGGATTGACTCACCAAGTGATTGGAACCCACCACCTTCTCAGGAAGAGAAAGATGGGGCAGTCTGTTACTGCAAATGTTTACTGTCTCAAACATTCTATTGAGCAATTCAGCCCTAAACTGTGGGTCACGGCATCTTGAGTGGAAGGAATGCATCAAAGTAGACAAACACTACTGACTTTTTCACCTCACATTTCTAAACTGTAACAGCGTGGATATATGCTGTATTTGACAAAGAATATTTTGTGCTTTTGAAATCCTCTTGGAAGTAACTCAAAAAAGTGAAATCCTTTTATTTATAAAGCTTATTGCGTCTTTAGATGAATTCTAAATGTTGGCATTACTTTGATTTTTCTCATATTCTTTGATAAACATGGTCTGAAATATTTGAAAATGTTTAAAATAATTAGCAAACAACTATTTGGCTATGATTTATCAGTATTATAATTAGCTATCTCTAGCTTAAATGTCAGGAGGATAAATCACAGATTTGCAGATGATTTAGAATGCCAGCCTATGATCATATACTTTCTAGAAGGGGAAAAACTAAAGCTTTGTATTATAAATTCCAAGGGATTGTTCATTTCAATTATATTCACTTGAAATTATATAATTTCAGATATAATTCTTTTGATCTTAACATTTCATTTATTTTCAACAAAATGGTGCCAATTGATTGCTTCGAAAAATTACTTTTCTCTTTTTCAAAGAGACTTATTTTTTAATCATTTAAAACTTGTGAATATTATATATGCTGCCCTAATAAGCCCTCTTGGAACAGTGGATAAATAGCTGATGGACTTTAACTGCTGCCCTTGTGGGTGGCAAAACACTGTGTCACTTACCTTACCATGGAGGCCCTATGATTCCTGACCAAGGAGTCATTAAATGAAGAAAGCCTTTTGCTTTGTTTTCGGTAAAAGTCCCTACACATTACTTGAGTATCATTAATCATTGTGCTCCCATTTACTTATCTCACAATAGTGACTGAGTTCATGCAGTGTAAATAAGCAACAGATACTGAAATGTTGTAGAAAATCTGAAAAATCCAATCATAATGTAATTTAGGAAAATAAAAAGCCCAGAAAGGAAAGAATTATAATGAATATTTCAACACCTTCCCTCTCTCGTTGCTTGTTTTCAGAAGAATATATTTTGAGATACATGCAAATTTTCCTTATTTATAGAAAAAGTATAAAACACATGCTTTTAAGTAATAAAACAAATTTTACCCCGTGGGAAAAAACAGTTAGTTAAAATATTAACAGTAATTTTAATCACTATATAGCTTAAATCCTAAAATAATCATGTGTAACTGTGTGAAAATTTTACTAATCATAAATGCAATGTATATGTTTGGAAATTTTACATGGAAAATGCAAATAACATTTTATAAACTAAAGCTAAAACTATTTTTAAGTTATGCTTCTATTGTCAGTAGTTGTATTTTAAATATTTTGAGAATGACTCACAGAAATATGTTAGTAATTAATGGATATCTGCTATCTCAGAAAGTTTTTTATATTATAGAATTATACCATTACCTTACTTAAATGCTACTCTCCACTGTTACTTCTCTCCATGTAGTCTTGATGGAATGGTGCCAATATCTCGTATCATGGACTGTATTAAACACTTCAGAATGAACTAAAGTGAGTAGTTCAGAAATGAAATATTAAACCAACAGGAGCAGGGGAAATCTAGAACACTTGTTCCCTATTGAAAGAAGAGAACATCTCTGTGTACTATTAATATCTAAAGAGCTTTTTTAAAAATGATGCCTATTCCAGACTAAATTGTCAGGTGTAAGACTCGAGACAGTGTCTTTTTAAAAACTCCCATTAATTTAATTAGTATTCCAGGTGCATTCATTCATATATGGTAAAGGTTTACTGTAAGAATCCTGATACTACACAGAATCCCACAGAAGATCTCAAAAAGACATAAAGAAAAAATTAAACACTGGCTTGGTTTTTGTTCATGCCTAACTGAAAATTCATCTCTAAGACACCTCAAATACTCATTATCTTTTGTATATAAATGGGTTTAAACTGGGATTTCTGCTACTTGAAAGAGAAATACATCTAATTATATAAGTGAAAAATAATAATTAACTTTCTTGTCTTATACTTTACTGTGGTCATTTTAATATATTTAATATTAAGATTTAAAATGTTCAAATAAGAAATGATATAGTTATTATTATGTTCTGATAAATAAACCTAGTGCATTATAATTGTAATTCCAATAATCTCAGCATTGTTTCATACAACTGTGGGGTTGATTCATTGAGCTTACTATTTACTATGCACGTTGATGGAAAAGGTCTCTCTCTGAATCACCCAATATATATGGTTTTGCTTTCTTGTAACTATTTCTCTGTTTTAAAAAAATGAGCAATAAAAATAGAGTAAAGGTAAAAATCATTTTGCTCAGTTTCATAAATTTATTACTCTCTTACAGTTATTAATTTACTCAATGAAGTATTAAAGTGTTTGTGAAAAATTTGTGGTAACTACAAAAGACAATTCTATCTATCAGATGATTTTCATGTGCAATATTATTTCTATATAAAGAAAAAAAGCAGTCTGGAACCAGATGATCAATATTATGTGACTTACAAGTACATGTAATTAATAAGTTACTTATTTAAATAACGATATTATATAATTATTATATTATTCTGTCTTTTCTCTTCTCTATGCTACTATTACTACATGGTCACATACATTTTTCTTTGACACCACCATATGGGAACAAGAGAGAGCCCAGGACACTTTAAAAATGGAAAAATGCTACACTAGGCAAATAATTATTTTAAACCTATTATATTTTTTTAATTTCATCGAAAATCATTAATCCAATATGTTTTATCCACTTCTTTATGATGCATACACATCCATCTTTTTAAAACATTGGATACATTTTCATATTTGTAATAACGCTTCAGACATTTTTATAATACCATTTTATAAAAGTTCTACAAAACTGTTCTCTAAAATTGTTCTTATTAATACAGATCCATGATAATGTTATTCTGTTTCAATCTCTGTTGTTTCATGAAGATAATCTGAATACTTTGTAATTTTAGGACAAAGTTGACTATTTCTTATAATACTGTATATCAAAGTTTAGATAGTGTTGGGTTGGGAAGTTTTACTACTTGTGGTATCAGTGGGCATCCATTCAACAAGTTTCTGTTGGAGGCAGCATATCATGGACTGGATACTCTGAGGAGTCACAGAGTGGGCCCTGTTGCTCCTCCGGGGTCCTCTTTATAAGGCTAGCTTGGGGTTCCTCAGAGAATGATGATCTTGGCACAGACAATCATTTTCCATGGTTCCTATCTTTCTCTAAAGAATATAAACATGAAAACAGCCCTTAAAACCCAATCTCATTGCCATGAAATGCATTCTGCTGCATCGTGATCATATATTAGGTTTCAGAGGCTGGCAATCTTTACCAGAACAGATGCACTTCTCTTTCTCAGGCAGAATGGTTAGTGGGTAGAATGGCTGGCTTGTGGTTAGCAGTTCAAAGCTTTTTCAGCACCACAATAGCAACAACAAAAATCACACAAATGGTTGTGGAGTAGATTCCATATACTTGTTCCCTGGAGTTTTGATGGATTGTTTTCGAGATGTCAATAACCCGACCTTTTTTCCCAAGTGTGTCTGGGTTAACCTCATAGTTGTGCTCCTTCAGTGAAAGTTCATTAATTCTTTATGTCACCCCAGCACTAGAATTAGTATTAATAAATAAATGATTAATAGATAAATAATGGACAGGCATATATAAATAGTCATCACCACTTGTCTATCACTGAAGACATTAATTAAAGACAAGTCTCCAAAATTAAGGCATAATAATTGAAGTGCTTCAAAAAAAAACTGGTGAAGCCATGGATGACTATTTAGCCAACTGACTGGAAAAGATTCCTATTTGTTCCACAGAAATATGACTCAAGAGAATGCACAAACTGGGCTGAGCCCCGGTGGCATAAGTGGTTGAGTGCCGGACTGCGGCCCTGTGGGCTTGGCGGTCAAATCCAGTGGTGGCTCTTAGGAGCAGCACTGCGTAGCTCCTACGACCACCAGAGTGCAGAGATGCCCCCCCAAAACAAAATAAAACAACGACAACAATAAAAGAGAATGCACAAATTATAGAACCTAATAATTAATATCACAGGTAATTATAATTTTGTTGAATATCACCCAAACACAGTAGTAGCAGTCTATTGACAAGGTTATTTAGCCTGTGGAACAAGGTTCCACTGCTAAGATCAGATGGATCTTGGATTAAAGCAGAGAATTCCAGAACTATGTTTACTTGTATTATACTGACCATGCAAAGGCATTGGACTTGTGTGGACCATAATAAATGGTGGGTAACTTCGAGATGAATGGAAATTCCAGAACACTCCATTGTGCTCATGAAGAATTTGTACATGGAAAAAGAGGCAGTTGTACAAGCTGAGCAACGGAATACTACATAGTTTAAAATCAGGGAAGGTGTTTGTCAGATTTATATTCTCTCACCATACATGTTCAATTTGTATGCTGAGCAAATCATCAGGGAAGTTGAATTATACTAAGAATAGTGTGGTATCAGGATTGGAGGAACATTTATTAATAACATGTAGTATGTAGATGATACAACCTTGCTTGGTGAAATTTGGAGGACTTGAATCACTTGCTGATGAAGATCAAAGGTATGTATTTCAACTCAATGTTAGGAAGACCAATCCTCATACTTGGACTAATAGCATGATAAATCCAGAAACGGTTGAAGTTGTCAAGGATTTTTTTCTTACTTGGAACCACAATCAATGCTTATGAAAAGCAACAGTTGAGATTACAGAATTGGTTGTCAACTCATGGGTCTTGACCCCTTTGGGGGTCGAATGACCCTTTCACAGGGGTTGCCTAAAACCATCAGAAAACGTATATTTCCAATGATTGGGGGTCACCAAAACATGAGAAACTGTATTAAAGGATCACGGCAATCTGAAGATTGAGAACGACTGGATTAAAGGATGTATTACATTTAGATAAATCTGCTGCACAAAACCTCTTTAGAATGTTAAAAATAAGGATGCTTCTTTGAAGACTGAGGTGTGCCTGACCCAAGCCATGGTATTCTTCATTGCAACAAAATTTAACAATGAATAAGAAAGACCAAAGTTGAATCAATGCATCTGATTCGTGGCTGGATGTGTTAGGGTTATCTAGAGAAACAAAATTAGGACACTTAAGATTATATATTATATATATATATACACATATATATATAATATATAAAGTAAGAAGGAATATGACAACTGTTTAGTCCACACACCAGTACAGAAGGTCCAGTTCAACTCACTTTCAAGGAAGAGTTACTATACTTAAGTTAATATACTTAATTAGTCCTTTTATAAGGACTAATTGCTCCTGACAACATGTCCAAATTATATAAAATGAAATCTTGCCATTCTTGCCTCTAAAGAGCACTCTGGCCTTACTTCCTCCAATAAAATTCCATGTGTTCATTTATCTGGCCATGGTCTTTCAATATTCTTCTCCAGTGTGCTAGTTGGTGTATTGTGCCAATTAGGCCCCCATGGAAACATGGGCAGAATTTATTCAGGTCACAGTTTGATTGGAGGGCAACGAGATAAATGGCTTTCCAAGGTAGACTCCCTTCTCTCCTTCTCCTTGCCCATCAGACCAGTTTGCTGTTGCTTGAGTTAGTTCCTTGCCTCTAATGTGACCTGCACTACCTTTGGGATGTTTTACTAGCTATTGCTGTCCCACCCTGCTGTCTGCTCCCTGTGGTCCAATTGTACCTATCTTGTCTGAGGGCGGACTCCTCTGTCTGCTTCCTTAACTTTGAACTGGCAGCCTGTGTGAGCTGATAAAATGAAGACCCTCACGGAAATGGATTGACACAGCGGCTGCATCAATGGGCCCAGACATAGGAACAATTGTTAAGATGGAAGAAGTCTAGGGTTTCTGCTGTGCATAGTGTTGCTATGGGTCAAAGGTGACTCAAAGGAACCTAACAGCACAACATATGAAAAACTAAAAGCAAAGAAGAAAGGAGATTGAAAGAAAAATTAAGAATGAAATGGAGGGGAGGGAAAGAAAGAAAAATAGAACAGAAAGGGTGAATTTCATATAGATGTAGAGAATAGGTGAAAACAACGGATGGGAGCTTAGCTTAGGTAGAATTCTGTTTCTGGGAACATGAATGGGTCTGTGACATCAGATGGCCGAGGGGGCAAAAGCCTTGTCTTTAAATAAAAAAGCTAAAACAATAAAATAATAAATCTTGTTTGGGTGCCTGTGTTTTCCTTGGAGGTATGTTCCTTTACAGGGGAGCAGGGGTACATGGAAAGAGGAAATTAGGATCAAAAAGGAAAATGGAATAACATTAAATAAAAGAAGGATGAAATATTTCTGATCCTTTGGTAGAATGGCTTATGTGCAAGCATCTGCCTTGCAGGAGAGAAAGGAGGGGTGGTGGTGGTGGTGATTTTCGAGCGACTGTGGGGGGGGGCGGGAATACTCTGGAAATGAAGGAAATGGAAAGGGAAATATTTGTGAACAGTGAAAAGCATTTTTTGTGTTGTGAGTGTGTCTGTACCACGCTTGTCTAGCAATCTATATTGCCCATACATTGCTCCCAGAAACCATCCAGGTGAACAGTTGTCCTAGTTGATTAAAACCAGGATAGACAAGGGGAGTACTTTAAGGTGGTTCAGTTTGTTGGTCAATGGTGAAAGGGAGTCAGGATCAGCAGGAATTGCTGATCAACAAGTTAAAAACAGAAAAAAAATACCTTCAATGTACTTAGCTGTTGTTATTTTTCTGACTTCCATCGGGCCCATAATTCCTTCCTTGTGAGGCCTCTCTATTATTTGCTTATGAGATCTTGCTGTGCTTGTTTACTGTAAACCATATTCCTTCTACTTTTTAATTAGCTGTATTTCTAACTTAGCTTAGTTTTGAAATACTTCTTCAAAACAATAATTGAAAATTAAATAATCTTTTTTTTTTGTTTTAGCTTTAAAATATTCTTCCAAATAATGGTCGAAAATTAAATAACCTTTATTTTGTTTTTATTTCTCTTGTAAAACTTTATCATAGGCAGCACATATAAAGAAATTCACACTTGTAAACTACTACTGATAAATACATTTTAAAATTTCCTACATATATTCTTTATATTTAAAACTAAGAACATTTTTTTTCACCAATCATAGTCCATGTTGCTTTTTCTTCAGCTTCTGATAGCAATTTTCTCACTTCCACTATCACCTGTAGTAGATTTAAGTTAGGGCAGTAACACAGCTTCAATGGGAGGTGAAGAAATTAACTTCCACGTGATGCAGTATGTACATGGAGGGAATGAAGAAAGCCTATTTTTTCAGACTATTACTACATTATATAATTCTGTACATGTAATTTCTCCTCATTTTGTGAATATATAGAAGGATTGGAATGTATGACTAGAAGCTTAAAACTAATTCAGAAATTATTGGTGGTTAGCTTGCAAGAATAATATACACTTGAATGTATTAAACTTTATAAGACTACAGTTCAGTGTGTCTGTGTATGTGGTAATGTAGCCCGGATGAGCAGTACTATTGAATTATAATTTGGTTTCATTGCTGAAGTTTATGAACAGAAATGGCCTTGGATGCATGATAGTCATTGTCTAGTTTTTAAAAAGAAATATCTTCTTCCTAGTCAACTGTATCAGTTTCATGTACAATAATTCATATTAGCTCATACCTTTAAGCCCAGTTAAGTGTTGATTGGGAAGCAGTGTAAATCAATAGTGAATATCTACTAATTTTGAATCTATTTCCCTATTTCTTAATGATATTGTTTCATTGAGATTGTACAATGTTATAATATTTAACACAAGTAGTTTTATATGTCCTTAAACTAAGAATGCTACTGAAATACATAACATAGGAGGCCTTATCTGACCTCCATCAACGTCTGTATTGTCAAGAGGCAAGGATCACACATGGCAACACACACCATTCTTCTTTACCTACTTCAACAACAATTGTACCCCCCAAGGCATCCTACTTCTATACTGGGTTTGATAATTCATTGCAATTGCCACAAAAAAAAGTCACAGAAAATGCTCACAATTATTGGATCTATTATAGAAATTATTAGGTTACTTCCAACTAGGATAAACAAATATTAAAGATAAAGTCATTTGTCAATATTTATACCCATTTCAGACTATAACTAAGTCTTCTCTGGCTCCAGTCTTTCTCAGTCTAGTCCTTTTTGTGAACCGGGAAGCCCACTCTTGATTCTGTCTTACCATGCATAGTCCTGACACTGCTCCTCTTGCTCCCTGCCATAGTTTCCTGCTGCAGTCTCTGGTGCCTGTAGTGTCTAGCTCCACCATTTCAGACTGAGGGTTCTGGACATTGACTATCTGTCTGAGATGGCTCTTATGCACAGAAGAATGCTTATGCTGAAGGTGAGAACTTTGTCTTTTAGCAGACCAGGCTCACAAGGAAGCCTTCAAACTGGGATTATAGTCACAAGCATTAATCACAAAATTAATTCTAGCAAGTAGGGGTATATTAACTGACAACATTTTAGTGTTTGATACATAGCTTAATAAAATAACTTTGAATTAAACAAAGTACTCTAGTGGGAACAAAAAGAACCACCAAATCACTACTGAATTTTGCATTGTCTTTGAACAGTATGCAGGTCTTTTAAAAAAAAACTCAAAATGAACAAATCTGTCTTGGAAGTACGGCCAGCATACTCCTAAGAGGTAAGAGTGGCTAAATTTCATCATACTGACTAGAGATATTGTTAAGAGAAACCAACCCTGGGAGAAGGGCGTCATGCTTGGGAGAATGACAAAGAGGAAAGGCCTCGGTGAGATGGGCTGGCACAGGGGCTGCAGCAATGGCTCAAGCACAAGAACTTTCATGTGCCAAGATGGCCCAGGACTGGTTGGTGTTTTGCTCTGCTGTGTCCAGGGTCCTGATGGGTCAGAACTGACCAGATGACAGGTGACAATGACAAAAATTTTACTATCAAAAGTGTTCAAATTGTATAATTATTCATTAAATTACTATGGCAAATTATACAGTAGCAAAAAGGAAAATATATACTCATAAATTTTCTTTAATTTTAAAAATCAGTTCACAATTTGAGTTTATTTTAAAATATTAATTTATTTTTTAAATGGATGGAAAACTCAGAGAGGTATTTTTTATGAATATCTGTTCATCATATTTTAAACTGGAATTTGTATACATTTGAGTGCACTTTCCCCCCAGAAGTTAAAAAGTGAAATTTAGCCTACCCAGAACATAGCCCTAGATCCAAACCCCAGATCCCACCAAGGACCCATCTCTGGACCTGATTTTCGATAAAGCCCTGGACCTCTCCCAGGAACCCGCACTATACCTAGCCACAGCCCTGACCCAGCCTCTGACCCAGCCCCAGACTCAGTACCAACCCCTGCCCAAGACCCAGACTGGGACTAGGACCAGGAAACACCTCCCTCTCTGCCCAAAATATGTCAAATTTAATATTTTCACTTCTGCATTCAATGTATTAACAAGGTCAAAATAAGATGCTGTCTGTTGATGTCATGCTACTTTTTAAATTTTGTCATGATTTTTCAATTTATCTTTTCTTAATGTGAAATGACAGCATGACTATAGAAATATTTTCAACACATCTTCCTGTAATCAGTTGCACATATTTCTCCTTGTGATTTCTCTGAGTAATTTTAAAGATTGTTTGCCATGTTTTTTCTCAAGATTGAACCAAATTAATCTAGACATATTGTATGCCATTTTTCCTTGATCTAATTTGTGTTGATACTTTATCCTCATTTTATTTCAAACATTGTATTATATTTGACATTGTATTATATCTGACCTAGATACAATGCCAGAAATTTTCTTTGGAAACTCTTCTGAAAATTTTAAATCATTCAATGGTCCAACTGAATATGTCATTACACATTCGATGTATTATAAATCAGTATTTAGAAAGTGAAATATGGGGCCTGTGGCTTTTTGTGCTAATTGTACCACGTATTAAAGACAAATGAAAGTCTCTAAAGTCTGTTTTTCATATTAATAACCTTTGTATTGAATATTTTCCCTTATAATGATTATTATATACAGTAACTATCCTTTCATGATTGACTATATTCACTCAGCCCAATACCCTTCATGTCATAATTGTTTCACAGTTTCCTCATTATTCTTTAGTGGTGAATAATATTCCATTGTGTGTATATACTAAAGTTTATGTATCCATTCTTCTTTTGAAGGGCATTTAGACTAATTGATGGTTACCATGGTGGTAGGGTAAAGAGCGACTGTAAGGCAAATGACTTCATGAAAGATCAATGTTAGCTATGATAAAGGGGAAGATAATAGTCTACTAGAGGTGGAAAGGAAAAAAGAGGGGTAGAAAAAATTGTTGGAAGGTTTGATAATTTCCTAATTGTTGAATACAAAAAATACAATCCAAAATTTATATCTCCATCTAATTGACAATAAAATGTATTCCGAAAAATGAAAAAGAACTACACTTCTAATACACCAAGAAATTATACTAAGATGAAAGTCTATGAGACAATGACTTCAATACCAATTTACATATTCTGAATTTCATTTAAATTTACTTTTCTACTGTATCTTCTTTTTGTAACAGAATTTCTGCTGCCTTTATTGAAGTGAAGTGACAGGTTTAACGAGTTTGACCTTATGTGATTAGATAAAATTTAATAAATTCTTTGGTTTGTCCAGTGTCATTTTCATGTAAAACATATGTCATGTATTTGGCATATATTATACTGCTTAAAATGTATTAAAGGTTTGGTCTGAATATGTCATTTCATAAATATTAAAATAAGTTTTCAAATACAAATAAACAAGGATCTGTGTCACAGTACAGAATCCACGGCTACTTTCATTCATTTTCTCTTAGAAAACATAGTAGCTTATTGAAACACTCAATATATTAATCAGATAATAGAAATAATGTTTAGAAAGTTTACAGGGAAGAAAAAATAAACAGGTGAAAGATAAATAAATTCTAAAATAACTTGGAGGAAATATATGTGACCAACACAGTTGCTTCAAACCCATACTTTGGATCAAACTGCTTGAAAATATTTTATGAACAATATTAAATGAGATAATAGATTTTGGAAACCAAATTATGAAAAAAAACATAAGGTTTAAATTATACATCCACATTAATTTAATCAAATCTAATAATCAAAGCAAAGCACCCAACATTTACATTAATATTTTCTCTTTATAGGTGAGGAAGTTTTTTGATTTGACAGAGACTAAATTCAAACTTTAAAGTTTTCATTGAGGTTATAAGAGATTATATTAGAATTATTTTTATTAAAAAATAAAATTAAGAAACTTAAGGATGTGCAAATAAATAGAGTGAAAGGAGTTTCCTTCTGTAAAAATAAAACCAAAACCTGGTAAATAACTGTGGTAATAGTGTTACATTCATTGTAGCTGTAAATGTTGTAAAGGGAGTATTTGCATCAGAGCTACACTTGGATAATGGCATTCATTGCAACTTCTCTTAAGGAGCTCTTTCAGGAGCCCTAGTGGGTTAGTAAGTTATGCATGATGTCTGCATCCCTAGGTAAACCGTTCAAACCCACTGGCTTCTCTTCATGAGGAGCATGAAGTGTTTGGCATTTGTAAAGATTTATAAGTATTTAGTTTAGAAATAACATTTTAATATATTTTCTTAGTAAGTGAAATATAAAATAAGAATTTCAATTCTATGTCACTTGATGATCTAACATTAAATTTGCTACCTGCATGCTTTTTCTCCCACTGATTATTTTATAATTGACTGCATGTAAAAATCATTTATAAATCAAAAAACAAAATCCAGAAATTCAAGGATATGGTAATAAATAGAGTATAAAACATTTCTACTGATTTTTCTCAGAGACGTAGAACTGGTGCCTTGGGCCTAATGCCCTATAATGGGGACAGAGCACGTTTGGACCCTACCATACATTTGCCATATACTGTCATAGTCTTTGGTTATTATTGTCTGCTCAAGGTTCTTCAGATAATGTTTTGCCTTTTTTGTAAAAGGAGAATATGCTGAAAAATTGTAGTGCATAAAATCCTGGGTACATCTTTTCCAATAAAGAAGACCAAAGTTGTTGATTGGATGGCCAACATGCTAATGGACTTAACTTGAAAATCAACCACTGACCAACCATGTGGGGGTTGATGTCTGGTTTGCTGACCCACAGAGCTTGAGTTGAATGCCTTCAGGTTGGGGTTTACAGCAAAATACTATACCCATTTTCACACTTATTAGCAAATGTGAAACTTTTTAATATGTCCCGGTAAACAGCTACCTTGAGCATTTCTCAATGACAGTGTTACTTGTTAACTTGCTTAATGAAGCTTTTAATAATGACTTTTGCATGTGATTTTTGTGCATTCATTGCAATGAATTTTAGAACCCTGAGAAATCCATTAGAGAATATTATAAACTAGAGAAGTAAACTATATAACTTCACTTAAGTCATTAAATTGGTGAAGGTGTGGGATACATTGAAATGACTCCATACTTGTAGAAACACATTTTTCTTTAAGATATAGAATTTAAAAGGCATGGGAAGCAAATTATTTTATTTCTCAAAGCCTATTTTGGTTATCATTACCTGTAGTGGATGTGAGTAATGATGTTCTGTAGCTAAGGAAAGAAGTGCTACCTCTTGAGTGTCCTGAGGCAAAAGCCTGGATGATTAAGGTTGATAGGAATCCAGTCCCTTCTGGAACCATCCTGTCATAGTCCCCAGGTAATATGTAAATAGATGTGGACCAGGGATGAACAAGGGTTTGTTATATTGGATTATTATTTATAAAGTTCAGGGTTATATATCTATTTGATTTCATATTTTATATTCAGTGTTTCTTCAACCTGCTATTATAGGAAATCAGTCATGATTACAAGACATTAATCATGAAGACTTAGAAGAGTTTCAAAGTCCACCGTAAACCTACATTTGATTAGATATGTTAAAAGATATATTAAGAAATGCCTCAAAAGGCTTTCTGTTTGAAGACAAGGTATATTAATGAGCTTAGAAAGTAAACCTGAGAGTTGTGGAGAGCCGGATTCAGAGGCCATTGTTTGCTCTGCAAACAATCCCTTCTGCCCCAGGGCTTTAGCAAAGACCACCAGACGCACAAAGGACACCTATCTCATGCTGTGACACACACAGCCTTTTCCTGTATTGGTTCCTGGCATCTATGTTTAGTTTATATTTTACCCTTTTGTATAAATTATATAGCTTGCTCTGCTTGTGTTACATTCTAATCACTATACCTTTGTATTGTTTTATAGTGCTTACATATGTTGTAACCTTTAGTCCATTAGATCATATTGTAGCTTTGTTTGCTTTAATTGCCCCTGCTTCACTCCTGTATACCCTCATTACCATAGGGACCAAGTTGAGGACTACAGCCCCTTTTGCCCGCCTTTTTTTTCCTTATTTGGCACTCATCCAGGATTGGCCCCTGTTGACTCTACCGCATTAGCATAAGCTGTGACCCTTACTCCTGACCACTGGCTTTATATACCCTGAGTTTTGCCTCAATAAACTAGGCTTGATCAGAATCCTGTCTTGCCTCCATTCTTCGCGTCTCCTGCCCATCTTCGTCTTCCAGGCTCTGGATCCAGAAATCCACGTGTGAATGTCCCGCGGGCCAGGACAGAGAGTCACCCAGATCACCCGAGAGAAAAAAGAGTTTGACATTGAAGGGAAGACCAGGAAAAAAATAAACCTTCAAACTGACTTTTGACATTTTTGAGCAAGCAGTTTACTATTGGATGTATCAAAACAGCAAAGTTTGTGGCCAGCAGAAAAAGCACCTTTCTAAGACAAAAGTTAAAGGAAGTCAACTGGTTGGGTGCACTCACTGTGGCAGCAATGTGGATCTTACTGAGTTGATGTACGAGAAATTGCAGCCTTGAAGAGTTGGGCTAATTTGTGCATCTTCTCTTGGTATCCTTTGATGTTATTCACGGAGGTTATGGATGGGAGAAAGATGAAGGACTGGCTACTCTGAAGTTTAAAAGATTGTTTGAATATTGAATCCATGTACATAGATTAGCTCCAGGTGCCAGCTGTCTGAAGTACAGGGACACATGTTTGGATTCTTAACTTGCAGTTGGTAAAAATTGATGTAGCATGGATCAATTAGGTGAAATAATTAGAACCCAACCAAATGAAGAGAAAGATGCTTGACTCTGTGAGCTGGTGTACATTGCTGCAATTTTTCTGCTTGAATGGCAGATGGCTTTAGAGGAAAATTTGCTTATACATGCAGGTGGCCAAATATCAAGCAGAACTAAAGACTCATTATATCAAACCTCAGCAACTGGTTATTAGAAGCCAGCAATTTGTTAGCTGGATATTTAAGATAGGGGAAGAAAATATATGAAGTCACTGGATTAATATCCTTTAGAAGTGTATACACACACACACACAGGAAGGAGATAAGCTAATCCTTCAGTGTGAAAGGGGCAATGACCGGAAGATCCTAAGGGTGGCTTATAGGAGGAGGGAATTATTTAAGATGACTCTTCTTGCCAAAACTTTGTTATGTGTCCTGGCAAACAACTATCCTAATTATTTCTCACTGGCATTGAAAATTGTTAACTTCCTAAATACACAATTTAATCATGCATTTTTGTCTCTGTGTCTGTGTAATCATTATAATGGATATTAGGGCGCAGAGAGATCAGGTAGAGAATATCAGAAACTAGAGAAGTAAAACAGATAACATTAAGACATTACACAATAATCTCTCTGATGAGTGACTCACATGTACACATTGATTATTCCCACAAGTAAAAGTTTTTATAGCTTTCAATTAATCTTTATTGATAGACTGTGTGATAGTTAGGTTTTCTGTGCCAAGGGAGTACTTATAAGAAGATATCAGTGGAATTTAGCCTGTCAGTCTACTTTAGTCCATAACCAGGTGACCCTCCCTTTGAGGTTTATCCTCTTTAGAGGCCAGCAGCTCTTTCTACCCTGACCTTCCTTGCTTTCTGACCAGAGAATTGCTGGAGCCTTGCCATGTTTCTCCTGATCTAGGCTTCAAGAGGTTTTGCACACACTGTCCTGTGATTTTCCTGCATTCTATATTATTGCATGTGGTTGTATGAGTTTGAAGAGTGCTTAACAATTGGTATGGGGCTTATGAGCTTGAGTTAGACTATGACGGGATATTTTCTTGATACAACTACTTCTTTCTTACACATATTTGAGTGCCTCTGGAGTTGTTTCTCTAGTCAATCCAGCCTAGCCCAGAGTGTAATCTAAAATTATGTTGAATGTCTATTTAGGAGGAATAAACACTTGTGCTGAGAATGCTTTCTGTTAGACTAACACATTGCAATAAAAAAGCAATGACTGTTCAAAATATGTTGGATTTGACAAAAATATTCCCATTCTTCTCAGGGAAAGCTGAAACTCTGGGGTCCTTTATTTTAATCTAAAATTTAATTTGGCCTAATATTCAAACTTTAGCAAGATTTTATTTGTGAGATTATGGATAAATTTTGGACTCTTAGATTGCTTACTCAACTATTGCACTATGTGTCATACTCACTGGAGTCTGCTTAAATGATTGTGTGATCTCCAGTTGAAAGCAGATGCTTGTAAAGGCCCCAACCTCTTCTTCCTTGAGAATTAGGTGGGTAGTGTGGAGAGTGTTATGACTAGCTAGTTGACTACAGCACATAAGTTGTCATCTCCACCTCACATTGATAATAATGAATGTGAAAAAACTTCCCCAATATAGAACTGCTGTTGGGGAATTATTTACCTTTGAATACTCAGCTGTCTCATGCAAATTTTTCTATAAACTTTGGTTTTTCAGAGGGAGGGGTCTTTATTTTCTTTGGGGGGGGGGTGCCTTCCTTACCCTGGTGGTGTAGTGGTTATGTGTTTGGGTGTTATTTCATGATCTGCTGTTCGAACCAGCAGCAGCCTCAAGGAGGAGAGACTGTACTTTCTAATCCTGTAAATAGTTATGCTCTCAGAAACCTACAGGGGGGTCATTTTGAATCTGCATTGACTCAATGCCTATGAGCTTTGCGTTTTGTTCATGGTATATTCTGTGTATAGTGGATCCATTTACACCACTTTAAGTCATCCCACTCATATTGGTAACAGATTTACATGGGCAATCTCTTGTTTAGCTTCAGGGTAAGTATATGCACAGTGTACTTTGGTAATTCTGGGTTTATCTTTAGATATTCAAAGCAAAGAGACCAATAGATACTTAATATCAAATAATCAAGATAAAGATTGATGACAAGTGATTGCATGTTGCATTACGATACTCCATCGGTAATCCCTTAGTTCAGCATTAATGTTGAGGCTGGTCATGTTAAAAGCTTTCATTCTCTGTTATTTTTTTGTTGTCACTTTACAAATGCTGTTGAGTTAATTTCTACTCATTACAACCCTATAGACAGCAACTTAACACGGCCTGATCCTGTTCCATCTTCACAATTGCTGCTGCCATTGGGTCCAGGCATCTTCTCAACAGCCGTCCACTCTTCCCTCACCTCTCTGCTTTAGTGAGTGTCCTCTCCTCTTCTGATGACAAGCCCAAGGTATTAGAGGTGAAGTTTTACCACTTCACCTTCTAAAGAGCATTCTGACTGCACTTGTCTGAGACAGATTTGTGGGGTCTTTTGGCAGTCCATGGTACTTTCCACGGACTTTCCAGCATCACAGTTCAAATGAACCTATTTGTCTTCTGTCTTTCTTATACAATATTCAATTTTTACATGCATATGAGCCAATTGAAAATACCAAGGCTTAGATCAGGTACACTTTATTTCTCAGAGTAACATCCTTGACTTGTGAAGCAAATTTACCCAGTGCAATGTGTCCTTTAGTCTGCTGACTGGTGTTTTCACAGCATTGATTGTGGATCCAAGGAAGATACAATCCTGGCAACTTCAAATTTTTCCCCTTGATGATGTTATATTTTCCATAATGATGTTTATCGATAAGGCCAGGTGTGTGTATTTTCATTTATTTTTCAAGGTTACAGTCCTTGTCTTCATCAACAAGTGCTTCAAACCTCCTCGTTTTCAGCAGGTAAGGTCTTGTCATGTGCACATGACAGGCTCTTAATAAATTTTCCTCCAATCCTGATGTCTCATTATTCTTTATAGAGTTCTATTTTTCTAATTATTTGCTCTGTGTACAGATCAAATAATTACAACCCTAACACAGGGCCCCTTTGTCCTTTTTTTAAATCATGCAATATTACCATGCAGTATGTTTTATTCATTGCCACTCAGTTTGTCCCACTATGGCTGTGATGCTGCAAATTTTGTCTCTGAATTCAAATACCAGCAGGTTAACCAAAAGTGAACCAGTTTCATTGGAGTTTCCTGACTAACAAAAGATAACAAATAGGATTCAACTCCCTGCTTTAGAGGAAGTAGCTGCTGAAAACAGATGCAGAGCTTCAAAACACTGTTCATGAATGGAGGAAAAGTGCTTTTAGAGATAGGCCCAGAGGGTGGGCCTCTGGAAATGTAACTGAGATGGAGATGCTTTCTCTGAGTGGAGCTGACCATGGAGACATGAGTGTGGTACAGTCTGAAAATGGAGTGGAGATCTTAGAGATCTTCATTTGTTGCAGAGGTATGACTCAATGTCGGGAGAAAGAGCAAAATTCTGCTGAAGATTGGCATTTAGGATGCACAAAACATTGATGTAGGAAGATTGGGAGTCGTCAAAAATGAAATGGAAGCACACCAGCCAGTGTGGCCATGAAAGAAACACACTAGCCAGTGTGGCCACAAGGAGTCGAAAGGATTAGGTCTCAGGTTTCAAACAGGAAAAAGCATCTGGGATTTTGAAGACTTGAAGGTAAACAAGTGACCATCTAGCTCAGAAGCAGTAAAGCCCACATGGAAGAAACACACCAGCCTGTGTGATTACTAGGGTTCAAAGGGAGCAGATATCAAATATCAAAGAACAAGAATCACACCTCTATGAAATAGAGGGAGAACAGGGTGGGAACCCAAAGCCCATTTGTGGGCAATTGGACACCCTGAGAATAGGCCAGTCAAGGTGCAGTGAGGTAGTGATTAAACATGTAACTGTTCTCTAGTTCCTGAAGGCTTCCTTCACCCAATTATCATGGTCCCAATGCTGTCATACAAATCTAGCTGGACTGGAGGAGGTACACAGGTAGAGATGGGAACCGGGAATGCAGGAAACCCACAAGAGACAAGAGTGGAATTACCAGATAGGTGGAGTAGGGTGGGAGAGAGAAGGAGAGCCTTTTTGGAGAACAGTCATTGGAGGAATGGGTGAGGGGAGATGTCAGATAGTGTAAGATATGACAAAGCAATAATAATTTGTTAAATATTGAGAGTTGGTGAGGGAGGAGGCAGTAGGGATGGAGAGAAAGGGATGGGGGCTGATATCGGGGGCTCAAGTTGAAGGGCATATATTTGGAGAATGATAACCGCAGCAGGCTTGTGAAGATGCTTAGCACAGTTCATGGATTTATTGTGAAAAGTGATGTACAAGTCCCCAATAAAATGATTCCTTAAAAAAATGAAATGGAGTACATAAATATATCCTAGTCATTAGTAAGTTCATATGGACATTAGTAAGTTGATATTGGCTCTTTTGAATTAGAAATCATATGATTTACTATGCTGGGAATAAGAAAATCGAGTAATTAATGCCAAATATCTGGCCTTAATTGTCAAAAAAGCACATTACAAAATTAATTATGAAATACTTGCTATTGGGGATAGGATTATATCTATTTACATCCAAGGAAATACAATCAGTATAAGTATTAGCAAGTATTGCCAACTGTAAAGGTTAGTGGAGAAGAAATTGAAAAATTCTACAGAACACTTCAGATAAAAATTGATAGAAAATTCATGCAAGTTAGATTGATGTTAATTATAGGATAGTGGAAGGTAAATGGAGGAAGCAAGAAATGAATAGTGGCTGGATATAGAAATAAAGCTGGAGATTACATGATAAAATTCTACAAAACCAACTTCTTCATATCAAATATCATTTTTCAACAACCAAAGTATGACCTTGCATATGGATTTCTACATGCTGAATGCACAGAATTCAAATATACTATACCTGTGGGGAAACATGAGGAGAAATTTGATGCAAGCCCCTAAATTTATACCAGGGATCAGACAGGGGAACAAGCCATGAATTTCTTATATGTAAATGAGGGGAAAAGATTAAGTAAATTTAAACAAGTCTGTGAGAGCCAAAATATTACCTTGAGTATATACACCTGAATTTTGAGGGGACCTCAAGAAAAGATTGATGCATTTAACAATAATTACAGAGACTTAATGACATCAAGAACATCACTCATAACGAAAGCAAAAGATCATTAAGATGAAAAGATAAAAGTGGATGTCAAAAGAGAATGAAATTTGTTCTTATTGCAAATGGAAGAAAATATGAAGTCAATGATCTGAATAGAAGAGATTAGCTCAAGGGAAAAAGTCAATTATTATAATGAAATGTGAAAAGACCTAGATTACAAAGTCCAAAGAGAAGATCACATCCACTGTGTCTGAAACACAAAATACTGAAGAAAAAATTCAAGCCTCAAGTTGCAATCTTGAAATATTCTGTGTATCAAAATATTGAGTGATGCAGGAATCATGAAGAGAAGATGAAAAGAATACAGATTCATTGTCTAAAAATAAGTAATTGACATTCCATGATTTCAGGAGGTAGCATATGAGCAAGAACTAATGGTGCTGAAGGAAGATGTTCAAGTTGCCCCTGAAAGCGTTAACCAATGCCAAGGCTCTGGGAATTGATAGAATAGCAATTGAAATGTTTCAAACAGATGCTGAAGCACTGGAAGAACTTACTGCTCTATGTAAGTCAGTAAATCTGGAAGACACTTACTTAACCAAATGACTAGAAGAGATATATATCTGCTCCCACTACAAAGATGACCCAACATGATGCTCAAACTATTGAGCAATGTCATTTATATCACAGGTATGAAGAATTTTTCACTTGAGATCTTCCAACGATGACTACAGCCATATATTCACAGTTCATACCTGATTCAGAAAAGGACACGAGACAAAGGATAGTGTTGCTCATAAGAGATGGATCTTGAAGCAAAGAAGAGAGAACTAAAATATGTTTACTTGTGTTTTATTGACTAGCCCAAGGCATTTGACTGTGTGGATCATAACAACTATTGATAACCTTCATAATAGATAGGAGTCCCAGAATACTTCATTGTGCTCTTGCAGAACTTGTACACAGATCAAGAAGCCATTGTGTAAATGGAACAAGAGAATATAGCATGGCTCAAAATTTAAAAGATGTGTGTCAGGATTGTATCCTTTCACCACACTTATTCAATCTGTTTGTTGAGCAAATCATCAGAGAACCTGGCTGATGTGAAGAAGAATGAGGGATCAGAATTGGATGAAGGTTTGTTAGCATTCTGCAATATAACTGTGAATGTGAAGCATCTGCTGATGGAGAAGATTGCAGCCATCAGTATGAATTGGGGTTCAATGTATAGAGGAGCTAAATCCTTACAACTAGACTAACATGTAGCATTGTGATAAATGGATAAAATTAGTAAAAAAAAAAGTCTTTGTTTCACATTCAGTTTCCATGAAAGTAACAGTCAAGAGATCAAAAAACATATCACATTAGGTAAATTTGCTGCACAAGACCTCTTTAGAGTATTGAAAAACAAGGATGTTTGTGTTAGTCTGAGTTTAATTAGAGAAACAAATCCAAAGACACTCATGTATTTAAAAAAGAGCTTCATATAAAAGAATAGTTGTATATTAAGAAAACATCCCAGCCCAGTCTAGATTAAATCTTTAATTCCTATATTATCCCATATATCTGACATGTCTCTAAATTCATCTTAGACTCACCCAACACATGCAATGATGACAATCACAGAAAGATTACAGGTCAATGGGTGGAAAGTCATCTGAATCCAGTGGCAGTGGAGGAATCATAGCACTGACATAGCTCTGGTTGCTATCAGCATAGCTCCATGTGACTTTCCAATAGGAATGTCTCACAGGGAGTTAGTGTGTCTGGTCTCCAGTGAGCTCTTATCTCCATGGCACCTCCAAATGAGATCATCAAGTTTTGACAGACTAAATTTACAGACTAGATTCCACCCTATTACAAGTTGGAATGATTACTGCCATAGACCACCCCTTGTCAACTTTTGAACAACTTTTACATACCTCTACACTTTTATACAACAAACAATCATAAAAATCATATCTGTACTTAATAGGATAAAACTAAAATGCATACTACTCAAAATATGCCAAAGCCTCATTTAAACATAATATTCTATAAGTAAACAACACAAAAATACTCTATGCCTAACAATATTCTATGCCTATCATAGAATTAGGTATTGCAGTTAATTATAACCTACACCTTAATCCTATAATCCTCTGAATATATTCCCCCACCTATGAAAGTTTGTAAGCCGCCTAGTTCATGACTTTATCCAACCCATTTGGGGTATCAATTTCTATACTTCCCACCTATAACAACACAGTGCTCTGAGGAGAAATCCTATTCTTTGACATGAAGCATCTTCATTCCAGTTGGAACATTGTGAGTCTGCATCCATAAACAAAGTCAAATCAAGACAGGCATACATAAAGTCAGCTGAAATATACACCAATTCACAGCATCACGTATCTTCTCTTCCTCTGGCCAGTTCTGGTCAACCCAATGTGGCCTCCCTCACTTATCCTCACCAGGGTTCCCATTGACTGCCCTGCCTTTAGATCATGACGCCATCACAAATTCTCAAAACCCCGGGCCAATTGAGCTAGGTCATGCCATCAGCTCAGGTTCCACATGACTCAATAAACTTCAGACCAGCCAACTCATTCTCATCTTCTCCTCTAGTTCTTGTGAACCAGGTCCACAGTTGTCCGTGGCCAGACTCAACCCATCTCTTCATCCCTGCCTTTCTCCCACTTTCACTCAACTAGTGATCAAATGATCACATAGAAAGCATGTCAGGCTGCCCATAGGCTTTCGAGAGGATTTTTCTTCATGGTTTCAGATTTTTTCCAGCTTCAAGTATAAACCAATAGTCTATAATTCAAATATCCAGAGTTTCTTTTTCTCCCTTCAATGTGTCAACAGCCACCTAGACAATTCTCTTTACCTTGCAATGGCGTGAGCACTTAAGACACTGGGTGGAATTTATGTTTTCAGAGCCTTATTTACAAGTGTGTCCTAACCCATTTAAAGTTAAAATTTTAAAGGCTGACAAGAAGGCTTTCACACTCTCAACTTTCATATTTCCCAATAATCATTCCTATCAACTGTTATATCAGCAATAATAAGCAGAAGAAAACTGAATAAACAAAGAAGAATCAGATACCAAACTCACTTCTTAAAACATTCAGGTTTTAGCCAGTCTATTTTATCTTAAGACTTATCTAAACTATTCTATTGATACAAAACATGGGATTAGACCTCTGACAGTATCAAGCCACACCTAGATTTCTGTCAGCCCTTTTGGCTGTTTGTCTGCCATTTTCACTAAGCTGCTCTGAGAAATTCTAGGAGCGGCTTTGTTGCCTGAGGTCAAAATATACATTAAACACATTCATTTTCAGCATTTCATACAGAAATAGTCCAAGATTATATCCAATGAAAACAACTTTACCTTCTCATGTTCTTTCCAGAAAACAACCCATTAAACTGCATGGCCATGTGTGACTTCTAGTTAGTCAAAGAATAAAAACTACAATGAGGCAGAGGTGAAACAAACATTTATTCTTCTCTTTATGGTTTGTTTCTCTAGTACAAATCTAGTACTCTGCCTTTATGATTTGTGCCACAATGTGTTAGCCTGGGTCGACTAGAGAAACATATTCATAGGCAAGCATATGTTCTAAGAAAGAACTTTATATAGAAAGAACTTTATATAGAAGTTTAAGAAAGAACTTTATATAGAAGTTTAAGAAAGAACTTTATACAGAAGAGTAATTGGAGTAATTGCATATTAAGAAAATATCCTAGCCCAGTCCAGATCAAGTCCATAAGTCTGAAACTAGCCCATATATCTGATAACAATTTGTAAAGTCCTCCTCAGAATCACACAGCATGTGCAGGACAAATGACAGATGCAGGAAGATCACAATTCGGTGGGTGGAAAGTCATTTGGCATCTGTGGTAGTGGATGCATCTAAGTGCTGACATGGGTTTCCACATGGCTCCTCCAGCTCTGAGATGCTGCTATCTGCATCACTCAATATGGCCTCGGCCATGAGTGGCTCGGGCAGTGATTTGTGGCTCAATGACTTCAAATGCTTGATTTATTCACTGACTGCAAGCATTCATTTCAAACATCAAACATCAAACAATTTGAAGTCTTAGGGGTTAAGTAGAAATAAAGTATAATGTAGCAAACAAATATAATGGTATATAATCATAATTTGGTACAAAAGTTTCATCAGTGAAAATAGCTATGATATATTGAATTAGAAGAGTTTACCATTTGCCAAGAGATAAATTGTAAATCAAGCTACAGAGGAATTACACAACTGTAATCCTGAAACTCTTTGACTAAGCATGTTCACAAATTTTACAGGCCAGAATTGTGGAATGTATGTACTAGCGGAAACTTTTTAGTGCATAAAGATTAAAAGCATAGCATAGGACATACATATAATTAGACAATAGAACACTTGGGTACACATTATAATACCCTTAGCCACACCACACTTTCTTAAAGTCATATGTTAAGTGAGATTGAGAAGGGATTATAATCATTTTAATTTGTATTCCACTCACAATATGCATACTTAAACATATCTTTCACTGTCACTTCATGTGATAGAGGGGAAAAATGGTTTGCATCAAGATGGCATAGCATGAATTCTAATCAGCCCTCTGAGATAGGTGACAGAGACTTTGCTCACTTCTAAAGTCTGGTGAAGAACCAGATGGCATCAGGTGGAAATGAGCACTGCAAGTTTCAAGAGTGCTAAATGCCTGCTTCATCACTAATGTGCTACTTTCACCTTTTAACCAGAGGGAAAATATGTTAGCGTCAGAGAAAAAAGATACTTTTATCTGCAGAAGAATATGGACTAAAAATGCCTTATTTTCATTTTATCCCTTGAATCAGTGTAAATGCCATGTATAGTAGTTACATAATCTGTTTTATATTTGAGCCTTAAGACTGGAATGAAGGAATTTAGACTGTCAATTGGGTCCCAGCTGGATAACATCATGTGGAAGTGCCAAGGAGAATAATAACTCATTAGAGGCAGGACACATGATCACTCCCTGTGAGACAACATTGACAAGGAGCTGGATGGAGTAATTCTGATGCAGCCAGAGCCCTGGGAGCAGGAGGAGCCCTAAAGAGACTCCTGCCAGTGCTGAGATGCTTCGATCACCACTGGATCCACAATATGAGGGGGTCCTTAAACTATGGCCTATGGCCCACATGCGGCCTGCCAAGGACATTCATCTAGCTCGCCAGGTGTTTTCTCCACCACTGATGTCCTGCTTAGCAGCTGCCTCATCCCAGGCCCACAGTGACTTTGTTCATAGTTTTGTTTTTGTTTTTTAAACTATAGTCCGGCCCTCCAATGGTCTGAGAGACAGTCAACTGGCTCTCTGTTTAAAAAGTTCAAGAATAAGACTTTCCATCCACTGTTCTGCACAAGACTTTCATCCACTAGTCTGTGATCCTCCTGCATTCAGCATCATTACATGTGTTGCATGAATCTGAAGAAGAATTTATAGGCAGATATTAGACAAATGGCTACTATCAGACTTATGGACTTGAGTTGTTCTGGGCTGAAATGCTTTCTTTCTTTTTTTTTTTCTTTAGTTTTTTTAACCCTAACTTTAACTCTAAGAGAGACTTTCTTAATGTACAATTACTTTTTACATAAAACTCACTCCTAAAAAAAACTCTTTCCTAAAAAAAAAAAAACAACTCTTTCCTATACACAGTGAGTGTTTATGAATTTTTTTCTTGTTTACCTGAACTAACACACTATATTAAATACTCTACACATGTATCTCTGACTCTTTGAACTATAAAAGTAACCAATTCATATCCTGAGAATTCAGAGAAAATAATATAGAAAAATATAGTGGATAAGTCAATGAAAGCAGCACACAAAACAAATCAAATCAAGAAGTTTGGCTTATATATGTCCTTATCAGAACTAGGACATGGGGAGGGGAGAAAAGAATAAAAGAGAATCTTTCGTTGTACTTTCATTCTGGCTTCTCACATTGACATGTGCATTTCTGACTACTATCACCACAAAAGTTAAGAATCTTTAGGGGGGAAATAAAGTTTAATTCCATGAGTTGTTAGTCTCATTTTGTTCATGGGCACATATGAAGATTAGTGGAGTATCATTTTGTTCTTCCCCTCTTTTCAATTTTCTTGTTATTATAACTGGGAATTTCCCTCCTAGGAGAACCTTTAGTGTTGCAGGATTTTCTGAAACCTAGACTACCAAACAGAACTTGTTCAAGGAAGAACTTATCTCTTGAGCATCACACTACATTTCCCAAATTTAAGACAAAAGACCACAAGCAAACCTATCTGTGAAGGACATACAGACTCAGGTCAAGTAGCTCTTCATGTAGAAGAATTTCCTTCCCTTAATGTATAACAGATTAGGAGAGATTTCTACTGATGTAGGCAAGCTGTTGTGTTTGTCCTATATAGAAGAAAGAGAGGCCCTTGCCCCTGATTCCATAAAAAAAATGATGGATTCTCAATATTTTAATTGTGAATGAAGCTGGATAAGGGAGCAAACACATTACCTTTGTACATGGTTCTTTGTGGGTATGGCAGGAGGAGTAGGGGGAATTGGGAAGCTAATAATCATGAGCACAAAAAAATAACCTTATATAACTGAGTGGAACTAGAGCTCAGAGGATTCACGTTTAAGCTGTGAAAACAGATATTGCTTCAGTGATGGAGATCATGGTGACTGCATTCCTGAGAACCCCTTGCACCTGACATTATGCGATGGAAACAGAATATGACTGAAATTTCCAGAATCCCTTCAGTTTTCAAGAAATCATTAACTTCTTTCTCCACTTGAGCAAGTTATTTTGTTCTTTTACGTCCCTAGCACTTACTGGTAGGTCTTGGTAGAGCTACAATTTCAGAGAACAGATATATACCCTTTTATTCAATCATACCTTATTTTTTTATTTTTGACAGTTTTATAGGTATGCAAATTCTGCACAATTCAATAGCTCAATCATATGACGAAGAGTTGTGAAATTATTGCCATGAATAATTATTTTGTTTGTACTCATCATTATTCACTCCCATTCCCCTCAATGTCCCATGTAATGCCCTCAAATGACCCTGAATACAATTTCTATTTCACTATATTGACATATCCTGCATTTAATATGCAGAAAAACATTTAAAAAAGAAAACAAGAAAATTAGCAATAGCAAAGAAAAGCCTCAATCCTGCCCATCCTGCAAAAAGCAGAAAATATTAAAACCTAGAACCAATTTAAAATGGGTCAAAAGGAGCATCAAATGTTAGGGTGTTGGACTTGAACTGCCAGCCCTGTGGGCCACAGTACTGCACACAACCACTACACCACCGGGGCTCAGGAGCAAGGCTGGGCCTCCCACTTTTACCAAGCAGCAGTGATGCCCACGAAAAAACAAAACAAAATAAAATGCTAGGGTGTTAATATTTAACTGAACTGGATATGTAATAATCCACTTTCAAATGGGATAGATAGGCTATTCACATCCTTGGTCATAGGAAATTCACTGAACTTAATCCACGTGTGGACTGTGAATATGAATTTTAGGCCACCGTTATCATCCATCGCCTTCCGGTGTTCACAGTTTAAGCTCTGATACCCAGCCCTCATTTAGATTTGGGTCTTATTCTTTTCAGTCTTTGGTTCAGAGGCTGGTGTGCTTCTTCCATGTGAACTTAGTTAATGTCTCACTTAGATGAATGCTTGTCTGAAAACAAACCTAAGGGCCTAGATAGTGACCAGATTTTAAGCGGAACACCAATGACCAGAGGGAGCCACAAATTTGACTTAAAAATTTTGTCTATATGGAGCCACAAAAATGTTCATAGAATGCAAAAATAGTATTGCAATATATTTATTTAATTTTAAAACATCATGAGAAGCAGGACAAATTGTTAAAAAGCAAGATGTCCTGTCACCTTACATGCTATTCCTTCTTATAGCCACCGGCTGGATAAGCGCCATCTAGATTATGCACCACACTTTGCTATAGTACTCATATTTTCAGTGATTTCTTCCTGAGTGTGAGCATCCTTGATTACTTTTACAATTCAAGCATCATCATAGAATATCAACATAAAGCAGCCTTATAGTTCCTTGTGTATTGCTTTAAAAATGTATAGTTAACACCATTAATTCTGATGTATTAATATTTGAAAATAAAACAGGAAAGCCATGCTATTCATATTGCTGACAAAACTTTTTCCTCTTCCAGTCTTGTTTTATGTATCAAACATACTGTTTTACTTTTCAAATATTAAGCAATTTTATGCATAATATTTCATATGAGATGAGTTTATTCTAGCTGAGATTCCAGTAACTCCTCCTGGCACAAGATCAAAATTTCTGTTTTAAAATTCACAAAGTTCTAGTTGGATGGTCAAGGATTCTAAACCAATAGCTGCTCCTCAGAAAAGACGTGGCTGCTGACTTCCCTGAGGATTTATGAGCTTAAAAACAATATGGGATGAATTCATAGGGTTACTATGAATCAGACTTGACTATAGTGAGTCTGATTTTTGTTACAATTCGGTCTGATATTAGTATTTCAAATTTTGGGGTCTTAAAACACTGATATTCCTCATTTCTTTTCCACACACATTCATGAATAGAAAGTATGTTTCCCAGAGATTGACTGTGGAAACATGGGTAGTAATCACAAGCAAAGCATCATGTTTTCACATTTTAATTATTTCAGGTTGCTGAGCTGACTGTAGCCCTAATGATTTAACCACTAATGAGGATTGTTTTCTCTCTGTGGACTGGGAACTTAAGTATGTCTGTATGTAACTGATTTTTTCTCCTTTATATGAACGCTCATTAATTAGGAGCTGACTTTCTACAGTTCAGCTTTTTACTTTCATTATTTAGCCAGAAATTGCCACTGGATTTAAACAAGTTTCATTTTGTTTTATAAAAAATATATATTTTTTTGTTTTTTGTTGGGAGGGCATCACTGCTCTCCGGTGGTGGGAGTAGGAGGCCCAGCCCCACTGCTGGAACTGAACCTCCGTCCCAGTGGGCCGCAGTCCTGCGCACAACCACTACGCCACCGGGGCTCAGCCCAAAAAATATTTTTGTAGCAAGAAAATCGCATAGTAAGTAAAGAAATAAGAGAATAAACATGTTTAATTCTTCTGAAAATCTTTGCCAGCTTTCATTTTTTTCCCCATGTTTCCTTTTTAAAAATCTGGAAACTTTTTTGCACAATTTATGATTTTCTGATTTTTATAATACTAGAATGAAGGGGATGGGGATACCAATAACATTTAAATTGCCAGCAGTGACAGGAGTTTCACATACAGTTTCCGTAACTATTCATTTAATTCTGATAGTAAGACGAGACTTTCTGCTCCCCTAAAGAGATGCAGTCTCAAGAACTAAAGTGGCAGTTCTATGAGTCAGAGTCAATGTAATGGCAGCGAGTATTTCTTGTCTGTTTATTTTAAATTTAATACTGGCAACAAACTAAACCTCTGCTGTGATTCAATTGAATCCCAAACTCAGCAACCCTTTAGTTCTGACGAGAACTGCTCTTGTGAGTTTCAGAGACAATCATTATAGCTTTAGAAAAGTGCAAGTGTCACCTTCAAAGTGCCTGGTGATTTCATACTTCTACCTTGCAAGTCCAGTGCTAGTTATCACAGTTCTTTTGAAACAAATGTTACCTGTTGATTGATTCTCCATTCTATAGGTCTTCATCTCTTACCTTTTATAATACTTTTCTTATATATATAGTTTTAACAGTATTTGTATTACATAAAAGTGCTACAGAACGATTGGGTATATATATTCATATTATACAATATATACATATGTATACGTGCCTTAAACAAACTCATATCCATCAAATCGATTGCAGCTCTGAGTGACCCTATAGGTATGGGTAGAATTGCTCCTGTATGTTTCATAAAGTTCAATTCTTTATGGGGCTGTCACTTCCATGGAGCAGCAGATGGTTTCAAACAGCTGACTTTGTGATTAGCAGCCAACACATGGCTACGATGCTATCAAGGCTCGTGTGTGTGTGTTTGTGTATGTATGTATGTTATCTTAGATGATGCAAATAATCATGCCTCTTTTATGACCAGAATGAGTAGATATCAGCTATTCTCGTCACGTTTCATTTTGTTGCCATTTTTTACTTTCAGTCATCTCTCCCTGTCATAAGCAGTAAGTCTGCATGGAAGAAGCACACATCATCAGCCACTGAATGACTGTGACTAATGTAACCTGAAACTGAAGTCTGGATTAGTATCAGAGCCTCACTTGTGAGAATACAGGTTGCAGGAAGCTGCACAGTTCAGTGGGAGCTCCAGATCCATTTGTGGGGACTGTTTAGGAAATAAGCCTCTGGTGAGCTTCCTCTGTCCAAAATTGAAGAGTGAGAGGAAAGGGTTTCTAAACAGAGTGCATTGACTAGATGAGTACAAAAGTTCAAAGAGACAAGCGTAAGTTGAAGAGTTAAATTTTGTCAGCTGACCCCTCTCTAATGCATACTCGGCCTGATTCAGGTTTTCAAAATTTTCTGTATTTTTTTCTGAGTGGGTTTTGTTTGTTCATATGAAGGTGTATCTCAGAGATGTTATGTCATTGGGAATCACCCTCTTGAAGCTGTGCTATATGTTTTCTGACTGTCAGTAGCTGAAACCAAGGATTGAGGAATTTATCAGGACACCAAGTTGAATAAGGGTTTCAGTGAGTGGTGGAAGGAGGGAGTACAGTGGTGGCTGTCGGAGAGTGGGTAAAAGAGAAATGATTTCAAGGAGTTCAGGAAGGAAAAGATTATTTGGAACCTAATTGTCATAGCAATTGTTCAATACTATTTGACTTAATTCAACTATAGAATCATATGGCACATTAAAAATAAATTAAATTTATAAATTATAAATTTTTAAAAATAAATAAAAAACAAAAGTGCATTTCATGTAAATTAATTTACTTATATATGTCTTTGAAAGCTCATAGCACAGTTTTATGTGAATTTTGTAGCTAAAACCATTATTTTAAAGCAATATAATGGTTTTGGGCATTTGATATGTGGTTATCCTATATCATCATGCTTCACAATTGATTTAACATAACATTCAGTAATGTAGTGATTATCCACAAGCACAGCCCCCTAGCATATATATATATGTGTGTGCTTGTGTGTTTGTGTATATATATACGTATATATATGTGAAAATGAATCTTTATGGATCACTATGTGATGAAGAATTATTTTATCCCATGGGCCTGTATTGTGTTCACAACTGGGTGCATATGTAACCTAATGATAAATGAAAGAAATATTGAAGTTGCCAAGGATTTCCTCTTTCTGAGTCCAGGAACCATATTCCTGGAGGCAGCAGTCAAGCGATGCACTGCATTGGGGAACTGTGCTGCACAGGACCTCTCTAAAGTGGAGAACAGCAAGCATGTCACTTTGAGGAGAAGGAGCACCTGACCTAATACTTGGCATTTTCAATCATTTCCTTTGCAAGTGAAGGTTAGAAATTTATTAAGGGAGACTGAATAAGAATGCATGCATTTGGATTATGGTGCTGGAAAAGAGTATTAAAAGTATCATTGAATGCCAGAAGAAAAAAAGTAAAACGTCTGTCTTGGAAGAAGTACAACTAGACTACTAGTTAGAAGTGAAGATGGCAAAGTTCAGTAAAAGGTACTCTGGCATGTTATCAGGAAAGATCAGTCACTGGAAGGACATCATTCTTGAGAGAATAGAAGATCAGTGAATTTTTAAGTGTACCGACACAGCGACTACAACAATCAGTTCAAATATAACAATGATTTTAAAGATGGAGTAGGCCCAGCTGGCATTTCGTTCTGTCACACATATGGTCAAACTACATACTATGAGTTAGAACTGACTTGATGACACATTACAACAGCAATAACATTTCTAAATGTACTATATGTGTATGTTCTCTAAATACTTATATAGCAGAGGGAACAGAGAGTAACTATGTGTTTACTTCTGAGCCATAAACATCGTTGCAAGAGACACAAAAGTCAGTTGGTTTAGCATAGCCCACAAAGACAATATTTACTATAACTTAGTCTGGTGAACAGGATTTGGTTCTCAAAAGGTTATAAGCAGCCATCTAATTTGCAACTATTTTTCTCTGTGTTTAAATCAAAGTAGAGTGTAGAAAAATTAGGGATGCATACAAATAATTATTCCAAATAGCCAATGGCCCACATGGACCTCAACTCCCAAAACCTTGAGACAAGAAAATCTAGATAATGTCCACCTACCAATGCTAACTGCTCTTAAAAAAGATCACAATAGAGGGTCCTGGATAAACAATGGTAAACTGTAGAATAATGTTTAAAATAATTTTAAAAGACCAAGTATACAAATCTGACAGACACTGGGACATCCTTTGATCCTGTTCTCTTCATCCTGTACCCAACAAAGTGGCTCAACTTTCAGCCAAACAATACATAGTTACATATAAATGGAATGCACTATCTTTAGAGAAACCATATGCAGGGGATCAAAAGAGCAACCCTTGCCAGAGAGAAAGCTCCAAAGGCAAAAAGGGTTGGGAAAGTAGGATGAATAGAAATGGAAAACAGGGAGAAAAAACTAGAAAATGTTGTTATATTGTAACAAAACACACTCTTTTATGAATATTTAAATCTAAAACAAATTTGTTCTGTGGGCTTTCAATGAAATCACACTAAAACATTTTTGAACAATATAATAGTCTTAGTAATTTACTTGAGTACAAATGTGGAGTGTGACATTTTGATGGAATTAGACGAGATGGATTATAAAATATTTAGTGAATAAAGGGTGCTAAAATATTTTCAATGTATTATATTTTCTACAAAAAAGAATATACCATATATTTTACAATAATAGAAATGAATTGATGAAACTAATTTGTTTAGTAATCAATGTAAAATGCGGTTGCTATATTCCAACAAAAAATTTCCTTTTTAGAAAAAGCTGGCAATCACAGTAAAGCCATGTTGTGACCCTTAAGGAAAATTCAGGTCCCTGAAAGTGGCTACATTAAAAAATTTCCTTTTACCAATTTTATTTTAAATAACTCATACTTCATTTTTGATGCTTGTTTAATAATAAATGCCATAATTATAAATAATCAAATGAAAAAAATGTACTTAAAATATAATGATCAGAAAACAAATGGTAAAGCAAATTTATGTATTCTTAGATATAGTTCTCTATGGTGCAGTTGAAAACATTTCTTTCTACTCTTTGAGCTTACAGATTTTACAATAATTTTACACAATTAAGTTGTAAAAAAATTACATTCATTCATAATAAGCACAATAAATTGAATCTTTTTTAATCATTGTTATAAGTTGAGTCTCTGCCGAGACAAAAATAAGTGGTCTGCTGTGCAGGCTGTGAGAAATAAAGTGAGAAATATGAGTGAAGCAACATCCACATTGAGATATATACATTGTATTTTAAGAGAGCCCTGTGCATTTAGACTCTTCTGAATCTGTACATTCAATTCACACGCAAAAAGGAAATTACGACAATTCAGTATAAACATTCCTATTGAAGTTTTTGATATGTTTACATTAATTATTTGGGTTTTGTAGTAATTTCTTGGTTGTGTTTATGCGGTATCCTTCCAGTATAATATATTGTGGTGAATTATAGTGGTTTGATATGACTTTTCTATCCATAGTTGTCACTCCCACCTAATGACTGCCTGGGAACATATAATATGGTCTAATTGACAAGCATGCAAACATTGGTCAGTTTTATCATTCCAGTGGTATAAAGTGAGTTATCTCAGAAACAAGAAGAGAAAATGCCAGTATCAGGAATAAAGAAGAGACTGGAGCTGAGCTCCTCCAAGATTCTTGCATGCAGAAGCTGTAGCTGTGGCGCAGGTGTCAGAGGCTAGTGCACTGAAGCACCAGAGAGAACAGTGCACTCCCTAGGCTACTGTGATGGGTAGGTTTGTTATGCCAACATGGCCACAGAAGATTGATGGATCTGTTGTGACGGCACGGCCAATGAACACACAAGATGACTTGAAGGGCAGAGATAGGAAGGGCTCAGCGAATGCCGCCCTCTCTCTTGCTTCTGGATTTTCAGACCAGAGAGCTGCCTTGTTCACCCTGTGCCTCGATTTCCAAACAACACTGCCTGTGGGACACCTAATCGAGGCCTGGGTTGCTGTGAGTTGAGGTTCCTTCAAGCCCTCCTTCGCCACGCTCCTGGGATATACATCTCTTGAGCTGGGGACTGTTGGACTCTGTCATCTTGCTGACTGTTGGCGACCTGCTCTGCTGTTTGCTGCCTGTGACCAGATAGCCTGGATTGCTCTACGAGGACTGCTCAGCGGCCCTCACGACTTGAAGGACTGTCAGTCTTCTAGCTGTCTCATGCGAGTGAGTTGCACCTAGCAATTTGTATTGCTTTATAGATAGTTAACTGTTTGTTTCTCATCTTATATACCTTTCTCTCTATATAAATATATAAAAAGAATTACTAGTGTCCTGATTTTATTGCTCTAAGAGAACCCTGCCTGGTACAGTTATTGAAGAGGGAAAACTGATGCTTTTGTTCAGGAGTCTGTCCTGCAGAGTCGGGTGCCCTTTAGACATTTAGGAGCCCTAATGGTACAGTGATTACATGTTGGGCTGCTAAACACAAGGTTAACATTTCAAAGCCACCAGCCAATTCATGGGAGAAAGATTAGGCTTGCTAGTCCTGTAGAGTAGCGATTCTCAACCTTTGGGCCACGACCCCTCTGGGTATCAAGCGACCCTTTCACAGAGGTCACCCGATTCCTAACATGAGCTCAATTACAGTTATGCAATAGAAACAAACTCTATTAAAGCATCCTGGCATCAGGAAGGTTGTGAACCACTGCAGTAGAAGGATACAGTCTTGAAAATCCATAGGAACAGTTCTGCTCTGTGGAATAACATCAATATAAATTGCAATCCACTCAGTGGCAGTGGATTTAGTATTATTGTGTTGTTTGTTTGTTTGTTTTTTGAAATGAGCTTTGCAAACATTGGCTTAGCAGGGTAGAAGCCAGGGAACAATGTAACTGAAAGGCTGAGGACAAAGGGATGGATCTGCCAGCAAGACTGAGAAAAGGTCCCAAGGGCCACAGAAGTTTATCTCTAGCAGTTTGTCATCTGCTATCTTCCCCCAACAGCCCGGTACCTAAATATTACCAATGAGTTCTGTGGAGTCATTGCAATGGAGCTTCACACGTAGCAGAGAAGTGGAGTGTTATTGTGAGAGATAGTTGATTGCAAGGTGAAGGAATATTTGAATCTGACTTTTGGGGCATGTGGCTTTAGATTCTCCTTCCCTATTGTGTTTCCAGAGGAAGTCAGATGTTACTCCAAATTATTTTCTCGGAAACCGAGCTCAAAATAAAAAAAATCCACATGCTTTAGTTTCTCTTTTCATATGAGATTCTAGTTTGTAAATGATAATGCAGTATGTGGTACACAAGATTGATTTATGGCACTCAATGTATCTGAAGAATACCAGTCATTTACTGTTCCTTTCTTATATATCTGCAAGAAGATGCTATTTCATCATCAGTTTTTCACAATATTAATTTTGTTATCCTTTTACGATATTCTCTAAAATTATGGAAACACCCTGTAAATTACTGTTAGAAATCTGCACATGTCTATAACCTTATTTCTTCATTTCTTTATGAATCATTAAATGAAAATGCTATAATATATTGTTCTGCATAACCAGTACAAATACATACAGTAGTCATCATATATTTTGGTGATCACTTCGGATTCTTTCCTGAAATCTTCTTTTAGTCTAATCTTCAGCAATATTTTGTAAACTTGATTGCACTTTAAGAGCTATCATTAAATAACTAGAGGCAGCAAAACAAGAGTAAGTGATAGAGAAAAAATAAACTGCTCCTTGGCTTTTTAAAAATAACAGCAAGCTACTGGACTTTGACTTACCAGAGTAAAGGAATACATCTTCAGCAATTTTCATAATGACCACAGAGCAATGTAAAATGTTGTTCCATATTAATATCAGTTACCAATTAATTAGTTAAACTAAAACATCATTTGACTCAAGAATGATAGCATATAGTCTCGGTGAATTAAACCAGCTTCATGTATATCAATTATGTTCAAGTTTTATCAATTTCCAAATCTGCCCTTGCCAGCCAAAGCTTCAAAGTTCATTCCAATTCATGGTGACCAAGTGTGTAGAATTCAGTGAATTGGGAGGGAATAGTTTGCACATTGAACTATTTATAATACAGTATAATTGTTACCATTAGTTTTGTATCCTAGAAATATATTCAGACAATAAGACATTTTTTTTATCGTCTAGATATTCCCAAGGCACATTTTCAAATACTTCACAATACTGTGAGCAATCACATGCTCCTCTTTGATCTACGGTTTGCATCACTGAATGAGGAGTCATCTCACAGTATAAGGTTGATGTTCTTGTTTTGTATAGGTTTGTCAATGAGGATGTGCTGATTTTAGTTATTAAGACAGTTTCATTTTGACTACATAGTTTGGAACAAATGTGTGTTATATTACCATTGCTGTTAGTAATCTGGTACTAGCAGCACTACTGTACAATTTCAACCTATTAAAATCAAATACTCAATGGAAGTTGTTTCATCTGATTTAAAGGGCAATAAAAAGGAAGTTAATTTTAGAATTTCTTTAGCGATTCACAAATTCTTCCCTTTTAATTGTCTACGATATTTTCTTTTTGTGCTCTATTCTCCTTATCCCCCCCTCATTATACAGGGATATAAAATTACATATCTCTAAACTTTGCCTCAAGATAGCAAATATGTATGAAAAATTAAAAAATAAAATATCTTTAAAAGGTAAATTTTATGAAGTAAAATTTACATTTGAATTTGGACTTTTACACAAAGATTTGACATGGTTCAAAGTTAGCAAATTAACATTTAATAATGAACAATAATTTGTTCTTCAGATCTGACATATTCCAAGTAAGTAGAACTTCTAAGACAGTCAGGAATAATTGTATTTGTTTATCATTTTGGTGTTTTTTGGTGAGTTCTGTGCAGGCTGGGTTGATGTTTTTGCTATTAAACTAGTACTTCAAAATGTGCATTATGTTCACTTCCAGTTCCTTGATGTTGCATCTAGGCAAGTCACTGGATACCTGACAGAGGCCAGAGTATTTTAAAAACACATGAGATAAATATAATCTGAGGCAAGTTTTGAATTACCCCTTATAGGACAGGATGTGATAGATCACAAATCATACTATTATGTAGTACTTCTGACTCAATCATATGGGATCTACAAGATATCATTGAATCTGAGCTTTTAACCAATTAG
The DNA here is from genome assembly GCA_004026705.1 of Nesogale talazaci. Taxonomy (NCBI): domain Eukaryota; kingdom Metazoa; phylum Chordata; class Mammalia; order Afrosoricida; family Tenrecidae; genus Nesogale; species Nesogale talazaci. The sequence continues at coordinate 44,829 of PVJH01001854.1, read as the reverse complement.
TCTAAAAACAAGAATAAATATAATTGTTATGTAATACAAAGTTTATGAAATGAAAATTTATTGTTGTGTGGAAATATTCTAATCTCATATTTTGAAATATGTTTATAATTGAGGTATCAGAACACTACTTTTTGCTAAGAAAGTTTGTTTAGCAAATCCAGACAATTGACAATCAATTTTAAAGAAAGTCTATCTGAAAGGAAATGGAAAATAAATTATACTTATATCATTTTTATTACTTGAATATCAACTTACTTTATTTCTTTAAATAATTTTCCAATTTCTGTATATTGAGATATGTTATAATCTGATAAAATAGAAATTTAAATTGTGATTAACACACTTTAATGCTTTCTTAAAAATGAATCTAGTAACATATTGACTGGTGAAAAATAGAAATATATTTTTCGTGTAAATAAATATTGAATGTCTCTCTTCAATGTGCTTAGAATCAACCATGGTAATGAAGAGTGTTAATCTCTGAACCGCTCCCCATTGCTGTCACCAGCCGCTCCATGGGAGAAAGTTGAAGCTTCCTACCTCCTTCAAACCTTTAAAGCCTTGGTAACCTTATAGATCAGTTGTACTCTGTCTTATAGAGTAAGGTTAAGTAGGAAATAGCTCAATAGAAAGAGAAGAGGAAAATGTGCCTAATACTTAAATTGTTGGCATATTTAAAGTAATATGTTATGTCCCACACAACACATAATAAAAAAAGAAAACTCACTTGATATATAGGTCAACACTCTGTTAAATAAATATTAATATGTTTAGTATTTTGAATGTTTACTGTTAGAATTCTTTTTTTCTTTTTTTGTTCCGCTCCATTATTAGAATTATTATAAAATATTTATCTTTGCTAGTAGTATGCTAAAATATGATTAATTGGACCCATGTGTATGCCAAGCACATTTTAATGTTAAAATTACAAATATTGTTTGTGAAATGTGACAACAATCTGTTAAATATTATACAATTGAATCATGAATTAATTTATAATTCAATAGTCATGGTCAGCTTCTTTCACTTTTGCATATGGTGGGAGTATCATTTTACTAGAATGTGTACAAAAAGCATACCTTTTGCTTGTGTAATGACAAAGAACAATGCTGGCACTCCTGGCTACAACTAGCAGGTGTGAATGTTCAAAATGGTTTTCTGAAAATGCATCAAAGACCTGGTAGCTATTAATATAACCCATCCTTTCCTAGCAATAACTTATATTAGCTCTAGTTTCATAATGAGGAATGGTTACAAGAGTTATACTGAACAGACCACATTCCTTGTTGATTGGAAATTAAGAGGATATTCCCAAGAGACTTATTAATATGAGGTGTTTTAATTTCAAGGGAGAATACACAGGATAGAGATGTCAATGGAAGTGCTAAAGTGGTAGTGGCTAATAGTTTAAACAAGCATGTGTAGGCACCCTCAAGACCATGTGTGGAATTTATTTTCCTCTGCCATGGTCACATGCACTAGAGCTAGTATTGTATTCAGTTAGTATCTGACCAGTTTCCTTCTACTGTAGCGCTCATTTTTCTTTGTTTCCTATCTCCTTGGGATCTCTGGATTTTTACTTTGAACAACTGCTGCCACTTTTCTATTGATGCTTTCTGGAGTAATGTGTCCTTGTTACTACTCATTTTACTTCTAGACCTTAAAGTAGACTTAACCCAGTGATCCAAAAGAGGTGAAGCACAAAGTGTGACCCATGAGGTTCAAGCTACTCCAGAAGAATAGCTTCAATTTTCTAATATATACAAATGGAAATGTGGGAAATGTGTGAGATATTGGCTTTTAGCAGTTTTGAAAATGTTATAAGTAACATAAAATTAGATCAGTCTGAGTGTAAGACTATGGACACACTTTGCATTGATTCTTCATTCAATGTTTCAACTCAAGGAGTTAAAAAAATATCTAAGGAGTTCATTTGATTGGTTACTAAAATGTCAACTAAAGAGTTACCAACACTAAATGAAGTTGCACTCTCAGAACTGCATTAGTATATGTGACTGCTAGCTTTTATTTAATTTAATGGTGCCTATTTGAGCTAGGAGTGGAGTCCAGCAAGTCAGTCAAGTGGTAGCCTGGTGATGCCTTCTTCTGTGTGTTGCCTTTTTATAAGAGAGATGTTTTCTCTCAGCCTTCACCGACGTCCTTGCTTGGATTCTATGCCTGTTTCCAGGCATAGCTCCATGAGGACCAGTCACCCTGGGAGCTGTTGTCCTCCCCCTACAGTGGATCTATAAGTAACTGAAGTCACAACTTTTAATTTTTCTACTTCCTGTTTCTTCTGAGTGAGTCTGCAGACATGTAAGCTTGAAGAGAGTTGTTGCTAGCATTGGACCATGAGCTTGAGCTGGACTAGGTTAAAATGCCTTCATTATATAAAATTATTTCTTGAAATGAAATTATTTATTTTGCATAGAGAAGTGTCCTTATTTTATTTCCCTTAACCCAGCTGAACACACTACACTATAGAAGAAGATATCCAAATGCTTAGAGAAATTAGAATGTCAGAGTGGAATTATTATGTCAGTCCCACTGTTTCACTCAGAAGACATCTTTCACTACAATCTCAAGAAATCCATTTTAGATCAGAGTCCCAGGGACCTTGACAATTGGTGTGATAGTAGTTCTATGTAGCCAGACTTTTCATTGGAAACTGACCTCACTGAATTGTAAAGTTTCATTACACTGGAAGTGATTTGATACCAAAGTATCATAAACCAAAAAAACTACATTTAATTTTCAAAAATAAAGTAAGTCCGGCCACTATAATGGATAGTAGAGTCAAAAGATTAATTGGAATCATTTTAATCACATGGATTTATGGATTGGCTACTTAATCATGGTACCCTAGGAGTGAAATACATTGGAAGTCTATTAAATATTTACTTTATCTGCCCAAGCAGAAGAATTCTTGGTCAAATGAATAGCAGCTTCGCTTAAGTAAAAAAATAGTGTCACAACCACCCAATTAATTCCTAGACTAGAATCAGTTTACAGACACCCAAATCCTTGAATTCAGGGAAGACAAGGTTTCCTTGAGGAAGAACCCACTATATAGCCAAATATTTCTGTTACTTTTTCTCCCAAAATTCCATAAAAGAATCTATGAAATAACAAGAACTTGGGAAGGTTAAAGAACAGGGGCTGTGAATTGACACTAATTTTAGGAGACACAAGAATTCATTGTGACCAATCAGTCAGAGTAGAGCATAAGGAAGTCAAGTTATTAATGAAATCTTATCTCAGGTCCATCTGAAAATGAGTTAATTATCAAGTTCATTCTATAATGATTTCCCAGATCCAGAACACATAATTGGCATAGAAATATTTATCAACTGGAGTGTTGTTGTTACATAATCTGGTGTCAATTTGAGACTTGAGAGGTCTTGAGACTTGAAGGGGTGGAATTTGGCCTGCCAATCAGGTTGTAGCTTGATGAGTTCATTTGGAGGTGCTAAGGAGAGAAATGGCTTGCTGGAGGCAGGACTTAGGCTTCTTCCCTGGAAGACATTACACTGACAAGACACATGGAACTACGCTAGTGTCCAGAGCTGAAAGAACCATGTGGAGACACCTGCCAGCCCTGAGATGTTCACAACACTACTGGATCCACAAGACTTCCCACTCACTGGCCTGTGATCTTCCTGTATTCAGCATCATTGCATGTGTTTCATGAGTCTGAAGAGGACTTCATAGATTGATATCAGATATATGGGCTAACATCATAATTATGGACTTGATCTGGACTGGGCTGGGATGTTTTCTCAATATTCAATTGTTCTTGTATATAAACCTCTTTCTTATATACATATGAGTGTATATGAATTTGCTTCTCTAGTCAATCCAGAGTAACACAAACTGCTATACTGGATCTTTCACATGTAAAATATGGGATATTGTGTTATGAGTGTCCTTCTCTACCTAATAAAGACCAAACACCAAAACATACAGCATTTCTGAAAGGATTGTAGCAGTTAGTGCCATATCACACAGGAAGCATACAGCAGTGGTGATTCCCACCACATACTTGTTCAACTTACTTATTTGTCCTGTGCAGAAAACAAATGCATCTTGGGTAATGAAAGTAGGCTATAAAATTAGGTCTTGTCTCCACAGAAATCAGAGTGGGCGAGCGGTTCCTACCATGAAGCACCCAATCATGATGACAGCCTAGACACATGAAAGGATGCAAGAAGAGAGAGAGCTATATAGCCAGACCCAACCAGAGTCAGATGGACTCCTTTCTTAGAAGTGGGCATGGCAGAGAACAGGCTGGATGAGGGGCCAGCATCCCACACCCACAGGGACAAAGACAAGAAGGGAGGAAGAGGAAAAGAGCTGGTCCAAGCTCCACGCCGACACATGATGCTCAGAGGAATGCATCCCTCTGGAGACCCAATGTGCTACAGAAAGGATTGGGCAAACAGTGATTCCTGGGACACAAGGGAGGTTTGGAGAAGGGGGTGTGGTCAAACACATGGATGGGGGTGGGGGAACAACAAGTGGTCTGGAATCGATGGAAAAGTGGGTGTGGGAAGCCTGGTCAGGATTAAGCAAGGACAATGAATCTGTGAGGAAACACTGAAATGCCAATGAAGGTGGAACATGATGGTGGGACAGGAGGGAGATGGAAGGAAATAGAGGTAAGAGCTAGAGGGCAAAGGGCACTTGCAGAGATCTAAACATAGGTATGTTCACACATAAATAAACTATCTAGTATAAGGTGGGAATAAATTTAAGAACATATCTATAGACCAAATACTATGGTAGCAAAGTAGAACTTGGGCCCTCACCCTAGTGCTCTCTCAATGTAAGAACACTTTGTTATATGAATCTGGTATTTCTCAAGGCTCAGTGACCCAACATGATCACTTAAGTAAAATGGGTGCACAAGCAAATGTGGTAAAGAAAGTTGATAGTGCTCAGTCATCATAGGATATATCGTCTGCAGTCTTAAAAGCCTGAAGATAAACAATAGACCATTTACTTGGGAAGAGACCACACCCACACAGAAGAAACATAACAGCCAGCGTGGCCACATGGTGGTGAAATATCTAGGCAAAACACATATCACTGTGCCCACTGAGAACATGTATAGACCATGTGGTAGCATGAGCCATAGAAGAAGCTCATTTGCCTGTGCAATCATGAGGTGCTGAAATAATCTGGACCAATTGACTCCTGATATTGCTGAAGACAAATGGATACAGAGGCAAACAGAGTAGGAGAATCGATGGTGCCCAGCTACCAAATGATTGAATGTCTGGACTCTCAAAGACTTGGAGATAATTCAGTCACCATTCAGCACAGAAACAGCAAAGTCCACATGGAAGAAGTACACCAGGATGTGTGATCAAGAGGGGCCGAAGGGAGCAGGTATCAAGCATCAAAGAATAAGAATCTCATCATTACGAATGAGTAGGGAGAACAGGATGGGGACCTAAGGCCCCTGGTAGGTAATTGGTCACTCTTTTACAGGGCAGTCACGGGGAGGAGACAGACCAGTCAAGGGTCATCTGGGCAGTGATGATGCATACAAATTTCCTCTATTCCTGAAGCCTTTCTCCCCCACAACCATCATGGTCCCAACTCTACCCCACAAATCCAGATGGACTGGAGAGGGTTTATTAATGGAGAGGGGATCTGGGAATGTGGAGAGACCAAGATGGTTGAGCCCCCTCAGCCCGGAGGTTGGATTGTAGCTGATGGAGGGGTGGAGAGAGGGTGGGGTAGAGGGAATGCAAGGGTGAATCCCCTCTGACCAAGGATGAGGAATATGAAGAGCCTTGCAGAAGACCCTGAAAAATGAATCGGTGAAAATTCAATGATTTAACACCTTGTCATTTGATTTCTCTTTTTATCCATTTTAAAATTGGTCCAGGTTTTAAAATCTTTTCTATTTCCTTTTCCATTGAGGGTTGCCTCTGCTTTATTTTATTATTATTGTTAGTTTTTTTTTTTTGGTATGTTTTTGCTTGAAATTGTTCCAGCGATTCACTTGTTAAATGCAAAAGACAGTGCCATTTAGTAATATTTTAAACAAAGTCAGAATGACATCAGAAATCATAGAAAGTGTCTGTGTTAGTCCAGGTAGACTGGAGGAACAAATTTCAGAGGCATGCATATACATATAAGGAAAGGGTTTATATACAAAAGAAATGTGACACTAAGAAGGCATATACGTATAAGGAAAGGGTTTATATACAAAAGAAATGTGACACTAAGAAGGCATCCCAATCCAGTCCAGTGCAAAGTCGTAAGTCCAATATTAACCCATATGCCCAAAGTCAGTCTATAAAGTCTGCTTCTGACTCAGGAAGTCACAGATGAGTGGGTGCAGAATTCTGGCGCTGGCAGGAGTCTCCCCATGGTTCCTCACTTCCAGAGCTCAGGTCCATCAACAGCATGCCACTCCAGCTTCAGAGGTCTGTCCTCATCAGAGCAAAGCCGTGTGGTCTCTCCGCTGACTCCTCCAGCTTCTTCGAGGTTGCATCTTGTGTTGATGTGGTTAATCATCTCTGAAACTAACTCCCAACAACTGGGGAAGATAGCTTCTCATCTTCACGAGGGAAATACTGCGAGATATTTCGGGAGTCTCAGGTGAAAACCATGCCCACACAGAGGCCTCATCGGCTGCTCAATGGCTTTCTCCTGATTAATAGGCCAAACTACACCGCTATATTTCAATTATAAAATTAACATAAGCAGATGACTGCCACAGCATCTCAGTTTCCAGTTATTATGGTTGCCTTTGATGGGAGAAGGAATAAAATTGCATTTTCTAAAAGGGAAAAAAAAAGTCATGTCTGGCCCATTAGTTTTCAGAGCAGATTGCCAATTTTGCCATTTCAAGTCTTTTTTAGGAATCTGAAATTTTGAAGGAATTCTGCTAGCAACCGTGAAAAGTCATTTTACAAAACAGATATCTGAGAAATGTATGAGTGTATTAACTCTTCCTTTCCCTGATCACTTTAGCTTCATTCCAGCAACCTAATTTCTATAGAAGTTAATATTCATTATGCCTTTCAAATGACCCTTGTATAAAAATCAGAGTGATCAATTTCTGTTAGTACTTAATATGAAAAAAACATTTAGATACATTTTAGGGTGAAGGTTTATGAAGCAAATCAGATTTCCATAAATCAATTCATGCCATTGGTGGCAATCTCCACAATTTAAGATCATTCATTTCATGTCCTCCCAGTGTTTCCCATATCCACGCTTCATTCTTTCTTATCGTCTCATGCCTTCTGAACTTTTTATCTTGGTGCATGATCTCTCATGCTGTTCTAAGAAGAGGGGAACTCAAGACAGATAAGCCCTTGAGGGCAAGTGGTGAAAGTGGCAATACCAGGAGGGTAGAGGGGAGGTGGGGTAGAAAGGGGGAACCAATTTCAGGGATCTACATATAACCTCCTCTCTGGGGCACGGACGATGGGGAAGTGAGTGAAGGGACATATTGGACAGTGTACAATATGAAAAAGTAATAACAATTTGATTCTGAACCCTGGTCCCAGTAACTCATTCTCTGAAATTGTTTCTTATGCTGGCAAGTTTTTTATTACTCTATCCCCTGTATACTCTTCTTTATTCAGTAATATCTTTATGACACATGTAGAAATATCTTTTGTGAAATCTAAAAAAAAACCCCACAATTGAAGAAGCACACCTGCTTATGTGATCACAAGATATAGAAAGAATCAGGTATCAGGCATCAAACAGCAAAAAACATATAATTGTGTGTTCACTCTCATGATATGATCACTTAAGACAAATGGTTCATAAGCAAACATGGTGGAGAAAGCCAATGTTTCCTGGCTATCAAAAGACGAAAGCATCTGGGGTCTTAAAGGCTTGACAGTAAACAAGCGGTCATCTGGCTGAGAGGCAGCAAAGTCCACATGAAAGAAACACACTACCTTGTGTGGTCATGAGGAAGCCAAGGAGCAAGTGTCAAGCATCAAGGAACAAGAATCACATCACTATGAATGAGGAGGAGTGCAGTGTGGGGACCCAAAGCCCATTTGTGGGTACTTGGACATCCCCTTACGGGAGGGCCGTGGGAGGGGTATGAGCCAATCAGGGTGCAGTGAAGCAATGATGAAACATACAGCTTTCCTCTAGTTCTCAAAGGTTTCCTCTCCCCAACTATCATGATCCCAATTCTACCTTACAAATCCAGCTAGACTGGAAGAGGTAAACTGGTACAGATGGGAAATGGTAACACAGGGAATCCAGGACAGACAAAACCCTCATGACCAGTAGTGAGAGTATGGATACCAGGAGGGTGGGAGAAAGGTGGAGTAGAAATGGGGAGCCAATTACAAGGGTCTACAGATATCCTCCTCTCTGAGGACTGACAGTGGAAGAGTGGATGAAGGGAGACATTGACAGTGTTAGGTATGACAAAATAATAATAATTTATAAATTGTGAAGGGATCATGAGGGAGGGGGGAGCAGGGAAGGAGGAGAAAAGAGTTGGGACTGTGATGTTTGGGGGGAGGAAACCTTCAGGAAATAGAGGAAAGTATTATGCTTCAATGCTACCTCACTACACTTTGACTGACCAATCTCCTCTCCATGACTCCCCTATAAGGGGGTGTCCAATTGCCCACAAGTGGGCTTTGGGTTCCCATGGTGCTCTCCCCTTCATTCTTACTGATTAAATCCTTGTTCTTTGATGTTTGATGTCTGCTCCCTTCGACCCCTCGTGATCACACAGGTGGGAGCACTTCTTCTATGTGGGCTTTGCTGTTTCTGTGCTGGATGGCCACTTGCTCACCTTCTAGCCTTTAAGATCTCACCTACTTTATCATTTGGTGGCTGGGTGCCATCAATTCCCTCGACTCTGTCTGTCTCTGCACCCTTTTGTCCTCAGTGATCATGACAGAAAGGTGGGCACTTGATATGTTTTTTTGTTCTTTGATGCCTGATAGCCTGCTTCTTTCCTCTCCTCAAGGTCGCACAGGCTTGTGTGTTTCTTCTATGGCAGGCCTTGTTACACTATTTCCTCATCCTCAGGCCTTTGAGGCCTCAGGCATTATGTCTTGATAGCAGGGTACCATTAGCCATCTTCACTACTCTTTCTCCTGCCCCAATTTGTCCTCAGTGATCACCTCAGGAAAGTGCATATGCAGTAGTATTGTTTTCTTCCTATCTGATGCCTAAGACCTGCTCCTTTTGACTCCTCTCGGCCACACTGGCTGGTGAGCTTCTTCTGTGTGGACTTGGATACTTCTCAGCTAGTTGGCTGTTTATCTTCAGGTTTTGAGACGCCAGACTGTATATCTTTTGATATCTGGGTGCCATCTGTTTTCTTCAGCACATTTGTTTATGCACCTATTTGACTTCAGTGCTCATATTGGGCCAGTGAGCATCATGGCCAGATTCATAGAACAAAGTGTTCTTGCACTGAGGGGGTGACTGGGTCCAGCTGCTGCCTTAGTACTAAGCCTATAACAACATGTTCCTGAATTTCTTCCCACCTTTTCATAAATAATTATTTTTACATACATTTTTAAATATAAATAAATAGATGAAGGGAACATATACCTTCTTTGTGTGTGCTACTCTAGATTATTTATCAAAAGGCTTAAAAAACACTGTTAGATTTGAGTGGTGAGATAATTAAAATATATTGTGCCACTAGGCCAATAAGTACAGTACATGTAGGATTAATTGATGGGCCGGGAGATAAATGGCTCAATGAGTCTCTCCTTTCTTGTTCTCTTGTTTTCTGATGGTCAGATCAGTGTGCTGCTGCCTTAGCTGGTGAGGCTTACTTCCTCTGAGACATCCCTGAGGAAAAACCAAATTGACCTACCCAGCTGGAGACCTGGGCACTGAGGCAGCCAAATGGAGATCCCTACCAGCGCTGAGATGCTTACAAGTCACTGATTTAACTTTGCCCCTGCAGTCAGCATCACTGCCTGTGTTTTGTGAGATTGGGGACTTTGTAGATCTGTATTGGACATTTGGGCTAATGTTGGACTTATGGGCTTGGGCAACACTGAGTTCAGATGGTTCTTAGTGTACACTTACCCTTTATGTAAATCTCTTTCTTATATACATATGGGTCTCTGTGGTTTTGTTTCTCTAGTGTACCCAGACCAGCACAAGTGTTGACACATAATAGGAGGCATCTCCACATTGCTCTATCCTGCAGCCTTATGATTTTGAAGGACGTAATGGCACTTGAACTTCCAGTGGCAGAAAAAAAATGTGAGTTGAATGCTTTGGAAGCATCTACTGCTGTGTCACAAAGCAGACCCTTATCATTTGCAGTGAAGTTCTTCCTTCCTTTGCTAATAAGTACATTCCTATAATAAGTACATTCATGCTTCATAGGCAGCTTTTAGCTTACTGCTAGATCTTAGCAGAGGCTTACCATTTAATTATGGGTCATCAGATTAAGGTGTAACCTGAGTTTTTCCATAAAGAATTAGGTATTTTCTGACTCACAAAGTCACAAGTCATACATGCACAGCAACACTTCATAAGTGAATGCAGTGGTATATACAAGATCTGACCCCAACAGATCCTTAAGGATAAATTAAATAAATTTACATAATTAATAAATAAATTACATAAATAAATAAATTTACATGGAAAAGTGACCCAAATGTTCCTGGACCTTAACCCTGTGCTTTTTCTCTCACCTGTGGCTATATTCTTATGGAGTGTTACTTTCAATAAGTTCACAAAAGAAGAAAAAACATACTTGATTTACAGAGGTTTTTGAAAAACACATACTACTGAAAATGGACAGCTACATTTCTTTTTTGAGAACTCTGAAGGAATGATGAGAGATAATACTTTCAGTGACAGAACTTTGAACATTGCACTTGATCTCATTTAATTGCAATAAAAAATGGTCATATGTCCATTTGTCTACTGTGCACAATAATTTGACTGATTGGTCAGGGATTTGGAAGAAACATATTTGGAAAAATGGTGACAAGAAGGAATAGGAAGTACTGTGAATAGAACACTCTGAAAATGCTGACGTAAAGATATCTGTTTCTCCTGTAAATACAAAATGATTACTTTGCAGAAGATTTTTTCACAATTAAGTGGATAGGATTACATATTCTGTTGAAATAACCATTTTTTTCCCCAGAGAATTGAGCCATTTCCTATTTGACTCATAAAACATTGACCAGGTTTTTAGGCATAGAAGTCATGTAGGGGCAAGCATACTTCCACTCACGAAGGTGGAGTGGGATGCAGCCCCTGCTGAGTACTCGCTCTTCTAGGTGCAAAGACTAATACTGAGTCAGCAACAAGGGACCATTCCTCAATGTGGTCAGCAGGCAAGCTGATGGCAGGTCAATTACATTGGACCATGCTCACCATGGGAATCATAGATTTTGTTTATTACTGGGATAGAAAACTACCTTGTCTACAAATTTATCTATATTACATGCAACATTTCTGAAGAGAAAACTTGTCAAGGCACTTGATGTCTTGTTCATTGTCATGCCTTCCCTCAGTTCAAGAACTCTTCACAGCAAATAAAAGTATGATAGTGGTACAAATGCATATAGGATTCTTCAGTCTTACCATATTCCCTACTACTCTAAAACACCTGGTTTGATAGAATTATTCAATGACTTTTTTTAAGGCTCATCTACAGTGTCAGCTATGTGATGACACCTAGCAGAACTAAAATAATGTTCTCAAGGAGGTTTTATGTGTTTAAAATCAGCCTACAATATATGGATATATTTTTATCATAACCAGTATCTTTCAGTACAGCAATCAAAGAGGGAAAGGTACCATTCATTATAATACCCTAGACACTTAATTGCAATATATGCTGTTACTATGTATTAGACTTTATGCCATATGTTCCCAAACTTATTTGGCTTACAATACCTTTTCATAAATAAATAGATAAATACATAAATCTACTGATTGCCCCTAGCAATTTTAAAATGTTGTTCTACAATCAAGAATCCAGGATAAACTTTAGATATCTTCTTTGGAACCATCCCACACCCCAGATCATTACAGCACCTGCCCTCCCTGAGGTCAGTGTCACTCATCTTGAAAAATACTACCCTACAATGTACTGTTCTAGATATATTAATTCCAAATGTGGGCATATTCATAAAAGGAATCATAAGACCAATTACGGCTCATTGAAAGATAATGATATCTCTTGGTCACTTTTAGTCTTTCCTTTTGTTGTTTTATTGTTTGTTTGTTTTTTGGGGGCATCACTGCCCTCTGGTGGGAGTAGGAGGCCCAGCCTTGCTCCTGGAGAGCTGATGCTGGATTTGAACCACCAATCCAGTGGGCTGCAGTCCTGCACACAACTACTACACTACCGGGGCTCAGCCCACTTTGACTTTTTCATGCCTCTGAATCAACAGGCAAGGGAAGACACTACCATAATGATTGACCTTCATTATCAAAGGAAACTTGAAATGATATTATTCAATAGAAGTGAGGATATATATGGAATACTTGACATCTCTTAGGGTGATCTTTAGTTTTACAAAATCCTGTAATTGAAATCAAGGTGTCTTGCTGGTAGTGGCTACACATTGGACTGCAATCTGCAAGTCTAGAAATTCAAAACCAACAATTACCCCACTGGATAAAGAATTGGCTTTCTATCCCTGTAAAGCTGTATCCCTATTACAGTCCCAGAACCTCAGAGAGGTCAGTTCTACCCTGTGCTAAAGAGTCCCTATAAGCTACAAAGACTCAATGGCAATGAGTATGGTTTAGGATTTGGTGGAGGAAATCAGTGGAGAAGTTTTATGTGTTTAGAAATGACAGTTTCATATTTGGATATTTTTATTTAATAAAGGGTCTATGATTTTATAGCAAAATGTTTTTACTTACAAAATGTTTTACTTAGTATGAATCTAGGCTTTCAGTCTAAGAATAAATATATTGGTAAATACTATGAAAAAAATTATAACAAGAAAAGGGGATGATTAATGTTGTATTGAATAAGGAAATCAACTTATTAAAATTTGACAGAGACATAAAGAGAAAAGGAACAAAGCTATGGAGATATTTGGAAAATGAATATTCAAATAGAAGAGTGCATGCAATTATCTGAAGTGGAGCATACTTCACATACTAGAAGCACATCTAATTGCCAATTCAGCTTTAGTTGAAAGAGCAAGGGAGAAGGTATAAGAACATAACTTAGAGATATAAATATTGGTTGATATTGTAGGGTCCTCACATAAAGCTTTTTTATTTTTTCTAAACTATAAGGTCATTAGAGAGTTTTTCATGGGTAAATGATATAATTGGGAAGGTTTGTGGCTGTTAGGCGTAGAGACAAGAGGAAAACATGTATGAAGTGTAGATTTCAGTACCAGAATAAATTAAGGTGTGGAAGAGACATTGAGTTCACCAGTTGGTGTCCTTTATCAATCCCAAAGCTAAGGTTAAACAAAGTGTACTTTATCTCAATCCTGACATAGATCAAACTGCCAGAGCACAGAAAGAATCCAGAGAGCAACTTGTAGATGTATGATTACATTTGATCATTGTGTATTAATCATTACTTTGAGGTTTATACTAATTCATTATATATTCAATTGCCTTCTTGGAGCAAAGGATATGGAGAAAGGAAGTTACCTTTATCTGTGACACTTGAGCAGAATTCCCAGTGCTGGGATAGTTAGTTTGAATGCCCAATTACCCAAGCAGGTTGAAGAATGGGTTAGCAATACCATGATACTCTTCTATTTTCTCTTCCACCATGACTCTTCCTTTCTTTCTTTTTCAAGCGTTTATAAAGGCTTCAAGTCTTTGCAAAATTAAAGATGTATCTAGATTACTTTGGGTTTTCTCACTGATAAAACAAAGCTCTTAATTTCCGTTGAAACAGCAGTCTTGGTTCCTGAAATAATTAAACAAGTTATTGTATTTGAGAAGGATCAGCACAAGGCTGGCTCTTATGGGGTGGAGATTAAATATGCTCCAAGGTGCAACTTTAATGATCTTCTTTGCCACTTCATCACCTCTAACATCAGCTAGCCCTCTTTCTTTCAATAATATTCCCTGTCTCTGAGTTCTATAATCTAATATAAAGTCTCACAGAACTCTTAAACTGTCAGAAATATGACTTACACACTTGGAAAAACTGATAAATCCAAAAATCTTTGGATTTAGGGTCAGTCCAGAGGCCTCTCCTAAAGTATATAATTTAAGGTGTTGACAAATCCACATCTGTGTGTCAGATGACAGTGCTTTCACCATAGTACAAAGTGGTGGAAGTCAGAAAATTTGGAAAATAATAGGCTAGTGGCTCAACTTCAAGAATGGATGTTAAATGAAGATAAATCTTATGTGAGATCCAGAACAAGAACAATAATTTTTCAAAGGCATTACTTAACCAAGAGTAATGAAGCTGAGACAAGATATATCCCATACGAATCTTGACACATTAACATAATGATTTACTTCTACTAAAATGTGCTCATTGTGATGTGGCTAGGATACAGGGCTGCAGCTATAAACCCACAAGAAGAGGTGAATTTCACCAAAGAATCTAGGCATGGCACTTTGAATTTGGAAAAGTTATCTTATCCCTCTCAACATGTTATAAGTCTAAAACAACGACTAACAATTAATTTTTCAACTGGGCAAAGTGATATAGAGATGCTGTTACTCAGGTATCAGTCAGTTAAGTCTGCTTCAGGTGTCTACCCAGTATGATCAGGCTCTCCAAAATTTTGTCTCACCTTCATGCTTTCTGGTTTCTGGGAAAACTTGCCTGTTAAGTTCTCTTGCTCCCACTTCAAAACTAATTTATTCATTCCTTTAATTTGATTTTATTTTCTCCTTCCTTCTTTTTGTCATTTATTTTTTTAACCAACCTTTTCCACCTTGGAAAAGTTCAGCTGCTCTATCAATCCAAATTTCTTTGGGAAAGATCAGTGTAGCAAGTGCTTCTCCATTGATCTATTTCCATTCATGTTCAATGGGACTATACAGATACAAGATTAGTGATCTATTTTAATCTCTAGTCAATACAGCAATATTCACTCCCAAGACTAATTTTGCCAAATGTGTTGAATGTATAATTCTACACAAAAAACTCTTAGGAATTCAGTATACAGGTTAAAGAACATAATTACAATATTTTGCTTAAGGATCATTCCTTATTTTGGAATTCTAAGCAGGAATTCTGGAACTGGGATCATGGCTCTCAACAAGGGAAAAAACACATTTCCAGATGATGTGGGGGGAAAACATAAAATTGTACAGTGGCACTAGTCTCAACCCTCAAGCCCTCTTTCCCATGTCTCACCTATTGCTGATGTGGGGGCTAGGTGCCATAGCGTAAGTTCCCATGTAACCTTATGCACAACAGGAGAGAACATCACCCTGTCCTGTGCCACCCTCACACATGGCCTTATGCTTGAGCTCATTGTTGCCTGAGCTGAGTCAATCCATCTCTCCTTTCTGGAACTTCTTCTTTCTTGCTGTCCTCTTATTTACCAAACATATTGTCCTTCACCGGAACTAATCCCTGCTGATATGTCAAAAGTATGTAAGACAAAGTCTTACCAACCTTGCCTCTAAGAACCATTTTGACTTTTTCAAAGACAGATCAGTTTTTCCTTTTAGAAGTCTGTAGTACTTTCAATATTTTCCAGCACCACAATTCAAGTGCATTAATTCTTCTTCAGTATTTGTTATTCAATGTTCAACTTCCACACATGTATGAAACAATACAAAATACCATGGCTTCAGTCATACTCACTTTGGTCCTTTGCTTTTCAATACTATAAAGAGGTCTTATGCAACAGATTTACCTTATACCATGTATCTTTTGAATTTGTGACTGCTGCTTCCATGCACATTGATAGTGGATGCAAGCAAAACAAAATATTTGACAATTTGAACCTTTCTCAATTTACATGATATTAGCTATTGGTCAATTTGTGAAGATTTTGGTCTTCTTTACATTGAGCCTTAAACCATAATGCAAACTACAACTCTTGATCTTCTTCATAAAGTGCTTCAGGTCCTCCTCACTTTCAGGAAGTAAGGCTATATTACCTGCGTATACCAGGTAGTTAATAAGCTTTCCTCCAATCCTGATGCTGTATTCTTCTTCATAAAATCCAGCTTCTCTGATTATTTTTTCAGCATACTGTCCGAATAAGTATGATGAGAGGACACAATCCTGTGGCATATCTTTCCTAATTTTAAACCAGGTAGCATTCCCTTGTTCTGTTAGCACAACTGCCTGCTTGTGATGATCCACACACTCAACTTCCTTGGAATAGTAAATAAAACACAATTAAATCTCTCTCAGATATTCTCTACTTTGAGCGAGGATGCATCAAAATCATCAATTTTGATGATTGTTTCATGTCCTCTTCTTCATGTCCCTTGTTTCATGTCCTCTTCTGATTCCAGTCTGAACCTCCAAAAGCTTCCTGTCAATGTACTAACTGCTGCAACTTCTCTTGGATGATCTTCAGCAAACTTTTACTTGCATGCGATATCCCCCTAGAAATGTAAAAATGATAGAGCAAAGATTCTTTCTCTGTCTCCCTCTTGTGCTGAGGCTGTAGAAACATTCATGAAGTCATGTGAGCTAGTCTTCATATCTTTGTCTCTTTATCTCAACATTTTAAATAACAAATGTGTCAACTGCCCATACTATTCAAGTTTTCTATTAAACCATTATTCTAAGACTGGTGTATATATACAACGTAATTTGTCCATTTAATATTTCTGAGCACCTGCCTATGGGCTAGACAGTGTGTTTTTCATAAATAATGCTTGTTAGTTGTGACAAAAATATAGCTTTGTGGTCAAATTGGTATGGCATCTATTGTTCCAATCTTTAATGATGCCTTTGGTGCCTGCATTTGTCCTAAGGTGTGCAATACCCACTCCAGAGTAAGTTTCTATTCCTGTGGAGCCACCTGGTACCACTGCGGTCATTGGTACAATACGCATCTCCTGCCCTCCAGAGAATCTGCCCATTGCTATCTACAACCTCTATCTTGATGTTGTTTGCAGAGTCTGCCTCAAAGGGTTCAAAAAGAAGGGGTCTAGACTCTTTCCAATTCTGTATGGTTCTGCATGACCCTAGCCAATTATTTCATGGATTAATTTGGTTAGTACATTCTGATATGTCTACTTTGCTATTTCAGTCACTTTATGACAGAAAAGGAGGTGATGTCTAATGGGGAACATTAACATACTCCACTCCCGTGCATCTCTAAATTTTCATATTGGTTTTCATAGCCCACATGTCCCACATAGTAGTCAAATTTATCCTAATCCATTTTTCCTAAACATATAACCTAGTAGTTGACTATTACTGACAAATCAGTAAAACTCCAAACATATGGGCTCTTGTCATGGTACAATTTTTCCATCATCAATAGGAAGGCAGTGTGTAGTTTAGTCTTGTGAGCTCACCTGTTCATTACTTCGTTCGATCAATTATTTCCATTTACTAAACTTAATTCACCAGCTTATAACAGTAAATATAAATGCCCCCAGGAAATGCCATCCATGAACCAACAATCTCCTGTTGGTCAGCAGAACAGTATTCATAGGGTACCATCCATTTGACCATGGACTCTGGCACCTTCTCAGATGGTTCTATGAGAGGAACAATGGGAAAAGGGGCTACCTGCTCATGTTGTGGTGCATGCTTCCCAAAGTCTCCTTGACTGATTTTAATAATAGTTTTTAATAGTTTACTGGTTGCTTTAGTAGTTATATTATTCTCAATAGCTTGTTCTTAAATTAACCACTTTAATTATTTTTTAAAGGAACTATTTGAGGGAACTACTTTTTCTTACTAGAGTGTTTTTTCCAACAAGAACAAAACCATTATAGGTATTTCATATGTATTGATGAATTTATGACCTTTTTAAAAAAAATCATCTTATTGGGACCTCATACATCGTTTTTAAATACATAATAAATACATATACTGTGCCAAGCACTTTCACATGCCTGCTACCATCATCATTCTCCAAATATCTGCGTTTCCACTTGAGACCTTGTTATCCACCCCTCATCACTTCCCCTCCATTCCTGTTACCCTTCCCCCACCAACGCTCAATACTTTATAAATTACTATTGTTTTGTCATATCGTATACTGCCCAATGTCTCCCCACACCCACCCCTCTGATGTCTGTAGTCCAGGTAGGAGGTTATGTGTAGACCCTTGTAATTGACTCCTTCTTTCTACCCCACCTTCCCTCAACCCATCGGGTAACTCCACTCTCACAACTAATCCCGAGGAGTTCCCCATATTTGTCTTGGGTTCCCCATATTTCCAGTTCCCATCTCTACCAGTGTCCCTTCTCCAGTCTAGCTGGATTTATAAGGTAGCACTGAGACCATGATAGTTATGAGGAGGAAGCCTTCAGGGACTGGGGAAAAACTGTATGCTTCATCACTGCCTCACTGCACCTTGACTTGTCCGTCTCCTTCCCATGACTCCCTTGTAAGAGAGTGTCCAAATGCTCTTGCTCTGCCACTCATTAGTAATGATGTGATCCTTGTTCTTAATGCTTGATATCTGCTCCCTTTGAACCCTTGTGATCACATAGGCTGGTGTGATTCTTCCATGTGGGCTTTGCTGTTTCTGTGCTAGATGGCCACTTGTTCAGTTTCAAGCCCTTAAGTTCCCAGATGTTTTATCGCTTGGTAGTTGGACATCATCTGCTTCATCCACAATGTCTGCCACTGCACCTTTTGTCGTCAGTGATCATGTCAGGAGGGTAGACACAAAATGATATGATTTTTATTCTTTGATGCCTGATACCTGATTCTTTTCACATCTCATGTTTGCACAAGTTGGTGTGTTTCTTCTGTTGTGGGTGCTGTTGCTCCTGAGCTATATGACTGCTTGTCTATCCTCAATCCTTTAAGACCTTAGATGCTCTATCTATTGATAGCTGGGTACCATGAGCTTTCTTCACCATGCTTGCTCATGACCAATGTGTCCTTAGTGATCATCACAAGAAGGTATGCACGCAATGATACAATGTTTTCCTGTTCAATGACTGAGACCTGATCCTTTTGACACCTCAAGGTCTCACTGGCTAGTGTGCTACTTTCGTGTGAACTTGGATACTTCTCAGCTACATGACCATTTGTTTATCTTCAAGCTTTGAGACCCCAGATGTTATACCCTTTGATAGCTGGATCCCATCAGTTTTCTTCACCACATTTTCTTATGTACCTCTTTGACTACAGTGATAATATTGGGCCAGTGAGCATCATGGAATACCAGATTCATAGAACAGTGTTCTTGCACTGAGGGAGTGTCTGTACGGGGACCAAGGTTCATCTGCAACCTTAGTACCAAACCTATAAATATATATATGTACCTGAATTTATTCCCTCCATATCACAGATAATTATATTTACATATGTACATGTCTGTGTTTAGACCTCTGAAAGTGCCCTTTGTCTTCTAGTTCCTTCTTCTATTTCCTTCTACCTTCCCCCTGTCCCACTATCATGCTCGGCCTTCACTTGAGTTTCAGTACTCTCTGTTACATTACCCTTGCTTAAGTGCTCCCATGCTTCACATACCCTCCTTGCCACCAAATCTAGATCATGTCTTGTGTCCCCAAACCCTGAGTCAGTCCATGTACCCCTTCTTCTTTCCCTCCCCAACGTACCCCAGGAACCATTGGTCCAATCATTCTCTCCACCCTACTGTGCATCCAGGAATGTTCCCTTCTTGATTCAGTCCATTTTGGGAGCTCAGACCACATGGCTTCTCCACCATATGACCACTGAAATGTTCTCTGTTGCTGTCTGCTTCTGTAGCGATACAGGGTGACAAAGCTGCTATTGTTTTCCAAGTCCCCCCTGTGACTCATTAGGTTCCCAATGGGGAATAATCCTCTGAGCATCATGGGCAGGGATTGGACCAGTTCTCTTTCTCTTCTTCTCTGTCCACCTGACTCCATGTGGTTGTGGCATGCTGGCTCCTCACTCCAATCTGTTTTATGCCACATCCACTTCGAGGGAGGGAAATATTCTGGCAATGGTTGTGACCAACCCTGTATCTCTCTCGTTTCATCCATCATTCCATGTGTCCATGCTGTCCTCATGGTTGGGTGCTTCATGATAGAATCTGCATGGCCATTCCAGCTTCTGTGGAGATAATACCCATACTCCCCCCTTGGGAAGGATTGTTCCCTGCTCCCTCCATTATCTTTTCACTTTCAGACCCCCTTTTTCTTCCTCCCCGCCCTCAGTCCTTCTCTCTTAATGTGCTGTACTCAACATGTACCTCCCTGGGTTTGGTCTCACCTCCTTCCTTTTCCCTAATTCTCTACCCAACTCATGTTATAGGAGGCTTCTCCTCTGTAACTACAGTGTTGGTTACACTGACCTCAGGGGACTCATGCTGCACTTCTCCTTTTGTGATTGACTGACTTCGCTTAGCATAATTTCCTCCTGTCTTCCCATAAGAAGACGTGTTTCATGTGCTCATCAGTGCTTTCGAGTGGAGCATAGTACTCCATTATGTGTATGTGCCACAGTTTGCTGATCCACTCATCTACCGATGGAAATTTAAATTATTTCTAACTCTTTGTGATAGTGAATTGTGCTGCAGTAAACATTGGCTTGCATACCGCTGGCTGGGGTTTGGTTCTTACTTCTTCTGTGTATATGCCCAGTAGAGGGTTACCTGGGTATTAAGGTAGCTCAATTTCCATTTTCAGTAGGTGTGACAGTCATGTGCTTATGTCAATTTTATGATTGAAATGTAGGGGTGGAGTCTAGCCTGTTAATCTGGAGATAGCCATTGAGTAGCCAATCAGGCCTCCGTGTGGGCATGGCTTTCTCCTGAGACTTCTGGGAAATCTCACAATACTTCCCTCGTGAAGATGAGAAGCTATCTTCCCCGGTTGTTGGGAGTTAGTCTCAGAGACAATTAATCACAGACAAGACAAGCTGGCAGCGTTTGAGAAGCTGGAGGAGACGGCGGGGAGACCACATGGCTTTGCCTTGATGGAGCCAGACCTCTGAAGTTGGGACAGCCAGATGGAGACCTCTGTCAGCGATGAGTTGCTTCTGCTGTTGTTGGAATCTGAGCCCTGGAGGCGAGGTGCCCTGCCAGCACCAGGATTCTGCACTCACTGACCTGTGACTTCATGAGTTGGAAGAAGACTTTATAGACTGATTTTGGGCATATGGGTTAATATCGGACTTATGACTTTGAATTGGACTAGGCTGGGATGCTTTCTCCATATCTCATTCCTTTTGTATATAAACCTTTTCCTTATATCAATATGCGTGTCCTTGAATTTGTTCCTCTAGTCTACCCGGACTAACACAGTAGGTATCATCAGACTGCTTTCCATAGCAGCTGCAAATATCTACAGGACCACAAGCATTGTAGAAGTGTTGCTATTCCACCACATCCCCTCCAACATTTGTTTTTCTCATATTTTCTGTTTTGGGATAGCCTCAAAGGTGTTAGATGGTATCTCATGTTGTATTGGTCTGCATTTTTCTGATGCCTAATGACTGAGAGCATTTTCTCTTATGTTTATTGGCTATATGGCTCTCCTGCCTAGTGAAACATCTTCTCAGTTCTTTTTCCCATTTCTTCAGAGGGTTAACAGTTTTAATCTTTTTGCAGGCAAGGAGAGTGTAGTAGATTTCCATAATAAATCCTTTGTCTACTGTGTTGTTGCTAAAAGTCCTCTCCCAGTCTGAGGGTTGCCTAGCTACCCTCTAGGTAAAGTCTTTGGATGCACACAGGTGTTTTATCCTTAGTAAGTCTCCTTCATCAATTTCAGATTCTCCTGTGTGTATACCCTTCCCTATTGCAGTCAACCTTTGTATTTCCTGGACCAAGGTTCTTAGATTTTTTTCTGTTACTTTTGCTAATGGTCTTGATGGTTTAGGGTTTTACTTCTAGGTCCTTGACCCACTTTGAGTTTGTTCTTGCGCATGGGGTGAGGTATAGATCCTGTTTCATTTTTCTACATGTGGATTTCCACTCTTTCCAAGCACCATTTGTTAAGTAGTGCATGCCCCTTCTACTTGATGCTTTGGGGGCCCTTGTCAAAAATCACTTTTTTATATGCTGATGCTTTTATTTCTCGGTTTTCTATTCTTTTCCATTGGTCTGTGTACCTGTCATTATGCTAGTACCATGCTGTTTTGACCACTGTGGATATGTAATACGTGTGAAAATCAGTAAGGGAATTATCTGACTGTATCTTTCTTCTCGAGGAGATCTCTGCTAATTTTGGGCTTTTTCCCTCTTCATGCGAAGTTACTGGTTAGTTTTCCCAGTTCTCTGAAGAACATTGTTGGTATTTTAATGAAGATAGCATTAAACTTTCAAAGTGCCCTGGGTAGGATAGATATCTTTACTATATTAAGTCTCATGATCCATGAGCATAGATTATTCCTCCATTTGCAGAGGTCACATTTGTTTTCCTGAAGTAGGGTTTTATAGTTTTCATTGTATAGACGTTTGGTTTTTTTTGTTAGATATATGCCTAGATAATTCATCTTATCCTTCGCTATTGTGAATGGTACTGCCTTCCATGATCTCTTCCATGATCTTGTCCAATGTATACAGCAAACCAATCAACTACTGCTTGTTAATCTTGTATTCAACCACTCTTCCATATTCATCAATCACTATTACTACTCAGCTTGTGGAGTTTAGGGGATTTTCAATGTACACAATCATGTCATCGGTGAATAATGATAATTTCAACTCCTCCTCTCCCAGTTGGATAACTTTGATGCATTTTCTTGTCTTATGTTATTAGTTATTATCTCTAGTATAATGTTGAATAGCAGTAGGGATAAGGGGCATCCTTGTCTAGTCTCCTTTTCAGTGGGATTGATTTGTCCTTTTTTCCATTGAATATGATGTTATCTGTTGGCCTTTCATAGGTAGCTGGTATTAATTTAAGGAGCTGTCCTTGCATTCCTATCTTTCTGAGCGTCTTAATTAGGAAGGGTGCTGGATGTTGCAAAATGCTTTCTCTGCATCTATACGTATTATAATGTGGTCCTATACTTTATCTTATCAATATGGTATATAATTTTGGTGGATTTATGGATGTTAAACCATCAATGCCTCCCTGGGATGAATCCTGCATGATCCTGTGTTTTATATACTTTTGTATCTATTAGTGAATATCTTGTTGAAGATTTTTGCTTCTATGTTCATTAGAGATATCAGGCTATAGTGCTCTATTTCTGTGGGATCCCTTCCCTGCTTGGGTGTCAAAGTTATACTGGCTTCATAAAATGAGTTTGGCAGTTTTACATCCTTTTCTTTTCTCTGAAAATCTTTGTGGAGGATTGGTGCCAGCTCTTCCCTCAAAACTTTGTTGAATTTCCCAGGAAAGCTGCTTGGTCTGGAATTATTTTTCTGTTGGTAACTTCCTGTTAACTATATTTGTTTCTTCTCTTGTTATGGGTTTGTTTACGTTCTTGAACTCTCTTTGGGATAGTCTAATGAGGGATTTTTTTCCAGGTATTTTTCCATGTCATCCCTATTGTTGAACTCATTACAGTACAGTCTTTTGTAGTATTTTGTGATTATGCTTTTAATCCCATAGGGTCTGTTGTGATGACCCCTGTTTCATTCCTCATCTATTGTTGTTGGCTCTCTCCTTTCTTTGGTTAATTTTGCCAGCGGTCTGTCAATTTTATTGATCCTTTCAGAGAACCAGTTTTTAGCCACATCAATCTGCTGCATTTTCTTTTATCTACCCAATAGTTCAACTCTGCCCTGGCCTTTAATTATTTCTTGTCTTCTGCTGTTAGAGGGATTATTCTGTCGACTCTGTTCAATTTATTGGTTTTAATGAGAGGGTATCCATCATAAGTCATTCTTCTTTTATCATATATGCACCTATTGCAATCAAGCTACCTCTGATGACTGCTTTCACCCTATCCCAAAGATTTTTAATATGAGGGATTTTCATTCTCATTAGCTTCTAAAACTTTTTGATCTGTGTCAGTAGTCACTCATGCTGTCGAAGCTTATTATTCATCCTCCAAATGTTTGCCCTTGCTTCTTTGGTTGTCGTTTTATTGATCTCCAGCTTTATGGCATGGTGATAAAAGGATGCCTGTATAATCTCTACATGTTTGAATTTACTTATTCTTGACTTGTGAGCCAGCATGTGGTCTATTTTTGAAAATGTTTCATGTGGATTTGAGAATAATGTGTATGTTTTTGCATTTGAATGGAAACTTCTAAACATGTCTATCAGATCTTGTTGCCTAATTGTATTGTTTAGTTCTATAGTCTCTATGCTGAGCTTCTCAAAGATCTCTCTTTCTTTGAAAGTGGTATATTAAATTCCCCTACTTTAATTTTTGAGTCTGTGATTTTTTTTATATGTTCTGAATAGTCTGTTTGAGGAATCTTGTGGGTCTCTCATTTGGAGTATGTATGTTTATTATGCTCACAGTTTCCTGGGGAAGTTTTATGTTTTGAACCTTGAGATCAATTTTGTCTGATATTAGGATTGTGACTCCTGCATTTTTTGAGTTACCATTTGTCTGGTATACCCTGCTGCAGTCTTTTATTCTTAGTTTAATCTTGTCTGCGATTTTAGATGTGTTTCCTACAGGCAACAGATTGACAGATTATGTTTTCTGAGCCAGTTTGAAATTAGTTTTATTATAATGATGGACTTAAGGTTGTTTACATTTAAAATTATTATTCCAAACTGTGGGTTCACTGCTGACATCTCGTGCCTTTTGATTTGGGTGATTTTTGTCACCTTTTTTAATTGCTGCACTGTGTTTTTGTCGGGGGCTTCTTTATTGCCATGTTTTTGTTGGGGGGCTTTTTTGCCATGTTTTCCTCCTGTGGCCATATTTTCCAGGCAATTGGTATTGGTTCATTTGTTTCTGGATAGAGTTGAGCTGTATGATATTCTCTTGTTGGTGCTTGGTGGATGTTGGTCTTCTGACCATACTGAGTCGGCATGAATCTTCCTAAGGGTTGGATGTCTCACAGTGTATTCTTTAAGTTTTTCCTTGTCCTGGAAAACTCTTAACTCCCCTTCTATTTTAATAGATAATTTTTCAAGGTAGAGAATTCTAGGAGAGGCATTGTTTTCTTTCAGCCTCTGGAAAATATTAGTCCACTCTCTCCTCATCTTCATGGTTTATATTGATAGGTTTACACATATTCTCATCTGAGAGGTCTTGTATGTGACAATCTTCTTTCCTCTTGCTGCCCTTAGGATTTTTTTCTTTTTCCTAGTGTTAGATAACTTAACTATTATATGCCTTGGTGTGTTCTTCTTGGAGATTAGTCTATTTGATGTTCTCTATGCTTCTTGTATGTGTGATTGCTTCTCATTCATTAGGCTGGAGAAATTTTCTTCCACAGATTCCCTTGTTAAATTAGCTGTTGATTTTTTTGCTCTCTTTTTCACATAGGTCAACAATTCACATGTTGTTTCTTTTCATAGTACCAGTCATTAATCTGAGGTTTTCTTTCACCTGTTTCATAATTTTGTTTGATTGCCTTTTCCATTTGTTGATATCTGCCTGATTGTTTTCAAGATCACTGATAAAGTTCTCAGCTTCCTGTATTCTATTCATGAAATCAGTGATTTTGTGTGAAGTTTCAGTTACTTCCTCTGTTAATTCCTGTAGTTTTCTTTGGTGCATTAACTTCATGCCCTCTGTAGTGAACTTCATGCCCTCTATCAGGAACTTCATCCCCTTTATGACTGCATCTTTACTCTGTTTAGCTTCCATCATCTCCTGTACTATTCCAAGCAGTCTTCTGAAAATTTATTTTTGTGGCAGTTCCTTCTCTGAGTGTCATTAGTTCTGTTGATGAGGTTTTTCTTTCTTGTTTACTTATTGGGAGCTATGTCGTATGGTGATGCTTATGTGTTTTGAAGAGGTGGATACATATTCCTAGGAGACAAAGGTGCCTTGCCTACTTTCACAGTGTGATTGGCAGTGGTGCTAACAAGGGCTATCTTTGGCTTACTATGGAGTTAGGTCAGGCTGCTGTGTAGGTAAGTGCTGAGGTGACTCAAAAATCAGCAGTAATAAGAGGTGGTGGGTGCAGATAGGGAACTCAATTTAATTGATGGATAATTCTGGTAGAGTGGTAGACCTATAAGAGACCCCTGGGAGGGTATCAGTGTTGATTGGTTCTAAAGTAGTATGATCTGTTCTGGCCTGTGGGAGCTCCTAGTACTGCATTGCTTGTCCTGTGTATTTCCAGAACCAGGCTAGAAATACCCGATATATGGTCCTAGATCTGGGGGCTTGAAACAAAGCAGATGTGGAGTTGGGTTCCCTCCTGGACAGGGACAGCCATATTTAGGGTCCATTCAACTTACCAGAACACTTCCACTTGACTTTTCAGATACCAGACTCACTAGAGTTTCTTGTATGGGTTGCTTGCCTCCCATAGCGCTGTCCTTGCAAGTTGTGTTCAACATCACAACAGTTTCTGAAGTTGTAAGCAAAATTTCACAGCTCCTTGCTATTCTCTTAACTCAATCATCACAAAACATGAGGTTCAAGCAAAAGTGCTTTTATGAAAAAATGTACTGTGACCACAGGGGTACTTCCCAGGCAATGCTACTGGGTGCATTAACTTAGCGTGAATTGCTAGATGCTTACCCCTTGGGAAAAATATATATTGCAAAACCTCTGTTCAGCCCAGTGCAATTCAGTTTTTTTTGGTGGGTGTACCCCCTTGTATGTGGTTGTTTGCAGAATTTAGTGCCTCCCAAGCTGTTAGACTTTCCCAAGCAGCCCTTTTCTGCTGTTTGACTGAATATTCTCTGTTAGTTTTTGCTTTGTTTTATTTTTCCCCCAAAAGTCTCCCCAACATGGTTAAATGTCTCAAAAATATCAGCAAAACAAAATATTTTACAGTAATGCAGAATTCAATCTTTGCTGGTCTGACTACAAAGTAACACTCAATTATTTTTGCTATATTGTATGCATTATATTCACATTATGTATATTTTCATTGTGTTGTTTAAAAATATTGAATATAGCAGGGATTGCTATTAGAAAGAACTGATCTGCCTTGCCAGAATTTTGCTATTATAGTCAGAAGGCTCCATAGAAGCAAGATGACCAGACTTTGTCCAATATACTTTAGGCACATCATCAGGAGGATCAATCACTTGAGAGTCATGATGGGTGGGGAAGTGGTAGATCTGTGAAAAAGAGGAAGGTTAGCAAGGAAATGAATTAGCATGATGGTTGCAAAAATGACCACAAATATAGCAGTGATTGAGAGGATGATGCAGCACCACAACAGCATGCAATTGCATTACACTTCAGGGACACATGTGTTAGAACTCATGTGATGGTATCAAAAACAACATATTTGTTAAAAGGGGAGGGATTTAATAAGTTTGTGAATACATGGATTTAGCAATCCTTTGCAAAGGTGGCTAGTGCAAGGCTTGAGTTCTCTCCAAAACCTAGAAAGAGATAGACTCCAAAAAACAGCAACTTTAGACCCTTCTAAATTCATATCTACTATGATAAACATGGGTTATCATGAGATGTAACAGGCTGAGAGGCAACATAATTTATAGAGTTTTCTATTATGACACAAGACTGAATTAAGCAAATAAGCAAATAGACAAACACTAAATTAGAAAGTTATTGTCCAAAAATATATATTTTTGCCCCACCCCAAAAAATATATCTTTTAAGGATAGATATTGTGATAATTGGATAGTGTTTACTCCCAAATTATCACATGCTAACCATTGAATCCTATCAATGTCCCACTTAGTAGGGGGATTGATTTTAAGGTTTAATATGGAATTAGAAAATCAAGTGATTTTAAGAGATGAATATTTATTGTCTTACACAAATAAACCCAATGTAATCACAAGTTCTCTTAAAAGATAGAAATGTCAGAAGAGTCATCCTCAAAGTGACTCAACATCAGAACAAATCACCCAGTTATATTGCTGAAATTTAGAATGAAACAAGCCCAAAAGCCAATGAATGCAGCAGCTTTCTGGAAGTTGGCAAATGTAATATATATAATATCTCTAGAAACATTAGAAATAATGGAGATCTTTTAATACCTGATTTTAGCCTTCATTGCCCTTCAGACCTCCCAAATTGTAAGAAAATAAATTTGTGTTTATTTTAGTCACCATCCTATAGAAATTTGTTGCAACAGCAATGGGAAAAATAATAGAGAATTTGGTTCCTTTGCTATGGGAGGAGTGGGAGACTGGTAACTAAAGCAAAATAAACAAAGATATAAAGATTTTTGATTAGCTGGAAAAACAGCTGTATATGCAGTTGTGTGCCTGTAACATGAATGATTATTACTGAATAGTGCAAAAAACCTTTAATTAGAAGAATTATTTTAAAAAATAATTTCAAAAATATTTTAAAGTTAATGATGTGTCTTATAGATGCAATATCATGTTAAAAGCTACATTGTTGATATTATATATTTATATTAATTGTTAAACAATTTTGGCTTTATGAGAGAATAAAAACATTTGAAATATTGACAATACATTTATAGACTTCAAAATAATTATTGATATTGTGATAAAAGGTTTGCATCATAAGTTTAAATATATGAGTGTGCATATCTTTCTTAAATCACTACTAAATCTGCACATTACTTCAGTGAAAACATTTTTCAATAAAATATGGCTTAGCATTTTAAAATAACCTTCTTCCTAGTACATTTATAATTGTGTTCATGTTTCTGGGATTTGATTTTATGTGAAATAATTTACTATTACCATTTTTAGTCAGCGTTTTTAAGATTTTAAGAAAGCTTAAAATCTTATACCTCAGTGTTATATAATACCATCATCATAGTTTCAAAGAAATACCATCTTTTATTTATTAATCATGGTGATAGTTGACAGCATATGTCTACAATGCTTTGGGAATTAGATGTGATTTAGAAAGTTTAGGATCCCTAAAGAAAATTTGTAGATTTATAGCATTGTGATATTGGACTATGTTTCTCTATCTATACGGTTTCTTAAGGGAACATCATATTTGCTATTTTTTTTTTGTGGGCATCACTGCCTCTGGTGGTCGTGGGCGCTACCCAGCCACCGCTGGATTTGAACCGCCAAGCCTGCGGGGTCTAGTTCCGCACTCAACCACTTACGCCACCGGGACTCAGCCATATTTACTATTTTTTTAATATAAATTATCCACGAAATATTTTGTCACTCAGACCAAGAATAACAACTCATTTGGGTATAATTAAATTAAGTGTACAGCGCCAGGGTAAAAAATGCAATAAAATAATTTTATTGGAATTAAATTTATTGGAAAACATTTATTTCTATGATACAGAATGAAGTGACAAAAAGATCTGCTCATCTTTTTTGCTAAATTATGGTTCACCAATTTTAAATCACAACAAACATATAAATGATGTTTTGTTTTGTTTTTCAAACCTCACACATTTATACTCCATTGTAGTTCATAGGATGTTAATATATACATAAACTCAAATTATGGTGAAACTTTAATGATCATTCAGTCCAACATGTAAATTTTCAATTAAGAAACCAAATGTTAAAGAAAGTATCCAATGTATCCAAATGTATACAGGCTGTCACTGCAGAGATGAAATCAATAACTCAGGTTTTAATTCTCACATTAATGCCTTCTCTACTTTGTAAGCCATATTATTAAAGCACCTACATATTGCAGACATTGATGAAAATTCAAATTTGCTAATATGGCATATGATTCTTTAGAGCTTGGTAGATATATATTTAAGTATGGTGGTAGAAGAGAGGGACGATATGTGTAAGGATATTTGTTATAGTTTTATTATGATGAACAAAAAAGGAAGAGTGTTCCTCAGAACTGATGGTGACAAGATTTCATCTCCTTTAGTTTAGACATGCTAGCAGGAGGCACCAGTTCCCAGGAGAAGAATATCATGCTTGATAAAGGAGAATCTGTAAAAAGAAAAAAAAAAAGCTACTTACTGGTACATGTGGCACAGTGTTCCAAAAATGGGCTCAAGCATATCAATGACTGTGAGTCTGTTGCAGAACTGGTAGGGTTTTGTTTTGTTGTTCAATATTGGATTGAAATTATTCAAAATGTACTCAAAGATCACTAGCAAAAACAACCACGTGATTTGAAATTGAATTGATTTCAATATGTTTGGTTTTAGTTCAGATATTATAACGAACTGTAGATATTGTTTGTTAAGAAAGTTCAGAGTACAGCACAGCTAGCATTGTTTTGTTTTTAACAAGAAAGAATGAAACAAAAATGTGGGTAGGAATCCTCTCTGATTTAACATAGCCTTAAGGTATAAATAAGAAGCAGACATATTCGTAGAGACTGGTCAATATACACTAATTTAAGGGAATAGTTTTGCGTAAATCAGTGGCATTTTATTATGGACTAGTTATTAGATGAAGCAAATGTTTCAAAATATAATTTGATTGTTTCTTCATGCAAATATCCATGCTTGTATTTTTTAGAGTTGCATCCTACAATATATATGAATGTATAAAATGAAATTGAAATATGAGCTCGCTTTTAAACACTTCCAAGAAAAGGAGAACTTCTTTCTTATGAATTATAATTCACACCTTCTCTCCTTACTGTACTTAATTCTCTTCGTTATTATTTTTTGGGGGCATCACTGCCCTCTGGTGGTGGGAGTAGGAGGCCCAACCTTGCTCCTGGAGAGCTGCTGCTAGATTTAGAACCTCCAACCCAGTGGACTGCAGTCCTGTGCACAACCACTACACCACTTGGACTCAGCCCTATTTTGGTTGTTTTATCAATAGACCAGTCCCAGGAAAAGCACATCAAGCTTGATAAAGAAGGCACCCAGTGAAAAAAAAGACCCTCAGAGATCTGGATGGAAACAAGGCCTGTAACAGTAGGCTTATGCAAAAATTGTTAGTATGACACAGAGTTAGAGATTATTTTGTTCTGCTGTCAGATTACTGAGTCAGAGTCAATTAAACCATATCTAACAGCTGACTTGACTGAAAGGGAGGATAGAATTCCATAAGAAGGAGAAGAGCTATCAAAAAAAGGGTAATAGGTTACAATAAAAAAGGAAAACAAGGAGATGTGTTTAACAACAAGGGAAGCAAAAACAACAATAGCTATGTATTAAGCATTTCAATTAGTTTGCAAAATGCTATTTTGGATTGCTATAGTAAATATCTGAGCCCTTGTGGCACAGCTGTTAAGGATTGGACTGTAATCTGCAAGGCCCACAATTCGAAATTGCTAGGCCCTCCACAGGAGAGCGATAAAAAGTTAAAGTCTTAGAAATTCACAGGGAAGTTCTACCTTGCACTATAAGGTCACTATGAGTTGGGATTGTCTCATTGGCAGTGAGTTTATAGTTTCTATATTCTAAATTGGAAACTTCAATCATTTAAGTCACATAAGAACATTTTAAGAAAATAGAACATGTTCTAATCAAATGGATGTAACTTTACTAGTTAACTTGTAAAGTTAATAAGTTCGACTTGCAATTAATATACATTTGTAATATTTACCATAAGAACAACAATAAAAGGAGCCTGGGTAACATAGTAGTGACATGTTAGGCTGGAAGGAGAGCAGTTTAAAACATCCAACTGTTCCATAGGAAAAAGACAGGGCTTTCTACTCATGTTAAGCCTACTGTGCCAAGACACTTGACAATATGAATCATAAAAAACTAAGGATAATCTTGAGAAGAAAAAGAATTCCAGAACAGTTCAGTGTATACTTGGGCAACTTGTACATAGAACAAGAAGCAGCTGTGCAAGCAGAGCAAAGAAAGAGGTGATGGTTTAAATCAGGTTCAGTGTGCATGAGGATTGTATCCTCTTGAATACATACTTATTCAATATGTATGCTGAGCAAATTGTCATTGAAGTTGGATTATATGATGAAAGTTTCGGCATCAGGAATGGAGGAAAACTCATTAACAGCCTGCAGCTAACACAACCTTGATTTCTGAAAATTAGATTTGAAGCACTTAGTGATAAAAGTCAAGGATTAAAACTTTCAATAAGAATGGCAATTCAATGTAAAGAAGATCAAAATCCTCACCACTGGTCTAACAGTTAACATCAGGTTGTGATAAATGAAGAGAACTTTGAAAGTGTCAGGGATTTTTTTCTTTCTTGGATCCATAATCGATGTTCATGGAGGGAGGAGTTCAGAGATCAAAATATATGTTGCATTAGGTAAATTTCTTTAGCATATTGAATAGAAAGGATGTGACTGCAGTCTGATGTGTATTTTTCAATTGGCTCATAGGTAGTTATTGAATGAGGAAAATTAAAGAAGAATTAAATCACTTGATTTGTGGTGCTGGTGAAGAATCTTGACAGCAGCATGGATTGCCAAAAAGGCATATCATTATGCCTTAAAGGAAGTATGATTAGGATATTACTTAAAGAATAAATAGTGAGACTTTGTCTTCCATACATTGAATGTCAGGATAAACCAGTCTCTACAAATAAGGCATGATGCTTGATAAAGTAGAAGGGCAGTGATGAAGAAGGGCCTTAAAGAAATGGGTTAGCATAGTGGCTGCAACAATGTGCTCAAATAAAGGAATATATATGATGATGGCACAGGACTGGGCAGGGTTATATTTTGTTATGCATACGGTCACTGTGTGTTGTTACCAACTCAGTGATATTTAAATGCATCAGGGATAATTCGACCCTGTTCTATAGTGTCTTCATGAGTTGATATTGACTTGTTAACAGAAATTTTAGGTTTATTTGACTGATGCTGTTTTTTTAAGACTGTACACTTCTTGAATTTTTGCCTGTTGACATGAATGCTACACTTTTCAATGCCCTTTCATTAAAAGTTACATTAATTATCCTATTATTGGGTTTAATGCTTTAAAAAAAATCCTAGTTCACTGTATAATGCCTGGTAGTATGCAAACTTGAAAGTGGCTCCCAAAATACAACATTGGGTCTCTAATAACCTGGAACAGTAGAGGATCAGGAATGGTGTCATTTTTAGATGCTGCTGAGTCCATTTCAATTCAGTGAGACCCCATACACAAGAGAACAACACAGCTACTCTATTATGGTATGATTGAGTCCGTTATTTGTGTGTGTGAATTCATCTTCTGCAGGGTCTCCTTTTTCCCTGCCCAAGCACAATGTACTTTTCAAGAGAGAGGTCTCTTATGAGAACATGTTCAAAGTAGTTGAAATGAAGTCTCCTATCCTTGCTTCTAGAAACATTCTGGTTTCTCTTCAGGCAGTCCATGGGGTTTTCAATATTCTCTGACATCACCATAATTTAAGTTTTCTCTATTTCTTATTCATTTTCAATCATTCAAATGTATATGATGTGATTGAAAATATGGCTTTGATTGAGTACACTGTAATCCTCAAGTTGACTTCTTTGCTCTTTAATTCTTTAAAGAGGTCTTGTGCTGCAGATTTAACCCACTCAATATTTTGTTTGATATCTTGTCGGCTTTTTTTTGGTATTGTTTGTGAATCCAAGTAAAATGACATCCTTAGACAAGTCCCACCTTTTCTTTATTTATCACAATGTTGTCTATTGATATACTTGTGAAGATTGGGGATTTTATTTACAATAATTTGCAAATCAATCAGAAATGTGAAGTCATTTTGTCTTTTTTCAGTATTGTAATATATCAATTTTAATTTTTAAATCATTTTATTGGGGGCTCATGCATCGTTTCTTACAATACATAAATACATGTATTGTGCCATGCTTTTTCACATGCCTTCAGCTGTCATCATTCTCCAAACCTTTGCCTTTCCATCTGAGTAGCTGACATCAGCCTCCCATCCCTTCCCCTCCACCCTTGCTCCTCACTCTCCCACCAAATCTCAATACTCTATAAATTATAATTTTGTCATAGCTTACAAATCATTTATCTTAGTCAGCAAGTGCCTCCAATTCTTCTAGTTTTGGACAAGCAAGATTGTGTCATCCACATATTGCAGGCTGTTACTGAGCCTTCATCCAAACCTGATGCTGTGTTCATCACATAATTCAGATTCTGAAAATGTTTGCTCAGCTTATAGAATAAATACATATTATGAAATAATAAAACCCTGATACATGATTTTAATGATTTTCAAAAACACAATATCTTCGTGTTCTATTTGAATTGCCACTCACTTGATCCATATATAGAATTCCCCTGAGCAAAATGCAGTATTCTGAAATTCCCACCAATTTAATGTTATGAATTGTTTATTAACCACACTGTTGAATGTCGTTTCAAAGTAAATAAGACCCAAATAAACACCTTTGTGATGTTGTCTGAGTTCAGTCAAGATTTACCTGTTTTGAGCAAGGATATAGCTTATTCCATGTGTTCTCTGAATCAACTTTAGCTTCTAGCCGATCTCTTGAAATTTACTGTTGGAACTTAAATTTTTGAATTATTTTCAGAAAAGTAATTAAGTGCATGGGGGTACTGATTATATGATTCACAACTGTTGCATTCTGTTGGGTTTCTTTTCTTTGTAATAAACACATAAACAGGCCTCTTTCAATCTGTCTCTATTTTTTTCCTTAAATTTCTTCACGAATAGGAATGAGTATTCTCAGACCCGCATTAGTTGGTTGAAGCATTTCAGTTTGCTTTCTGCAAATTCCTACAACCATTGTTTGTTTTTTACCAATGTTCACAGTGCAAATGCTTCATTTCAAATTTTCTCCTTCAATACCATCCTTTCTTGATTCTCTGTCCCCGCTTGAAATGATTGAATATTGATCTTTTCTTCTTCTTACTTTGTTGTTGTTGTTGTTGTTGTTGTAGTTGTTGTTGTTTTGGGAGGACATCACTGCCCTCTGGTGGCTGTGAGACCTACCCAGTGCTGCTCCTGGGAACCGCCACTGGATTTGAATCACCAAGTCCCGCACTCAACCACTTACGCCACCGGGGCTCAGCTCCTCTTCTTTCTTTTTTGGTGGTGGTGATCCAACTTCTTTTGATACTTCTTACATCATTCAATATTTAACCCATTTAGGCCAACAATATTACAACAATAAGTTTGAATTTTCCTTTAGATTTTTCAGTTGGACAAATGCTGATTGTGCTTTCTTTTGGAATTTCAACTCCAGATGTTTGTGTACTTAACCATAGAGTTGCTCTTAAATATTTTGCTTAAATGTATTGCTTCATTAATTATTTCATTAATTTTGTTTTCTGTATATTCAAGAGCAATTTTAAACATTGCCTCTGAAATCGACTTAGTTTAATGGTAGATGCCATCAAGTTGGCCCCAATCCCTAGAGACCCTACGCAACAACCGAAAGAAAAATTGCATGGTCCTGTGCCATCCTCACAATTGTTTCCATGCTTGTGCTCATTGATGTAGTCACTGTGTCACTCCTCCCTCCTCTTTATCTTTGCACTTCACTTTACCAGGGACAGGTTTCTCCTGATAACATATCTGAAGTATATAAGACAAAGTTTTGCTGTCCTTGTCTCTTAAGATCACTCTTGTCATACTTCTTCCAAAACAGATTTTTTTTTCTTTTAGCAGTCCATGGTATTTTCAATTTTCTTTTACAGCACCACATTTTAATATATTAATCCTTCTGTGGTCTTCATTAGTCAATGCCAATTTTCACATGCGACAGAGGCAATTGAAAATATCATGACTTGGGTCAAGTACACTCTGCCAGTCATGTACTCTGGTGCCAATTTGATTAAGAGTGTAGGGGTAGGGTCTAGCCTGTTAACCTGAAGATAACCAATAAGACCTCTGTGTGGGCATGGCTTTCTCCTGAGAATTCTGGAAAACCTGATACTTCTTTCTTGAGGAAGCAAACACTATCTCTGTCCAACTCAGTTGATTGGAGATGCTCTACTGAAGGGATGTGAGTTGACTCCTTGCGAGACATCTCAGAGGAGAAGCCACATGGACCTGCCCTGATAGAACCAGACCTCTGGGGCCAGAGAAGGCACATGGAGACTCCTGCCAGTGCTGTGATGCTTGGAAGGCCACAGGGAGGCTCCTGCCAGCACTGAGATGTTTCTACTGGATACACAAAACTCTGCACCCACTGGCCGGTGATGGTCCTGGCATCATGGCATGTGCCTCATGAAACTGAAGAAGACTTTATAGACTGGTATCAGACATATGGGCTATTATAAGACATATAGGCTTGGACTGGATTGTGTGGGGTGAATCCAGACATTTTCCACAATTATTATACTACA
Organism: Nesogale talazaci; assembly: GCA_004026705.1. Taxonomy (NCBI): domain Eukaryota; kingdom Metazoa; phylum Chordata; class Mammalia; order Afrosoricida; family Tenrecidae; genus Nesogale; species Nesogale talazaci. The sequence goes on along the minus strand of PVJH01001854.1, from coordinate 8,620 downwards.
AATATTAAGCAAACTGTTTACCAGCACTTATTATGGAAGTTAACTATTCTCTCTGAAGCTCCCAATTATCCGAGACCTTTGTGTTGTCTCACAGCAGAGCTAACTCTCTTGCTGTTAGGATGATGACTCTCTTCTTTGAAGCTTGTGGGAGAGATTCAAGAACCATGGTCAAAGGCTCCTAATCTGACACCTGTTTATCTACCTCCAGATGTCCAACGTCGGGTGTTAATCACTCCCCTCTTCAAATAGTTACGTAGACATTCTTATGACCACTCCCCTTATCACCAGATAGCCCTTAAGACAGCCCTCTCTTGTGACGTTCCACTGGCGAGTAATGGTGGGGCTCAGATATCCCCCCTGAGAAGGGTATTTATAGGGGAATAATAAAAATTCTCTCTCTCTTGCCACATGGACAATCTAGCGGGGCGGAGTTGAGCATGTACCATGAAACTTAACTCCTACTGTTCTTCTTTCTCTCTATTATAATCTATGTTGTTGTTATAATAAATAGTAACTATCACTACACAACTACCTATTGAACCTTGCTGTGAGTATATCAGAGGGCTGGCCACCTTTTGATAAGATTGGGTTGGGATGCTTTCTTAATGTTCCCATTCTCTTGTATATACACTTCTCTCTTATACACATATGGGTGTTTATGAATTTGTTTTACTAGTCTTCCCAGACTAACACATACACCTTAGTTCTCAGAGTAATTGCCTTCCTTTTTAATATACTGAAGAGGTCTTACTAAATAGATTTTTCATATTTAGCATGTCTTTTGATCTCTTGGCTGCTGCTTCCATGAGCATTGTTTATGGATCCAACCAAGACAAAATTCTTGACAACCTCAAATTTTCCTCTACTTTTTATGAATTAAACAAGTAAACATTGTTCTGCTATTCTCTATTTTGAATGAGGATTCATTTGACAGCATCAAAGATATTCCTGTTTTCATGGGCTCTTCTGAGTGTGGTTTGAACTGTCAGTTCCTTGTCAATATAACGATGAAACATTGTTGTAAGATCTCAAGCAAAATTTTACTTGTTTGTGATGTCAATGATACTGTTCTAAGGTCTGCACATTCTTGGAATGGGAACAAACATGAATAACATCCAGTCAGTTTGACCCAGTAGCTGTCTTCCAAATTCCTGGCATAGGAATGTGTGCTTCCAGTGCTGCTTCTCCTTGCTAAAGCATTTCAATTGATATTCCATCAATCACTGGAGCTTTGTTTTGGGATTAATGCACTCAGGGCAATTTAAAATCTACCTTTAGCACAATTCATTCTTCCTATTTTGCTACCTCTTCTTATGGTGGACTGTCGACTACTTTTTTTTGATACAGTGAGTGCGTGTTATTTCTATTTTTCTTTGTTCTTCCTGCATCATTCAAGATTGCCAATCAAAACTTGAGTTGTTTTCGTTTCAGATATGGTGAGTGTGTTTTTCCCACCTTTTGGTTTTTTAATTATAGGTCTTTGCAAATTTCTTTATATTTGACTTTGTGTTCTCAAGCTGCCCTTTGAAATTTACTATACATCTCTTTGATGTCATCATTTCTTCCATTTGCTTTAGCTATTATCCAATAATAACAAGCTTCAGAGTCTCTTCTGTACATTCACCTTGATGTTTCCTACTTTTTTAATGACCATTTTCTTCTTTCTTGGACATCAGGTCTTCTGTCATTTGTGTTCAATGAGTGAAATCTGCTCTTGAGGTATACTTGAAATTCCATGAAATAGACTCAAGATTTCATTTTGGCTCCTGTGGACTTGTTTTCATCTTTATCCTGAACTTACATATGAGCAATTGATGTTTTGGTTTTAGCTGCTGATATTGAGCTTTTTCATTGTGTCTTCTCACAGATGTAGTTATGGTGATTTCTGCATATTCCATCTGTGGAAAGCTATGCATAGAATAAAACTCACAGAGTTCTATTCTGTCCTGTATGGTTGCTATCAGTATTGACTTGATAGCAGTAAGGTTGTTTGTTGTTTCTATTGCAATTGTGATTTTTGCACATGCATTTTATGTGCATATTACCACAATTTACTGAATGCAATATGGATAGAAGGAGCCCTGTCATTTAGTGATTATGCATTTGGTTGCTATCCAAAATATCCTCAGTTCACCAGGGGAAAAATGACAAAGCTTTCTACTCCTATGAAGTCAACAGACTCAGAAACTCACAAAGGCAGTGCCACTCTTTCCTAACAGATCCGTAAGTATGAATATAGAGGATCGACATGAAATGGAGGGTAGAGCAGGGAGGCTTAGCTGCTTCTGGCCTTTTGGTAATAGGGAAGCAAAAGGAGGTCAGATCTATCCACCTCCATCCTCTTTATTACACCATCCAAACTATTAAACTGAGAGAAGCTTTACATCTAAAGTTTTAAACAATTATGTCTGGTGTCGTCATCAAACCACACCATGTTTAGGTTAAGGGGTAAAATAGTTATTTGCTGAGAATTATGCACTTTTGTAAATTACCTATATGGAATAAGATTAACAACAACTTGAAGGATTAGACAGGAAATTTAGAGGTCAATGCATTTATAATAATGGACTTGGAAGAATTTGCAAAAGAACAATAGTTCAGTGATTTGAAAAATTTTGTGCCTATAGATTATTGAATTGCTATATGTTTTCCTGTGTTTATACTCATATACCAAAAAATCATAACATGAAGAAAGCATATCTAAAGAAAAATTTACAATAAAAATTTCAAATATTTTTTGTTGGACATTCTTCCTAGTTGGTTCCGACTTACAGTACCCCTCTATACAGTAGAGAAGAGCACTGCCAGGTCTTACACCTTCCTCCCAATTGTGATTTTGAGCCTATGACTCTAGCCATTGTGTCAATCATCTCATATTAGGACTTTGTGCTTTCACTGACACTTGAGTTGTCACTATGATGTCTAGTGACTGATATGCCCTTGTAACATACACAAAGTTTATGAGAAGTCTCTAAGGGATATTCTGGGTAAATCTTTTTTGGATGGATTTTTTGCTATTCTAACAATCTTTCAATATTATTCACCAACCTCATAATTCTAAATTTTAGTTTGCAATAAATGTCACAGACACATAGTAAAATGGAATGAAAGGAATTTCCTCTTTATATTATTTTACAGAATGACACTTTACACTTAACTTTCTCTCTAAAACTGTAATTTAATTACTAGGAAAATTTGAAATAGTTTAATATAGAAAACTGCAAGAAGGAAAAAATAGAAAAATAGAGTGGGGTGAGAAAGAGTGAGAGAATAACAAGCAGCATTTATATTAAGAAAATGAACAGGTGACTTTTGTGAAAAATATTATTCTCTTCTAGTATCAGAATCTCCTCATACTCATTATGTACACTTTATTGTACTACATAGATTTTTTTTTATCGACATGAGATATTTCTCCATTTCTTTTCACAACTTGCATGAGACCTTTCAACTGTAAAATCTGAGGATTACCCTTTTATAAATAATTCCTAGTCTTAGTCTATTAAAATTTCATTCAGTAATCTCTGGAAATTAAATGATAGTTCTATAGTTCACTTATGGTGGCATTTAGTCTCCTCTTCTACTTCTAATATTCAGTCTTGTATTATTAGTTCTAAGAGTTGAAAGCAGGTCTCCTTCCATCAGAACAATAACTATCACAAAACACATACTTAGAATCTGGTAAAAACTGAGTAATACGACAATGATAAAGACATTTTTCTTGCTTCTGCCATATAGTTAATCCCTTTCAGTACTATTTTAGTTATACACATCCTTTGCATATTTGCAGTTAAATAACATTTGCATATTTATAGCTAACCAGGTAAAATTTTTATCTTTTTAATATATAAATAAAAATTAGCTCTTTCTATATATTTTATCTATCTATCTATATATTTATCTATAAATTTATATAAAATATTTTTCTTTCTCAGTCATCTAAGTTTAAGTTTATTTTAAAAAGCCATATTTCTATCTGAAGGTTAATTCTTTCATTCTCTCTCTCTGCTTTTATCCTAATTTTTTCCATTTACTGTAATATTTTCTATAAACCAGGACCAAACCCACTGACATTGAGTCAATTCTGATTCATGCACATCCTATATGACAGGGTAGAATTGGCTCAATCTTTATAGAAGTACGAAATCCCTCTTTCTCTCATGGAATGACTGGTAGTTTCTGTTAGCAGCCCAGCATGAAACCACTATACCACAGGGGTTCCTAATATTTTCTGTAATTAGTCTAATTAGTTACTATTGAGTCAAAGCCAGAAACTGATAATGTTTTGAAAATTACTTTTCCTCTTTTGTCCTCCATATCCTATCCATTATTGTCTACCAATACTGTTGCTCAAACATATATGTGTGTATCTTTTAGAAGAGGAATAAAAGGGAAGCAGACCCAGAATGTGGACTTAAATGAATAGATATTATTAGCATTAACGACCTGCTTGTGTGTTCAGAATAGAATGAAAGAAAAGTGGGAAGGATGCAGGGATATTGGAAGACAGGGTGAAGAGTAGCAGAAATTAAGAAAGGGAGAGCTATAGAGAGGGAGAACAGAGAGACATCCACAGGATAATGTAAAGAAAGTCAGAGTGAGTGAGTGAGCGAACAAAGAAATCCCATGTCTATCAACTTTTGGGACAGAGATTCATTATTATGTCTAAACGCATGCCTCCCACACATTGGGTGTGACATCAGAAAAGTGCAGAGAGAGGGAAAGGTTTCCCTGAGATGTCTTGAGAAGGCTAGGTTTCAGTTTATGTTTTGTAGGGATGGAGAAGGGGTTAAAAACACTGGCTATGGCCCAGAACCATAGTGATACATCTGGACCTGTTAGTCTCTACATCATTGTTATTGTCCTTATTAGTCATTGTCAAGTTGATTTTATATCAACTAAATGTATGCAGAAAACTATTAGATATAATAAATAATAATTATCACTTCACAACTGCCTGTTGAACCCTTGCTGTGAGTATTTCAGAGGACTGGCCACTCCCTGCTACCCACATTTTAAATTTGAATCATATATAAAGATGATAGGATATTTTAATTAGCACCAATGATGATTTCATATTGAGAATGTCTGCTCTCAATATAGGAAAATGCAGCAGATTATCAGTTCTTTAGTAGTTTTTATTATATTTTGGTATAATAATCTATTTAGCTATAAAAGTGCATTTTTTGAATCATTAAATGCTCACTCAAAATTATCTACTTCTAAGTAGTATTCACTATAATCCTTTTACAGGTACAGAACAGGAGCTTTTGCCCTAATGGCTAGGGGAATGAATAAAGAATTCATTGAAAAGAGCATCAGATGAACCTTGAACCTAAACTGAAGTCCCCCGCAAGGAAAGAAGAATTTGTTCTAATGACCCAACATTCTGTGATACTTACTTTCCAGACAGGATCACTGAAGATCAAAAATGGGTGCATAAGCAAATGTGGTGTAGAAAGCTGATGGTGCCTGCTATCAAAAGCTATAGCACCTGGGGTCTTAAAAGTTTGAAGATAAACAAGCAACCATCTATCTGAGAAGCAACAAAGCCCACATAGACGAAGCACACAAACCTGTGTGATCATGATCCATCAATGAGCTCACCTATCAGACATCAGAGACCCAAAACAAAACAAAACGATGACAGAGCAACTACTCAAAGTCCATCAGTACACAATTGGACACTCCCTGTCAGAAGAGCCACAAGGAAGAGAAGGTCCAGACAGGGTGCAGCACAGCAATGAAAAACACACCACCTTCCTCTAGTTCTTTCTTGCTACCATGACCCAAAATCTGTCTTACAAATCAGCCTAGTCCAGAACATGTGTATTGGTACAGATAAGAGCTCACAGTACAGAGAATCCAGAACTGGTAAACCTCTCAAGACCAATAAGGGAAAAAACAATACTAGGAAGATAAGGGTGGGGTGGGGGAGGAAGGGGAAACTGAACATAACGATCTATACATGACCCCCTACTCCCAGGGTGATGGACAGTAAAAAAGTGGGTCAAATGAGAAAGCAGTCAGTGTAAGACTGAAAAACAAAAGAATTCATAAATTATGAAGAGGACATGGGAAAGTGAAGGAGAAAATAAGGAGCTGATGTCAGGGTCTCAAGTAGAAATAAAATGTTGTGCAAAAGATAACAACGTGTGCAGATGTGTTTGACACAATGAATATATGTGTGGATTTTAATAAGAGCTGTAAGAGCCCCCGATTAAATTTAAAAGAAAGAAAGAAAACAAATAATCAATAAAGGATTCTGAGAAATGGCCTTGAGTTTTGAAGCCAGACCCTGGTGAAAATCCTGACACAGGGCTATCATTAAAGATAATTATGGAGATATGCTAGTCCAGAATCAGCCAAGATAAATATGAAGGAAAAATCCAAGGGTGAGCTGCATAACTAGAAAGCTACTTGACCATTTGCAGTGCTGCAACTCTGTCCTCTTTGAAAGTGCCATTTGAAAACCATGTCTCACATCTCTACTTAAGATGTCCTTTTTTTTTTTTAACTACCAAAAGGGAAACACTTCATTTCTTTTAAAGTGATTCTAAGTTTCAATGAAACATCTATTTAACTCTGCTGCAGTTTGCCCGTGTGTGGGAACTGGACTTATTTCTGGATCCTCAGGACCACACTGGTATGGCGCTTCCTGGTTTCCTGTGGGTGACAGACAGCCCAGGGCACCAAACAGCAAATCTGGGGGCCATCTGGGATTCAGAGAAAAGCTACTCTGAACAATTTCATAGCAACTTCATCTATCACTCCTCTTCATCATCAGGTCTATGAAATACTCCTGAGGTAAACTGTTAGGGAATTAAATTCTTCTACCAACACCTGTTCTTATATTTTATTTTGCAGTGTGGTTTCTCACCTTCACACATTTCCACTCTGCCTTTCTCCATCTTCTTTTTGTTCTCCCTCTCTGATTGTTTATGAGACTGAAGGGAGAGATAGGGGGCTGAAGAACAGGACATACAATTCGATCATTTTTGAGTCCACATACCTGTGGTCTGAAAATAGCTAGTGGGGTGTGTCTAGGGATAGAGTCAATTGGCCTCTGTGGACTCATCCCCCTCCCCCATCAGAGGAGAATGAATTCAGAGACATAATGCTGGGGAAGTCTGCTCTGTGAGTAAGGTCCAGGGAAATGTCATCCCAAAAAGCAGCACACTCACTGATCCATGAAGAGAATCCCTTAGAGAGGATGAAAGACCTTGTTTATTCCAAGTTCTTGTTCAAGCTGCAACATCTCTTTCAGATTCCTCACTTTTTTTGGTCAATTTCTGTACACAAGATGCCGTATTGAACATTTTGGGTTGTTCCTTAGGCAACTAGAAGACCAATTGCTTTGTGAATTTTGCAATAAATTGTCAATTTTTATAGCCATTAATCAGGAAGTCTCCTTTAGAAGATTTCCCTGCTCTTTAGTTCATCTGTGACACCGCCAAGGAATAGATTCACTAGGCCAAAAAAAACTATTGCCGAAGCCTTTAAAAAAAAAAAAACTCACTCTGAAAGGCCTGATATTTTACAAATGTTGAGTTTTACTAATATTTTGAGAGAATTATCTGGTAATTAGGCATGCAAACTGCTTAAGACTGATGGCAGCTCAGGGCATTGCCTGATACTTATCAACTACAAAGTGCATGATAATAGGCCATCAGTTATGGAAATCTGGGGAAGGGAATTCCCAGGCACAGGCTTGTTAAGGCTTTATTCCATTTTAGATGCTATGAAGAGGCTATGAAATGTCCTTTATACCAGACTGTAGGTTTTGCCCTCATCAGGGGGATATTGTTGTGGAGATGTCTCTAGTCATTCTTGCCTAGAGCCAAGCAAGGCCCACCTGGTCAAGGCATTACAGTTCTCCTCAGGGAGAAATTAGTAGACTACCACGGAGTTTTCCTAAGTCCCCTCAAAATTGTAGCTTGAAGTAGATTCTTCTCATTGGGAGACTTCCACCACCTTCTTATTGTTATCATTGATGGGGTAGAAAACATCAGTGCCTGACCATAAACCTTTGGGATACTCACTGTAAAAGAGTCTGAAATGGAAAAATATATATATATATTTTATTTCATAACATCACACTGGGCACTAATATCAATTTGGACTTTCTGAGGTATGGTCAGCCAACAGATTTATGGCTTACAATATGTGTTAGTCTTGGTAGACTAGAGAAACAAGTTCATAAACACTCATATATGTATAAGAAAGAGGTTTATATACAAGAGCTGTTGAATATAGAGAAAACGTCCCAGCCCAGTTCAGATCAAGACCATAAGTCCAATATTAACCCACATGTCCAGTACCAATCTATAAAGTCCTCTTCAGACTCATGAAACACATGCAATGACGCTGAATGCAGGATGATCACAGGCCAGTATGTGTGAAGTCTTGTGGATTTTGTGGCATTGTTAGTATCTCAACCCTGGAAGGTGTCTCACAGTGACTTCTCTGGCTCCAGAGTTATGGCTCCTTCAGCCTCCATCCATGTGTCTTCTCCACAGGTTAATTCACAGGGAGTGAGGTAAGAGAGAGTTTTTCTCACTTCCAATGAGGAATATAGGTGTTCTCAGAATCCTCAGAAGAAGGCTATGCTCACATAGAG